>CM056380.1:95028732-95401918 GCA_029718625.1 Synaphobranchus kaupii
CATAAAAGAACTTCACTTAAACAGCTTTCAGGCTTTGATAAAACCACAACCCAAGATGCACTGCTCCTTTTTTCTCAGTTTCATATTATTGTGCATTACTTATGGCTTAAAGCCACAAACAAGATCATTCAAACTAAAAGTAAGTACCATTCATAAAAAAAAAACTGCCATCAGCCAACCCTGTAATTATGCTAATTTATTCTTGAAGAGCAAATAAAATGACTTCCTGTTCTCCAAGTACAGATGCACAAACAATTATCAAATCAGGTGTTCTTTATTTGTTGTGAGAATTCTTAAAGTCAAACCACATTATACATCTCATGTTAAGGTGAGAAAATATTAAAATTTTGAATAATTCTTAGTGTAAATATTGAAAGTTTTTGGTGTAAATATTGGCAGAATTTAATGCATTTCAAAGACTTTCTTGAAAAAGACAATAACCTTTTCTGGATTTTTTTATATTAGTAATAAAAGCTGACAAAAAGACTACTGACTAAAATAAATGACAGTAATACAGACTTAATGCCTGGGCACAGATATTGTAAAATATATTAAATTAATCTTTTGTGAACCAACCCCAGCCTGAATTCGCTACAGTTAGCTACAAATTTTGAGCATGTGCAGTTTGACAATAGTTATGCTAGTTATAACTTACTACCCCTTACCACTGGTCACCCTATTTCCCCACATCACCCCACAAAGTTCTCTCAATAGTTAAGAATTATTTACCCACAGCAACTAATGTTTGGCCTTCTCATCTTGGCTTTGATTGGCTCTACCTTTAAACCAGTTTTGTCCTGTAATTTCTTCCCATTGGGGAGCTTGAATTTGCGTCACTTGCTTTTTTTTTGAGTGTTCACACCCTTTCTTTCCCATGTCTGTTGTCTTTCCTTTTTCTTTCTACTTTCCTATTTTCCTGTTAATCATCTTTGTAACAGTATCTTGGCTAAAAGTGCAATAGAAATTATATTGAACTGAATTGAACATAGATATAAAAAGCAAGACGTGAGTACTGGTTTGTACATGCAGTAGTATGAGTGCTGTGAAGAAACACCTCTATAAATGTCTCCAGTGCTCATCATTAATGTGCCAATGTTCAGGTAGTCCTGTTATTTTGGAGTGGGCACATATGCATTTCTATAGTGAATGTGTACTGTCCATTACCTCAAAAAAACGGATAGAATAATGATGGTATCTAAAAATAATTATTATATTTCTCACAATGCAATCAAAGGAATACAGTCCAATCAAATCAATTTGGAAGTATGGTCCGTATTAAGCTGATATTGTACTTTGTAATTAAGATAAAGCAGGGTTGTGATGCAAGTCACAAAACAGAGTGTAATTGTCAGTTTACATTAGTGGATCAAAAAGAAGAATAAAGCCCATGGCAATTAGAAGGAATCTGGGCCACCATTGAACCTACACTGAGCCAGTGCCGACTGTGGCTGGCAGCCCCACAGGGGGACGCATAATTTAACCTGGCATCGCCCAGGGATAGAAGGTTTCAATTGGCTGCTGACAGCATGTCATCATGCATTAGTGACCCCCCCCCCCCCCCCCCCCCCCACCAATCAGGAGACCCACCTGTGGAGCTGCATATGAAATATCTTCACCCTACTCATGTCTGTTCGACCTCGGCTCATAGACTGTGGTGGCTGACATCACGTGACATCAGAGCACTTGTTTCTCTGCCCCCTCCCAAATTGATAGCGGAGGCTGCAGCCATGGGTGCTTTCGAAAAATCAGGAAAAAGAATTAATCGGGGCCTGTGTCACAGTTGGAAGCTGCTCACAGTGATATGCAGCATATCATTCACTACTTGCATGCCAGTTAGCCATGATTGTTTTTTTCCAGAACATCTCTGTTCATTCATCCACTGATTCAATTACAGCAATTAGTTCAGTGAGGCAGAACAGCAAAAGAATAAACTCAGCTTCTGAACCAGGAACAGGCTACAGGAAGGTTTTTTTTTTTAGCAATGCTCTGGAGAGAAGACTTTGAAAGCCATGAATCACTGTTTAGTTTTATTCACAGTGGGTGAACATTAGCCACAGTAAACGGACAGTCGACACTTGAACTACTATTCAAAGGTTTTTGTCTGTAAAGATATGTATCTCTGAAGTATATCACACATGACGATTGTGGTACAATAGAATTCGCTTAATTGAATAATCCATTTGCCAGAGAATTTTATGCGATTATCCGGCTCAGTGGATTTAATGGAGGAGCCCAGATGCTTAGTACTGTACGACAGGGGGGCACATGAAGCCAGGACACAATAAACAATACACACACAAATACGTATACGTACCATACAACTGTAATACAGTACAAACTCTGCCGTGGCAAATACCATGTCTGATAATAGTCGTCGTAGCTTATACTTGTAGACAGAGTGTGCCGATGACCTCGCGTGTCACTCAGGCGTCTGCTATATGTGATTTTCAATAGAAACCACCTGCCTTTGTAAATTTTAGTGGCGTTGTGTCTTTATTGTCGGTTTATTTATTTAGTATCTGCCGACTTTTAACATATATTTCTAGATCATCATGCAGTGTACTTGGACATAATTGATGCAAACATCCGTGACCTCTTTACAATGGAATGAATAGGAAATAGTTCAGGATTTTGCAATTCTATGCAAATACCCAAACTATGCAATAAACTGTTATGCAATTAAGTGGATTTTACTGTATCCGTATCAACAGCATGATCAATTGAATTAGAAGGGATCAGCAATTTACACAAGCATTTATCATGGACAAAAGCAGTGAAGATAATATATACTAATTTTCCGCCCTTCACCAAGTCCACTCGGAACTCATTTTGCCCATAACAAAAGTTGAGTGGGAATTTTGGTTGTGTGATTTCATTTCACAGTTTGCTTGCATCTGAGCATTAGGCTTCAACCCAGACATTGGACAGGAAATTGAGCCATTTTTAGAGCTGTCAAGGCCCACATGCCCATGTAGGCGAGCATGCTGGGAAGGGAAGTGCAGCGTCGAACCCTGTAATCTGCAGAGCTGATCATGAGCTTCACTGTGACTCATCCTTCCTGTTGACAGCAGAATTCATGGGTGTTGGAGTCACTAGAGCTACGGTTTCTGTCCGGCCACACGGCAGCTTCCTTCCTCTTCTCACTCTGCTGAAAGAGGGTTGAATATCAGATGTCCAACTCTGCTTGTGCTTTGAGAGCTTGGCTTGTCTAGCTCAGTCATATATATGCTGGCTCCAACCCCATATCCATTGCCTTTCCTCTCAACTGAGACTGCAGTTCCCCATTACTAGGTGCCAATTGATGTCCAGACAGAACTTCCATTTACGCAATCTCGCCTCTTCATGTCAAAAATAGATGTGATATGTAGCCTACGCCAGATCTAAATAATATCTGATATATATTATAATGATTCAGTTATGAATATTTAAATCAGTTTAGCTAAACTACGTTGTTGATGCATTCTTATATGCTGAGTGAAGGTTGCACTGGGCCAGTTACATTGAACATCAGTGGACAGCAACATCATTCATCAGTGGTCTATAATTTACAGTTACCCTCTTTTTGCTCCTTGCTCCCCCTTCACATTGTCCAATCAATAGAGTATTCTGGGGGCAATTGTAACAGGGGTCAATTGTAACACAATTATTTTGTTACAATTGCCCCCAACCCTGAACACATGAAACTAGCTAGCTTGCTGGATAGAATCTCAGCTCTAGCTTGTTTCAGATTGGTGCAAGTTTATGGTGTTGCAATTGCCCCCTGCTACAATTGCCCCCAGAATACTCTACTGACTGATTTTTTGATTGATATTTGATTAATTGATTGACAGGACACATCACAGTGTCCCAACTGCTGAACTGAGAATTGGAACAGAGCATATGATTATATGTGAAACTGTGTTTCAGTCACAAACACAAAAACACGGTGGCAAGAACAGTGTTCCACAATGACTTTTATTTTTTTTTATATACAGTAAATATATTTTTTGTTTAAAGTTTTTTCTATGGTGATCTTTCATGAATACAAAGATACTTTAACCAAAAAAACATTTAAATGCATTTTCGTATGTGAATTAGAAGATATTCAGTCATATGTTCAACATATTAGAGATGTATCATCAATAATCCCAATTGAACTTTCCTCGAATGACAGATGTGCCTGTCTCTTTTTGCATCTTAGAATACAGTCATTCTGCAGATTTATGAGAGCCTTATTAATTAGTCTGCTAATGGTAAGGGGAAACTTGACTCTATTTGTCATCAGTTCTTGTTTGTCATCAACAATCTATCTACAGCATAATGCAATACTGTATGTCTGATGTTCCGTCACACAGCAAAAATGGTGGTGTGCATTTAACACCCTAGGGTGTTTATCTTTATAGTTCTACCTGTAAATGGTGCATGCCTTCCAGTCAAAATCGGCCTAATTTAAATAGTGAGTTTCCAAAAGGAATGAGTCTGTAATATGAAACTAATTCAACCAATGGTTCTGTCATTAGAAACAAGGTGAGCAGGAGTAGTGTGGTGAGACTTTTACTGCCTACTCTGAAGCCTACCCTGTTTGTGTGTGTGTGTGTGTGTGTGTGTGTGTGTGTGTGTGTGTGTGTGTGTGTGTGTGTGTGTGTGTGTGTGTGTGTGTGTGTGTGTGTGTGTGTGTGTGTGTGTGTGTGTGTGTGTGTGTGTGTGTGTGTGTGTGTGTGTGTGTGTGTGTGTGTGTGTGTGTGTGTGTGTGTGTGTGTGTGTGTGTGTGTGTGTGTGTGTGTGTGTGTGTGTGTGTGTGTGTGTGTATGTCTAGGAGGGATAACCTTGTCCTTTTCTTTTGTTCTGATTCATATCGTTTTGTCTATCATTGTATTGTCATCCACCCCCGCCACCACACCCTCCTGCAACAGCTCTAACCTGGCCACGCCTGGAGCACTCGGGACACGCCCAATCCTGGAACAACTGGGCCCATTTTCGTAAATCTTCACATAGTGGAAGTGCTAATCTAGGATCAGCTTTGCCTTTCAGCTCAGATCAGCACTCCTACTCTGAGAAGGTTCATGAATGTGGTCCCTGGTCTCCATGGCTCTTCTCTCCACTATGCTGCACACAAACCAGAAAACATCCGTTACAATAAAGCCAGAACATGTGAACTTAGAGGAGAAAATGCACAGAGACAAACCAATGTGGTTAATTGGGTTGTGTCCAAACCCCTTGGCCTGCCTTGCCATGCCACACATATGGTAAGATGGCTGGTGATCAACAACAGACATCTGCTATTTGTCTCCAGCGGTGTCTTTTCTTTAGAAAGGGTGGAGAGCTCTGGCATTAATTCTCACATATTGTCACAATGGGTCACGCAACTATAAAGCAGCCATTTTTACACTAATAATTTTAATAATAATAACAACAATAATTCAAAGTGTAGAGAAAGAGCACAGCTTTACCTCCAAGATGCTACAACGGGAAATAAACCGTGTCATTTCAGGATTTAATCATTGTCTGCCCACTGAGACCCTGGCGATGTCCCAAATCTCTTGACGACTGCTCACTTCACACATTGTTATTTTAAAAAAGAAATAACCATTTACAGCTCTCTACAAACGCAAATATCATCATCGCCAAAAAAGTCCGCTGTCTTCTACAAGTAAGCGGACTTATGTATCTATTTATTTTATCTCTAGTGTGGGACTCTTATGTCAGTTCAAACCGCAGTGATCAGCTCTTTCGGTGTCAAAACGATGGTCTTTGTTATTTAGCATCCTGCCCTGGTCCCGGCCTCAGTTTCATTGGGGTCACTATGACACATGGGGAGAGGAGCAGGCCTCATTGAGAAATGGGGTCAGAAACAGCATGCTGTTCCTGGGACCCAGATTACCCAACACAGCCGTGTTAAAAATACTGCTGCAGGAGCATGAGTCACCAGCAGGTCTTACATAACTTCATCATCTTCCTGGTGCGCTCATTGTCTCTCAAGCTCTCTGGTCCAACAGGCTTTTTAAAACGATATATTAAAAATGATGATTCCACATTTTGCAGGCCTTGAAAACGCAGCAGTACTTTAAGACACATTTTGTTTTCTTTGACATCATTACAAAAATGATGGTGATTTCATTTGAAGGTCTTCCTTAAAGCTGTGTTGTGCGTATCTATATCAGAGCTTTAGCTAAACTGGCCTCAGAGGAATTCATGTGAATGTACTTGAATATATCACAGTAATAAGGCACACAAATGTTTAGCTATTGAGCAACAAACAAAAAGAGAATGTTATAACTCAGCTTGAAAAGTGTCAGTATTTATCACAGAATGCGTATACACTGAAACTTCGCAATTTAAGCAGATTTGCATAATTTGTGGTATGAGAGTAATTACCAGCAGTACTCAACTACTGCTGTGTTAAAATAATCCTTTAACCCTTTATCAGTCTGCTCGGGTGAGTCTTATTATTTTTTCCTGTAGGTTTTTGTCTTTTAACCCTTTGATTGGTGTTCCAGTTAATAAATATTGCGTCACCTCTGTATGCATACTCAGCTGTAGAACTTCTCGGTAAAGTGCACAAGGCTGCCCGCTTTTGTGCACCTTTATAGAGTTTCTGCACTATGGTCTGTCATATTAAATAGTTTTTTTTTCTTTTTTCGAAAACATAATTAATACAAAACATCAGGGACAATCTGAGAGTGGCTTGTGAGAGACTGACCTGTGACTGGGTCTGAAGCAGGGAGGGCCTTGTCTGCCCTTCTGCTGTGATAGGGCAAGACCTGCTGCTGAGTCTCCGCCCGTACCATCAGAAGTCATGGTGATGCCAGCTCCTGATGTGCTGTGACAGCTGGTGCCCATTCAAATCAGCCACTTTCATTCACTCTCTTCCTCAGCCAATGGGAGGGCCTGGTAATACAAAAAAAATACCACTTCCCTCCCTTGCCTTCTCTCTCTCTCTCTCTCTCTCTCTCTCTCTCTCTCTCTCTCTCTCTCTCTCTCTCTTTCTCTCTTTCTCTTTCTTATTATAATATGTTGACTGCCCCCTGGTGTGAATGCTTGAACCGTGCTGTCAGGGACAGGTGACACACCATTACTGTTACTTGTACCATAGTCCAAGGTAGAGCTGGAACCAGGCTAGTACAAATATACCCCAGTTCTGCAGAACGGCTTTGCCACTGCATTATACAGAATCAGAGCTGTAGCCCATGACATTACATAACATCAAATTCTGGCATGTTCCCAGATTTAGATGAATGTCCTGGCATTGTCTTTCGAAGCTGATGTTTTGAAGAAGAAGAAGAATAAGAAGCAGAAGAAGAAGAAGAAGGCTTCCGTATTACTTTATCAATTTCTGGTTGTTTGCTGTGATCAGCAGTGATGTCATGCTTCTTGCTCATTTTCTGTGTTTATTTCACAGAAGTAACTCTGCCACACAGTTACCAGTGCCGTATACATAGAATCTCACTTGTAAGAAAGCAAGCATCATTAATGCTGCTCTAACTCAGTGAGTTGACATGGACAACACCAACAAAAACCATGGAAATATACCCGCAAGCTAACCTAATTCAGAGAGAGAGAGATGCTTAGATGTGAGTGCTTATCAAGCCACAAGCACCAACGCCCCCATCTCTGCCTCTGGGACAAACAGACCTGTCATCTCATGTCAAAGGACCTGAAAGGAACACTTCCAACACTGCAAGGCCTGTGTGGAAAGGTTCGGTGCTGGGGTGACAGTGTGTGTGTGTGTGTGTGTGTGTGTGTGTGTGTGTGTGTGTGTGTGTGTGTGTGTGTGTGTGTGTGTGTGTGTGTGTGTGTGTGTGTGTGTGTGTGTGTGTGTGTGTGTGTGTGTGTGTGTGTGTGTGTGTGTGTGTGTGTGTGTGTGTGTCAGCTTGACAGGCTATGGGGAGCTGAACTGGTGCACAGTGGGTCATAGATATCACTGGGAGAAGGCAGGCACTTTTACAGTCAGTGATTAGAGAAGACTGCCGGGGAGACTCGGTTCAAGGCGCTTGCGTTCTTTATCTTCCAAATGCCCGCCGCTGCCAGTTTAAGCCTGCCTCCCCTCCCCTAACCGTGGCTCACTCCCCAGTCCCACTCTCAGGCTCGCTGTAACGCCAGACCATTCGCCGATGAGCGGGCTAACGGCAGGCGCAAGTGTAGAGGAGAGAGGGGGATCCTGGCGCTGCCCATCCACAGTGCCTCCGTGTTCACGTCCAGCTCCTGTGGCAGGCTAAGGGCTACGCGTTGCTCTCGTTTCTCTCAGTCGTATTCCGTGGGCGTGCTTTAATTGGGGGTAATTATATGGCATGGGCGGCGGAGGGCTGGCTTTATAACTGTACATTTGTACAAGCCTTCCTCGGGGTGGACGCCATCTGTACCTCATTTCCTCTGGCGACGGCGGCCTTCGAGCAGCGCTGCCTCCACATTTGCGGCGAATGTACAAACCGAGGGCATAAGCGGCTGGCTTCTGACTCAAATTAAATATACATGAGCCCATCAGAGCCGCGGTGTTAGAGAGGCATATGCTTCAAACCGTCCCAAATGTAGAAAGCCGAACCGCCGTCATGTTAAACAGCAGGTTAAAGCAACTGCAAATGCATTGCTTAAATATCAATATAGTCGTGTATTTATTATAATATTTACATTTGTTTGTAGTCCGTCCTTTTCTGTGATTTGAAGGAAACGTTGACCGTGACTTTTTCCAGTCACTGTGGGAGATTATAAAGGAGAAACAGCCCAAAGAGTCTACCGTCTCTCTTCCATGTGTTTACGCCTTGTGATCCTTTGTCGCTCAAGATTTTTGCTTTGAATATGCAGATCAGTTTTGCTCTCAGTTCTATAAATAATTCACACAATTGAAACAGAAAAAAAAACTTGCTGCAATTTTTTGATACTTTTAATAGTTTTGCACCATTTACCTTTTGCTAATTGAAACAGAGTCACAGAACTGAAAGCAAAAGAACTGAAACTGTGTGATGGAGAGATTTGTTTTCCGGGACGGTTCCTGATCGATGAGCTCGGCCCTCCCCCAATCAGCAGAAAAGCTTTGTGTCATCATGCGGTTTATAATGCTTTCTACAGACAATTCTCTCCTGGGCCTTTCTCCTCTATCACACACAGGCATCCAATGTCAGGATTGTGAGACAAACAACAAGGATGGGGAGGGGTTGGTGGAACAAAGAGAACATGCCGTCACCCAATGCTATATTGTGATGACATCACTGTTTGTTTGCATAGCTTAATAGAACAAAAATACCTTTCTTTTTTTTCGTTCATTGTGAAGACAAATAACTGTGGAGTTTCCCATTGGAGCTGAGGCAGACCGATAACTTTATTATCCCTCGTGGTGAAGTTTGTTTTTCATAAAAAATAAATAAATGGGGAAAAAATGGGTAAAATAATATGGTGGGTGAAATAAAGGAAGTGAAACTCTTCCGTGCTCCCTCCCCACTCCTCCTGTGCCCACAGAAGAAAAGAGAATTGGTATTGCGCGGGAAGGCACCTCGCCTACTGGAGACGCACGTGGCGACAATGGAGAAGATCTGGAAGCGGTTCTCCCGGTTCAGAGGAAGATGTTGGCTCAGGAGGATGTCACTCTATAGGTTGTACCCAGTAACACACAGACCATGTGACGTGGGACACAGTCCCTCAGGCTCCTGTTATGTAAGTGGAACCACACTGAACCCTCTGCCTGGCAGGTAGCTGAGAGAACACTTTACCACCTTGTTTCGAAGAGATTGAATAAAGCTTGTCTAACATAGCAAGGATTCACAGCTCTCCAAATGTGTGAATTTTATTAAGCCGCTACCTTTCTTTTATGGGTTTGAAATATTGAGAAGTTTAAAAAGACATTGCTCATAGTTTTACATGAGGAATAACCCATTACAGTTCACATAAGACCTTCATAAAGAATGGAATGTGGTAACTGTGAGGATTTCTAGTGAGCTAAAATTGTCGTCTTAACATTTAATGTCAGAACATGCAGTCCTTTATTAATAAACCTTTATAAGCACAATGTACTCCTAAATGTAGTCATTTAAATCATTAAATAATTTAAAACCAAGCACAATGTATGTGAAATTACATCTCGATGGAAAGAAAGTGGGATGTATGATATGAGTAAAATATATATTTTTTAATGTAAATAAATCCATATCTACATGGAATAAGGGAAAACTAGACCTATACATTTACCAAGTCAGGGTGCTGTAAGTCCATTATTACAAGAACGTAGCTGCTGCTGACTTTGGTGAAGGAAAGGTCTAAATATAGTACAGTGAGTGATTATTACTTCAGCTTCAGCGATGCTGCGAGGGGCTGCAGAATAGGAGGGAATGACACGGGTTGGAGGGGCTGATGGGTATTCCAGGTTGTGTCATTTCTGCACGAGAGCTGCACGGCGCGTCACATGGCTCGCACCACACCACAGCCCTTAGCAAAGGGGAGGGGCCTCCGTCACTCCATTTTACAGCGCTTCTTTTATCAGATTTTGCGCGGAGCAGCGCGGAACGGGAATGCACCTTCCACCCCCCCCAGCCCTGAATCCCCCCTAGGCCTCACGTCCTCTCAGCCTGCAATCTTTGAGCGAAATCTGAGGTCTCTGAATGACCCAGATTTTTATCAAGGGAAACACAGCAATCATAAATAAACATGTATAGTGAGGCAGAGCATTTCTTTTTGTAAAAAATACAAGAGATGTACAATACAAGATAAATGATTGCTTATCTTAATAATGGTATTCTGAATATAAATATAGTAGAATATGATATGACATGATATAATATAATATATAATAATATATTATATTATAATATTCCATTCTAATCAATGGGAGACTTGCCACATTGACTTTACACAGGCAGGCGGAGAGAGGAAAAGACCTGTTACTTGCTGTGATTCATTAATGGTAGGTTAGGTCTTAGTGTACTCATGGATTATACTTTTTTTTTTACAACCTGACATACAATTACTTTATTTCAATCAAATCTCTACAGAAACATCGCAGTAAGACTCAAAGTCCTTTCTTTTCATTCAGTTAGACTTTTTCAAGTGCTCACAGTTTATGCTATTTCACTCAGTGACAGTATGTCTGTGGCAACAAGAAGGGAGGTTTATCATTTTAAAATATATTTTAAAACACCCTACCCCCCCATCTCCCCCCTGCCGTCTATCATTGTCACCTACTACTGATACGCAAACTGACAAGCGGCGATTTTAAGTGCTTTCCTTTTTAAATGCAACGCTAGATAATTAAAGGGTTCACTCAAGTGTTTCTTTTACCAATCTGTAACTCGTCATGGCTACTGCCACCCTGGAAATGAGACATGGGGATATATACCAATTTATAAATACACATAAATGTAGACATCCTGAGCAGTGAATTGAAGCAATGTATAAGGCCATAAGGTTGTGACCAGGCAGTACTTATGAGCAGGGAGTGTAGTGTCAAATACAGCAATTCATTGCTTAAGCAAAATATACACTCAAATTGGTAAGATTTAAGAAGCCCTGGAAGCTCTCTCAGAATAGGAGACTTTGTAAAATATATAAGACAATAAATACACAGTGGGTATAGTGGAATTTCTTATAATCCACAAGCAGGAATTTTTAGTGTATTGTTAATTGGGCTGGAGGTGCTATACTTCTAAAGAAAAAGGAAATAATGTGGGAAATTTAACAGATCAGAAAATTAATAATATTATTTTTTTTTTTGGCATTTTCTCTAAGTCGTGTGATTGCATTGCCTGTAAAATTTTATATCTTGCAAGTGGGCACTGCTGCCTTGTACTTTTGAATACATGTACCAACACTGACATCTCCTGGCTGATTTTGTAATGACTCAATTATCTGACTCAAATATCCCAAAGTGCTTCACATGTGATCCACTCAAGTGACGAAGTGTGCTGATTCATTAATCAGCACCAACCCAATGATATTCATAATCAATATTAGTAATGTTAGTAGTATATCCATCCATTATTGGATGTGCAAATTGTATTCTTGCAACCCATGAATAATCAACATGTTGCTTCTGCTAACACAAAGGATGATTCTGTGTTTGATCTTGATGTTCTCTGCTAAGAAAGTTTGGGTTTGTTTTTAAAGAGAGTGGGACAGAATGGGGGTCACTTTGCAAATACATGATTTGGCTCTATGGCTCTATGTATACTGTCTGTATCTGATTGAGTATCTGTATCGGTTTTTATTACCTTCCCCTACATTAGATGGCAGCATCGTTCTTTTTTTGTTAACACATTCTTGAAAGCGAAAGGCTGGTGATACTTGATGGTTGGTATTTCCCGTCGTGCAAAGCGCTCGCTCTTTCTCTTCCGGTTGAGACTCCATACGTGTGGAAGGTATTGAATTTTTCCCCAATTATTTATTTTTCCAAATCTTTGTCAATCCTTCCATCCTGAACATATAGTGTGAAGTTTGAACGTTAGTTGGTAATTAATAACATCCTGACATGTAAACAAATTATGTATTGGCTCTGAAGGGTTCTTATTTTAGTGATAAATTTGTAATCCAAGATGCTGACTTCCCTGTGCCTAGCTGCACGCATAGTAAATTACGTGATGACTAACGTTAAGATATTTTAGTGGCGCTCCTCTTCCCATTTTACATGGTCAATTTTTATTTTGTTATATAGACATCATTGTCACAACTTGCATGAGTTTTTGTATGAAGAAAGCAAACTTCTCTCCTGGCGAACGTTGCGTTACAACATGTTCGCGTTTGTTCGATAATAATGACGGCTAATCTAAAATATTTAACGTTACCTATTGTGTATCCCTCTGCTTGTGTAGCACTGCTAAACCAAAATGGCAAAGTCGAAGAACCACACCACCCACAACCAATGTAAGTAAGAGTTATCAAGCAAGTTTGCATTTTGTTGTTTGCACAGCTTTTGTAAGTTCAAGATTTCCCCTGATGTAGCCTAATGTTACATTGAAAATAAACACGCGTTTCTCTATAGCGCGCAAAGCTCACAGAAATGGAATCAAGAAACCAAGGTCGCAACGCTACGAATCTCTGAAGGGAGTAAGTATACGTTGAATAAATCTACCAGTACCTGTAGTCTCAACTCATGTCATGCCAAATGTGCAAGACAGTCGTCAATACTAGGTATATGAACCAGCTAAGAATTTGCAGTAATATATCAGCAAATTATGTGTATAAACTTTAACGTTACTTGCAAATTGTTTGTATCCGTATGTACAATTGAAGTCGGAAGTTTGCATACATAGGTTGAAGTCATTAAAACTCATTTTTAACCACTCCACAGATTTCATATTAGCAAACTAAGGCAAGTCAGTTGGAACATCTACTTTGTGCATGACACTAGTAATTCTTCCAACGAGTGTTTACAGATTATTTCACTTTTAATTCACTATCACAATTCCAGTGGGTCAGAAGTTTACATACACTAAGTTGACTGTGCCTTTACATTTTTAATATTTGCTCGCATATCCTTTGCATGCCATGACTTCCTGTGACCCAACAACGTCAGACTCTTGATATCTTATTTTCTGGTGCTCTTACAAGCGATACTATAACGTCTCTGCATTTGAATGGATCTCTATGGGAATTGGGGGGTGGGACTATATTTAGCTGTAAATTACACTGGAACAGTATGGAAACGCATTGTTGGCTGAATGGCTCTAAGTCATCAAGGGTCTGACGTATCAAACAAGCCTTAAATCATCACTGCTGCCAGAAATACAGTAGATATGGATGGATAACTTGAAGGGTTTCTTCTCCTCACTTATTTTTCCATAGAGTTGAATAGGAAAATTTGTCAGGCGAAACAACCCTTAAAGTGATCCATCCATATCTACTGCATATCTGGCAGCAGAGTGATGGTTTGAGGCTTGTTTGATACCTCAGACCCTTGATTCTTTACAGTCATTTTACCAATCATGTATTCCATACTGTTCCAGCATAATTTACAGCTAAATCTAGTCCCACCCCCAAATTCCCATAGAGATCCATTCATATGCAGAGACATTATAGTATCGCTTGTAAGAGTACCAGAAAATAAGATATCAAGAGTCTTTTGATGTTGTCGGGTCACAGACATCAGGAAGTCATGGCATGCAAAGGATATGCGACCAAATATAAAAAAAGTCAACTTAGTGTATGTAAATTTCTGACCTACTGGAATTGTGATATAGTGAATTAAAAAATAATCTGAAATAATCTGTCTGTAAAGAATTGTTGGAAAAATTACTTGTCATGCACAAAGTAGATGTCCTAACTGGCTTGCCAACACTATAGTTTGCTAACATGAAATCTGTGGAGTGGTTAAAAATGAGTTTTAATGACTTCAACCTAAGTGTATGTAAACATCCGACTTCAACTGTACCTAGTGCATTTCTGAATGTTTTTTTTTTTTTTTCCCCAAGTACCTTGATGTATGTCTAATGTGAAGTCTCATTGTCAGCCAGTTGGGACTTCTGTACACAAAACTAGCACATTTTTATGTTTATGCCAGTGGATAAGAATTAAAATGGTGCCAAAATGGATTTTGTATAACATTGAGTCGGACTATTGGCTGAGCATCACTGGTATCGGTACTGCAAACTCATTTCTTGTGTATGGCAGTTTGTGTAAACGCCAACGAAGCTCGACCTAGCCGATTTCGCAATACAGTTTTGATCTCGCTTTTGAATTCAAGCCCCCTGTGCCTTTTGCAAATACCGATGTTCACTGGCTCACTCCATGTCCCCTTCTAGGTTGACCCCAAATTCATGAGGAACATGCGCTTTGCCAAGAAGCACAACAAGAAGGGGATGAAGAAGGCCATGGCAGCAAAGGAAGCTCCCAAATAAAGTGGTGGCATTTGGAATGTCACATAAGTACCACCTCTGTCACAATATCACATTTGGACTAACAGACGTTTTGTACTTGAATAAAGCCATGGCTTACTAAACGGGACGTGGATCTTCTTTTCAAGTTTGTAGATCACAGGGCTGTTTTCGCAACTTAGTGATGGCTCATTTACTGGGATCGCTTCACTTTCAATATTCAAGATCTGCATTTACACCCCGCTATACGGCTCCTGTATTGGGAACCTGTGTGTGGTTTGGTATACTATGTAGTTCAGAGTTCATTGGCACTTAACCCTAAAGCGCTTGTGTTCCCTGTGTTATATGGGTAGAGTATTTGTAGTCAGTTATGAAATGCATGCTGATATTTTCATAATGGAAAATGGGTTGTATGAACTGAAGCAAGCCTTGTGCTAATTTATGATTTTTGTATATTAGACCAGTGTAAATGCAGTTTAAAATATATAGGTATTGATTATAGTCCCTCGGTTGACTAATACACCTAGGGGCTGATTTACTAAGATCTTAAGCGTGTGCAAAACCGCTTGGCACACGCAAAACCAATAACATAACTAAAGATTGGTCATGGCATTTGTTTTACACCAATCATTGGTTGTGTTTTGTGTGCGCTAAAAGGTTTTGCATTTGTACAGCTCATCCTGCTGTGGAATAGGCAACATCTTGACTCCTAATACTTTGTACACATGGTGCTACTGTGTCAGTATGGTAGTGACATAATGCTATACAAGTGTCCACTAGCAGAGGTGGAACAAGGTGTTATGAAACCATATGGACCAGTCATGGGTCTCCCCCAATGTAAACTTAACAATGGACTATATCAGTGGATACGTTTACCAGACTACAGGGGTGCGTCCCAATAGTCAAAAAATGCACCCTCCACTACCACCACCTCTACTCCGTGCCCCGGAAACGGATCTTTGTGTTTTAATCTAATGTCGCTGATTACATCTTAATTACCTATTAATGGTTACATATTAATATCTCGACGCAAACCGCAATGTCAGGTACATTGGATACTGTACATGCAAATACTTGTACTCTAAACGTTCAGACAGTTTTGCATACTTCCGGGTAGGAGAGGAGTGGTAGTGAGGGAAGGGAGGTGGGAAGAATGTTGGGGCGCAGCCCAGGACTGGCTATATGAATTTGGGGTGTTACTTAGGGTCGCAAAAGTTGTGGGTATTACATTTATTTTACATTGCTAGACAGTCGTTTGTTAACCTGGAAATGTGAAGGTCATATTTGCAAATATTTCTTATGTGACAACCTCAGCGATCAAGAGGTTGTCTCAATTTTGGATAAAGAAATTACCATTTTTTCAGCTTCACAAAGGTCAAACTGGTTGAATTCTTGATGGTACATTCCTGGCTGATCCTGTCCTGCCCCCATTCTTATTTGAGCTATAGGGTAGAATGCAGTGTCGTAAATGGCTGGAATAAACTGACAGTATATCATTTTAATGTTAACATGGCATCACCTGGACCCAAGTCTCATTGGGTGCAGTCCAGTTTTCATTCCTGGCACAAGCATCGCAAGGGGGAGTGGCTTTCCTGCAGAATGAAGAGCTTGCAGGCACAGGGCTGAGCTGGATTAATAAGAATAATAATCTTTATTTATACAGTACTTCTCATACAGGCCTTCAAAGCTCTTTCCGCAAAAGGCAACACGAAGTAACGAGAAAAGACATTAAATGAGCCAGGTACAGTCTAGTCATAAATGGAACTGAAATGGGTAAAAGCAGGTCTTCCAATAAAAGAAAAATAATTGCTGGGCATAAAAAGCAAGTTCAAAAAGACACGTTTTTTAAAAGGTATTCAAAAGGAAAGACTGACCAGATGATTTCTGGTGTGGAAGTCCATGGTCTTGGGGCCTGCACAGAGAAAGCTAGATCACCCTTTGTTTTTAACGGTGTAGTGGAGACAAAGGAAACCCTTATCGACGATCTGAGAACCTGTTTTGGCCGATGGAGTGCAAGTAACTCAGAAATGTACTCCGGATAGTCCGTTTTGTTAGTTAAAAGTAATAAATAAAATCTTAAAATGTCGTCTAAAACCAACCGATAACCAGTACAGAAGCTAAGACTGGAGTAATATGTGTCCTCTTATTTATTTTATTTAGTAGTCTACCTACAGTATTCTGAATCAATAGGAGGCTATATGATATGCATTGCGTATAGAATGTGGCAATAGTCTAATCGTGAGGAGAAGAGATATGTTTTCTTCCTTGAAATGATAGGAAAGATGTATTTCTTAGATAGCGGTCGCATACCTGGGATGTCTTAATACTGTATGTTTCTCTCATCTAAAGATGACACCAAGGTTCTTTAGCTCACACTTTATGTTGGGAATTTAGGAAATCAGACCTGCGTGAGTAAAACCCGAATGTTTTCTGTTCAAATATAATGAACAGAAAATACTGGCCTTTTCAACTGTGAGCTGGAAAAAAAATGTTCTGAATATGAAGGCGCACTAATTGCATGAATATTAATAGAGGAGATACAGCATTAACCAGTCAGACATTTTGAGAGGTGTTTGTGCCATTATCTCCCCAACTATCTGCAACTTCCTCTGTCAGTTTGAGAGAGCAGACAAGGACACGCTTTCCTCTGGAATATGCAAAGCACTGCTTCTTTCACTCCACCAACCCCCAGGCAAAGCTCACGCAGACATTGACAATTCTTTCCTCAATTAAAATTTAATTTTATTATTATTATGATTATGATTATGTCCTCCAGCTCCTTCCCCTTAGAAATGAACCCCTGTTTGTCATTGATTTCAATAATTTGATGAATGTGGATTCAGTATTTCAGCAATAGGTTTACTTCTTTGTCTTTATTTGTAGAGAAATACAATGAGATATTTTGGGGTTTGAGTCGGAAGCATCAGCCTCCTATAGTTTTATGGCCGGATGCTGTGTTTGTGAGTGACAGCAGCAGATATTTAGTTGTGAACGTGAGTACATTACATTACATTACAGGCATTTAGCAGACGCTCTTATCCAGAGCAACTTATACAACATTTAGCATTTTTTACATTTTTACCATTTTTACTGAAGCGAATCAGGTTAAGTACCTTGCTCAAGGGTACAACGGCAGTGTCATACCTGGGAATCGAACCTGCAACCTTTCGGTTACAAGGCCAGTTCCTTAACCATTATACTACACTGTCGCCCTTAGTTTTGGGCATGTATTCATAACGTTGAGGTTTAGGCAGGTATTCATAACAGTAGGAGTACTGTTCTAGGGAGAAGTCTCCCCTCTCCATATCCTAACCTTATTCATTACCAGTTAAAAGGAAGAATTGGCCGACATCAGCAGTTCTGCTCTGTGGCATTTTAGTAGTACGGAACATGTTCTACAGAATAGTCAATCGAAGGCATGGATCACAGTGTGGTGGGTGTCTCTGTGTAGCAAAAAGGACAGAAGGAGGCTAATTTTGGCACAAGATATCAAAGCTCAGAGAAGTGTATCCCCAGCATTCTGAATCTGAATGCCAATCTGGACAAACTCTGTTTGTAGGTTCAACCAGGTGCTGCTCATGATTCATTCCGTCTCTCTGCTAGTTTCCAGTAAATCTAATTAAACAAACCTAAACCTTTGTGGAAGCAAGCACAATATTAAGAGCATATATGTATACATTCATATACGTATGTATATTTTCTACAGTTAGTTGAATGTTGGGAGACTGTGATGAAAGGCATGCTTTCTCAGATTAGTGCAGGGTTCTGCCGTGCACGCGTTACCACCCTGTAGGTTCTGAAAACTTGTCATCACCTGTTCTATTCATAGCTGCCACTGGTTTGACAACTGCGCTAAGTATACAGTCATGCTAATGAGTCTGGAGAGGGCATTCCGTAGGCCTGCAGGAAAGGGGACCAGAGGGCTCTATTTTATTATTCATCACTGAGGGGAGGGGAGGCGAGGGGAGGCGTGGAGGTGCACTGTGTTAACACTTGTCTTCTGGCATGTGTGGGGCTAGCCAGCTAAACAGGGTCAGGGAGGGAGAATAACGAGGACTGGCACAGGGTATTTGTCAATACGCTCATTCAAAATTTATTTTTGAAGCCTGGGTTCCGTCTCACACATACATGACTAGAGGTAGAAATGCTGGGCGAATCTGAGGTCACGGAGGCAGTTTATACACATGCAACCCGCCTCTGGGTTGTCCGTTAACACTGTGCCCCCTTAACCATTCTGGTAAGCACGCTAATATAGCATCACTATAATTAAATATACCCATGTCATTTAAAGTGACAGCGCCTCAAAAATGGATTGTTATCACTGGTGGGTCTGAGTTATGAGCACGGTGAAGGGGGAGAGGTCCATATGGCAGAACTCTTCTGTGTGACGGTTGTTTGGAATCAGAAAAGAGGTGGGGGTCAGAGGAGCGTAGGGTTTGTTCTTTGGTCAGTTCTAAGAAGAGTGAGGTAGTACAGAGACTGTAATGTGGCTATATAAGTTCGTATGAGATTGGGAGGTACTGTGTAGGCACTAGACCCAGAATATTCTCTTAGTTATGAGCTTTGCCTGGGTATAGAGACCATAGTGTTCAGGACTGGGGCACATGGGATTATGTAGAGTTGTGGGTCTTGGTTTTAAACGTTGGCTGAGCTAGGCTGATTAGAGGCTATATACTTAAGAGAATCTGAGGGATTTGGTGAGAATGTTGTGAGTGAGTTAGTGTGCTCACTGGGAGAATTAAGTGGGGAAGAAGAACTGAAGACAGAATTCCACTCTGTGCAGTGTGATGGGAGAGATAGAATTCCACTCTGTGCAGTGTGAGGGGACAGAAAGAATTCCACTCTGTGCAGTGTGAGGGGAGAGAGAGAATTCCACTCTGTGCAGTGTGAGGGGACAGAAAGAATTCCACTCTGTGCAGTGTGAGGGGAGAGAGAGAATTCCACTCTGTGCAGTGTGAGGGGAGAGAGAGAATTCCACTCTGTGCAGTGTGAGGGGAGAGAGAGAATTCCACTCTGTGCAGTGTGAGGGGAGAGAGAGAATTCCACTCTGTGCAGTGTGAGGGGAGAGAGAGAATTCCACTCTGTGCAGTGTGAGGGGAGAGAGAGAATTCCACTCTGTGCAGTGTGAGGGGAGAGAGAGAATTCCACTCTGTGCAGTGTGAGGGGAGAGAGAGAATTCCACTATGGGCACTGTTAGTAGGGGAGAAATAAAGAGGCCTGTTGGATAATCCAGTGCACATTTGGGGTTAGGGTACTGAGATTGTGCGTTTGATTTGAAAACAGGGAGAGGAAGCCAGTGAAGAGCCCGTCTCAGCTAGTTCTCTTGACAGAAGTGTCTCAGGAAAAAAACATAAATTTTAGGAATTTGTTTTTAAATGCAATTGAAATTACAGAGGTTGAGCTGAGCCAAACTCCATCCAAAATCAATATAATCAGACAGAACCGATGGGACCATTGGGAGAGAAAACGGTAAGAAGAAACCATGAATGAGAACTTTATTTCTCACAATAATGTCACCAAGTGAGGCAGATAGTGGCTCAGACACATCTCACATCTTTAATACCAAAAATACAGTTTTCAAAACCAGCAGTCCATGTTTACCTGTTTTGACTCGGCTAGCCTTCTTGCAAGAGGGAGGGGAAAGTAATGATATATTTAGTTTCTTTGGGCTTCACACCCTGCTTGAATCCTCTTTGTGCAGTGTAGTCTGATTTGATTCAAAACTTTAGGCAGCCGAAGAGTCACATTCAGGGTTGGCTACTGCCATGGACCATTATAATTTCTTATTTTATACAATACTTATAGATTAAATTCTGGAGAAATCTACTATGAAGACATGCTACATAGTACAGTATGGTGTCATTGTGGTTGATTGACTTTGCTGGTCGAACAGCAGATGGGTATTGTAAGAATTCTTATTGTATGAGTACCCCCCTGCTGAACATGTTAATAATTCAATTTGTTACAAATCATGTTTTCATCACTGTACCCAGCCCAATCAATGAACATGACTGTCTCTCCAATAATCCACAAACCCAACTCTCTCTCCACCAATCTATTAAACACAACGTGTCTCTCCTCCAATCCATGAACACAACCATCTCTTAACACAAGTTATGCACATCTCCTCTCACCAGGACTGGGACTCCGTATATGATTACAGGGACAAAAAATTACTTGACATAATGAAGACACAAGAGTAGAATTTTAAGTAGGGTTTTATTAGATAATTTCACAGATATAGCGCTTCAAAATCTTGCCACAAACCTGTATGTACAGTAGAATAATAAAACATTGACTAAAAAATTAAAAAGGGAAGTAATTAGCTATCTTAGATCATTTCAGAAGTACTGGGGTTGTCATTTTGCAGCAGCAGTTATGGCCTCTTATTTAGTCCTTATGCCAGTTCAGCCCAATTTAGGCAATGTACCAAATGATACCAGTGACCGAGGGATTTTGGTGGTGGTGGTGTGTTTGGCCGGGGGTGGGGCGTGGGATTTAAATCTTCTCCAGTTGTTTATTCAACTCCCTTCATGAACTCCAAGAACTCTACAGCAAGAAAGAAGCAATTATTTATTTGTCACTACAAGAGAGAAAACACATTTAATCAGCTGGATACAGAACTGATGGGACCACATTGCAGTGCCTTCTACACAGTTACATGCAGTTACTGTAAATGTTCATTTAACTCTAACAGAGTTTATATTAGTCTGATGTGGACAAAATGTGCAATATCAGCATAAAATCTACTTTATCACACTTGAAAATTGCACTGTGTACTGTAATTACCAGTAACACATGATTCACATGTAGTCACCGCTATTTATCCCATACTATACAGTATGTGCCCATGGGTCTCATCTTAGGTCATTTGTTACTTAAAAAATGGTCTTTACGCTCAATACCATGTTTCACATCTAACAGGCTGTCCTTGACAAAGTTTTCCTCTTTCATTTTGAATTCCATCCCCTACAACACACCAATTCTGCATATATAATGTTTGTGTTACCAAATGGAAGGTGACATGACGGTCCTATGTTCTGTATGTGTGAGTGACAGGTGTTCTAATGTCATGTGAGGTGATGATGGGTATCTGGAGTCGGACTGATTCTAAGTGGCAGTTTTAACATGCACGCCTCACCGTCATAATCAATCTTTCCGTCGTTGTTTTTGTCCCCGTCCTTCATTAGCTCCTCGATATCGTCCTCTGTGATGGCTTCTCCAGTGGAATCCAGCATCATCTTCAGCTCGTCGAGGTCAATGTAGCCGTCCGCGTTCCTGGGGTAAAGTTGGATGTTAAACTGCTTTGTCTAAACGGATTGGGATTTGGGATTTGGGATTTGGGATCTGTCTCGAGCGTGACTTACTTGTCAAACATTCTGAAGAGCTCGGCCAGTTCTTCTTCAGACTTTCCTTTGCTGTCATCCTTCATACATCTCACCATCATAACTAAGAACTCATCAAAGTCCACTGTGCCACTGCCTGGAAAACAAGTATTCACAGAATCTCAGCGATTTCTTTCCAGATGGTCTGCGATTTATATAGTCTCTTTTGTGTGAAAAGACAGAAACTTTCTTTACGGAATTTTCCAAACACAAGCACCACACACAGTGTTAATGTAAAATCTTTTAATGGTATAATGTGGTTAACACACACACACACACACACACACACACACAGACATACATACATACACCTAAACACAATACATGCACATGCACACACATGGTGTCCTTACCATCCTCGTCCACCTCGTCGATCATCTCCTGCAGCTCCTCAGGAGTGGGATTCTGTCCCAGCATCCTCATCACCTTCCCCAGCTCCTTAGTACTGATGCACCCGTCCTCTGCATCCTGCACGAAGATGTCAAAAGCAGCCCGGAACTCTGCAGCACAGTGCGCAGTACCACAGACACGCAAGAGATACATTACCTCTGATATGCCACCAAGACAGCTTTTCACACAAATAACATGACAATACATAGCAAGACATATTTTGGTTATTTTCTGAGGTTCTGGAATTGTTTCGACTCCTGTACAATGTTCTAGAAGAGTCTTTTGGTCTTGAAGTGCGTCGGTTCTTGGGTATCTGGGATAAAGTTCTAGGTGTTTTTTAGGGTCTTGGAGAATGCTCCCGGTTCTTGGGTATCTGGGATAATGTTCTAGGTGTTTTTTAGGGTCTTGGAGAATGTTCTAGAAGTGTTTAGGCTATGGGTGTAGCAGAGGCTGACTGATTGCTGTTCCAGGCTCCAGTCTGGTGTAATATGAGCACATTTGTAGGGAGACAGATCTTCTGTTGCTCTTCAGACATACCCTGGAGCCACGGTTATCCACTTAAGGGCTAATAGATGAAGGAACATTGTTCTTTTCCCCTGGTGAGACTCATGTCTGCTTGTACAATGATATGGTGGTATGCCAACTAGCATAACATAGCAGTGGCTCCACAGTGTCCAATTTCACTTCAAACACACATACAGCTTACTGATGGATAAAAATGACATTTTCCACATACCATTTTTCTGTTCTTCTGTAAGCTGCTCTACCTGTGGAAACAAAGTTAATTTGACTCTTTATAATAGTAAGCACACAAACATTTGATTTATCATGTTTCTTTCTCCTTTATTGTCCTCTAAGGATCTGAGAAGTATTATTATTATTATTTGAATTTTAAAAAACATGTTACGTATAAATGAAGTACCAATAGGCAGAATATGAATCCCACATTATTACTAATCAATATTTATTTAAAGAAAAATAGTTTCTAGGGTAAAGACGCTTCGAAGTGCTTTATAATGAGTCATGGGACAATGCAGAGGAATGCCAGTGCTTTAGGATAGCCACGTTACAAAGAGGAAGCCTGATCCGGTGATTGACACAAGTTAAAAATAAAGGCCAGCAGGCTAATAAACCGCAGATAAAGGACACAATACGCAACACTTTAAATAAGCGGTGCTGTGGATCTGGTTTAACAATGAGGCAGTAATCTGGGCAAAGCTAGCAGGAGTGAGCGAGGGAGACAGCTGCTTATGTAAGAGTTATTGTCTGGTGGGGGGGGGGGTGGGGGGGGGGTTCAACACAAGTTCCCACAATGTTACAGAAAAAAAGACGCTATCGTCGATCTCATTGTCTCGTTAGAAATTCCGCGCTGCATGTTTTTCTTCATTTACAGTGAGATAGATGCGACACGGGCAGGGTCAGGGAGGTCGCCACAGCTCTGACTGATAGCGCTGGAATTCAGCCTTGAGGTTTTTTTATCTAAATCAGAGAGTCTCTCTCACTGGCACCGAGCAGGACGTGGGCAGCAGTGTCTGAGAGGTTTGCCAAAATTAGCCGCGGCAGGAGACCGCTCCATTTGTAGTCATGGATGACATCGCACTGTGGACCACAAGCCCGACCATGTCCAGTGCAGCAGAAGTGAGTTCTACCACCGATGATAACTTTTTAGTGGCACTCTACAGTTTACAAGCCCTGCACTCATCTCAGGCCAACACGATTATAGTGCTCGAACAGGAATGTTCCATGGCATTATGTGTCAATATGCAGCGCTGACCGCAAGGGTCATTTCTTTGATGTTCAGGGGCAAATGGGGAAGACTTTGTGCATTCTACATTTGTTACTGTATGACATGATCTCACATGAATAACTGCTAACAGTTTATGGCTCCCATTTCTATTCTTGTCCACAATAAGCTATTGGGTCTTCTCTGTACTCCAGAAGATCTCTTAGCTCTGGATTTCCATGGTATTATAACGGGCTGCACTGCATTCACTATAAATTTGTCAAAACTACAATGCTTAAGTTTGTCAAAACTACAATGCTTACTGCATACTCCTTTACTCTTGTGTATTGACGCATTAGTGCCCCCACGTTCTCCACTGCTACATGTAATTCCACTTGCTTAATATTTCCAAATTTATGTAAGAAACATACACCTATAATTCCTGGGATCCTTTTTGGAGTGGCGATTGACCAAGGAACCCTTTACAAAAGGAGTTTTGTAAAAAGAAAAAAGAAAAGTCAAACGCCACAGGGACTGAGGTGACCTAATTATTAGCAGCTGATTTCGCTTGACACCCATAAATGACAACACCTTGCGAGGTTGAAAAAGGAATAAAATCTTTACGTGCACAAATGTCACCCACATTACATTATTACCCCCTAGACATGCCAGACATTGTTACTCACCGCTGCTTTGTAAATGTCGTCCATGGTCGGAGCTTGTGAGATGACCCCCCAGTCGTGGGACGCGCAGGGGAGAGGCACGTAGCAGAGCGGGGTGGTGCTCTCACAGCTGGGGTTTTATAGGAGGATCCTGGCACGGGCTGGTCCCTCCCAGCCCTCCGCTGCATCGCATCATGCCATCACAATCACCCCCCGGCTCAGATAAGAATGCGGTGACTCTTGTTGGGAATACTTTGGACAGAGTGGAAGGCAGAGCCATTTCCAGCCCTTTGCCCCTTAATTGCACCCAAATGGGCGAATGGGTAGGAGACGCTGAACATTCCAGCGGAGGGTTCACAGATTGTGGGGTGTGGCCACGTTGGCTCACAGTGGGGCAACGGATGGTCAAGGCAATGCTCTGACAGAGCTCATACAGGCACACGCTGCCCTTATTTGCCTTGCATCAAGAAGAGAGCTGTTAGGCTGCATAATTTGGCTGAGAGCGATGCCACGTTTTCATCAGTGGGCCTATGGTACATGTAAAATCAATCAGTCTCAATCCATCATTTATTTTGTACAGCACCATTTATGATCAGACTGCCGCATATGGATTCATAGTGGATGTTTTCCTGAGGGAATAAAAAAGAAACAGGAAAAACAAGACTATTTGAGTCAATGTGGGGGAAAAAGACCAGAACCATTTATCCCTGACACCCTAAAAGGTCACAGAATTAATGTGAATATTGCAAAAGAGTAGCTTATGACTCTTTTTTTGCATTAACTGCATTTTTTGCCAACTGTAGGAGTCTAATCATTGTGTTTGTTGGCTTCATCTAGGCACCTCAGATTAACACAACACAGTCAACTCCTAGCCCCTCATCAGGCAAAGGCATCAGTTGTAATTAGTGAGAAATAGGTGCTAGCTTTCATGTAGTAAGCTGTATGGCTTGTTTTGAAAATAGTACACAAGAAACTGCAGTGCTCTGGGTGGCATAATAGCTTTATGAACATTTTACTGTCATTTTCCAAATTCTTAGATGTGGAAAAACTACAAAAACCTTGACCTTATGATTTTAACATCCAAGGTGATGCAAAAAAATTAAAAAAGTGAACATAACTAGATCAATCAATCAAACAAACAAACAGATCTCCGAAAAACAAAAATCTGTAAGGAGAAAACGCCTTCTGGTGGAAAAGCAATATAAAAACGGATGGCTTGTGCTTGTTCACATCAACATTTAGAAAGATTTTACATCGGTGTGTAATTAATGTTATTAATTTAGGACACTGTTCTGAAATCATATTCAAGTTATTTTGTCCAAACACCTTTACTGTAATTTTAAAATCCATTCGCAATTTTTCAATGATTGTATTTTTGTTTACTTTGTGAGAATGACAAACTCTACACACCACACAGAACTGTGGCGATTAACATTTCTTTTTTTAACCGTCACCATCTTCGTGGAACATGCTTAGTTTCTCTTCATAGTTCCGGCTCCGCTCACGCTTGGGCCCCGTTGCATGTGTCAGGAAGAGGAGTCAGTGGAGCATGTAGCTCTGAGTTGTAGGAGGTATGGGATACAGAGAGAGACGATGATGAATAAGCTAAGGGAATTAGGGGTGCAGGAAATCACACTAAGGTCTACTAAACATGAGTGAGAAAGCACCAGTTAGTGTACTGTTAGCCTTCTTAAGGGATACAGGATTATTTTATAGGATATGAGGGATAAACAGGAATAGGGTGTTAGGGTGGCTGTCAAAAAGATAGAGATTTTATAAGTAGGACTAGGAGTAAAGAATGGAGGGACACATATATAGTTTAGGGTGATGGGAATTAGAGTGTAAGTCTATTTTCTGATCCACACTCCGGAGCAGAAGGTGGCGGTAATGCACCAATGAGCTGGATACAAACCGCCGTAAAACAAGAAGAAAAAGAAGAAGCCCCCGTTGCATCATTTCCCTTCCACAACCACCTGGCTGACTTACGCCGGCTGAGGAACATGTGAGTTTTCTCCCTTGAATGAGCAGACGATTATGATTATGAAATATGCTTTTGGCGAGCTGCGTAATGCAATTTTAACTGTTTTTTTGTGGAGTTTGTGTACGTTAGCTAAGTATGTGTAGGTGCATTTTGTTTGAGCTCATGTCGTCATAGCTTGCTAACGTTGCCGCTAGCCTCTTAGCCACTTGTCGATAACAGTTGAAGTTAGGCAGTTACCGACCTATTTAGCCACGTCAATAATGGCATGTCTGAACAGCACACATTTAGCTTTCTCACGATTCCTTTAAGTTCAGATAACTCACCTTTTTATTGTACCAGTTATGTTACGCCACTGGGAAACGTAAGTTAGCTAAGCTATTTAACGTTACGTTGGTCAAGTTCAATAACACGAAGATGGCTTGATAAAGTGTAAGAAGATGCCAGTCATGATAGAATTGGCTCACAATCTGGCAGTAACTGACTGTTCAAGCTCATGTCAATTGCTGACTAGCACTAATTATTGCGTAGATGTAACGTTATGTAACTTTTTTGCATTAGTTTGTATTGTCTGTTATTACAATACAGTTAAACTAGCCAGCTGCAAAACACAGCTCGTACCCCAAGCGTGCCCTGACACTGCCAAGCTTAGTCCAAGAGAATAAATTGTAATGAGAGACATGAAATAAGGTTTGGTTTCAAATTAATTGGGAATGCATTACAAATGCAATGTCCAGGGTGTTTCTGCGAATAGACACAAGTTATTGCGTTATGTTGTGTTTTTATCAGACACAATGGTGGAACCAGTCCCGGAATTTATTCACTTTCCGACCGAGGAAGAGCGAATCCTTCAGCTATGGAAAGACAAGGATTGCTTTCAGGAGTGTCTGAAACAGTCCAAGAACAGGCCAAGGTAAGCACGATGGAGTAAACGGTAAGATTAAATGCATGTTGTGCTGGCTTTAATCACTTTATTGCCGGATTAAAGACATTTCAACACGTTTTACTTTAGATTTCAAAGCCAGGGCCAAGGTTTGTTTTTGGTATGTTAGGTTTGACATTGTATAATGTTGTGGTGCCTCTCCAAATTTGAATTGCACCACAGTTTATGGAAACACTATATGAGATATCAGCTTTTAAAATCATAATATGAATTTCAGATTGATAGTGTTTCCTTTTCCTGGTACTGTCATAAGGCAGGCTTTTGTTAAATAAATAAGGGACTTGACCTGGTGAGGTCAGATAAGAAGTACACAGTGGAGCTTACCTGTAAAGATGCTCAGGCTCAGTTGCCTTACGGTCCATCAATTCATGATGGACAGCAGCTATACCACTATGCAATCTGCGCCTGCTGAATGGCTGAAGCTAAGCAGGTTGTGGGCTTGGTTAGTATTTGGATGGGAGACCTCTGGGGAAAACTAAGTTGCTGCTGGAAGTGGTGTTGGTGGGCCAGTAGGGGGCAGTCTTCCCTCTGGTCAAATAAACCCCAATGCCCCAGTGCAGTGATGGGGACACTGTGCTGTAGGAGATGCCGTCTTTCGGATGAGACGTTAAACCGAGGTCCTGACTCACTGTGGTCATTAAAGATCCAATGACACTTATCGTAAAGAGTAGGGGTTTCCCCGGTGTCCTGGCTAAACTCCCAACCCAGGCTCATTCAATCTGCCACCTAATCATCCCCCAGTTTAATTGGCTAAAAAAAAATTATTCTCTCCCTCTCCACCTTAGCTGATGTGTGGTGAGCATACTGGCGCAAAATGGCTGCCGTTGCATCACCCAGGTGGGTGCTACACATTGGTGGTGGTAGAGGCGAGTTTCCCCCTCATCATTGTAAAGCGCTTTGAGTATCTAGAAAGGCGCTATATAAATGCCATGCATTATTATTATGAGCACAACACTGATGTATTGTGGATAAGTTCCTAGCCTGGAAGCATTGCGCAATAGAAAGTGGTCCAATGGAAGCAGGGACAGTTGGCAATACATATCAACATGGATTTCTGTGCATTTTCTAGAGTTGATCATCATTAATAACATACTTTAAACTAAGAGCCTCTTTCAGAAACTTTAAAACGGAGTTTCTTTTATTTATACAGGTTGTCTCATTGAGATTAAAATGTCTTTACCAGGGAAACCTATTCAACCGGTATTTAACATCTTAAGTATTTTTGTTGAGGTCTCTGGCTCTGAAACGGGCTCCCTCTCCACCTGAAATGGAGGTGGCAGGCTCTATAGAGAATGCTTTTTCCTATTCTTTCCTGTTTATTTCGGATGATTGACGTGTCTTTCGGGTTGATGTTGTTACACTCGCGCGCGTTGTTTTCGCTCCTGTCTGTGTGTGTGTGTGTCTGTCTGTGTGTCCCTATCATCCATAACTCAAACAATGTTGACAGTTGGGCAATGAATTGTGAATTTTCTCCCCAATCGGTCAATGTCCGACTTCAGTGCAAAATCAGTTTTAGCCCCATGCGCGGCTGTAGCATCTCTCTGTGTGCCATTCTAGTTTGACTTATGTTTTGAATATGATATATCGAGGAACTGCCCAGGATGGGAATCACTATCAAATGATACAGTGATTCATATATTTGTGAAAATGACCTAACTTGTACCAAATGAGGTCTAGGTGTTGTTAGGTGTTGCGTGGCCTTTTAAGTGGTAGCATCTGTCCGGTACTGTTGAAAAGGCTCCGGTTCATGCTGGAAGGGGCTTCTTCTGTCTTCTTCCTAGCAGACCGGGTGGTTTTCCTTTTGTGGTAGTTGTTTGTCCTCTTATTTTTGTTTGTAGTTGTAAAGATTTTTTCCTTATTTTCTTAATAAATTTAAAGAAACTCATTGTATGTCTCCACTGTGATGCGGCTGTAACCGACTGGCCGTAACAGTGTGCCTGCAGATTATAACATCTTTTAACCTCTTTAACAATAAAAATTATGCTCTTTAATCTGTCACTTTACATGTTCAAGAAATAAAAGCATACAGTAATGCATTTCGTTTCCTTAAGATAAGTTCATGGGAAGTGACGTATAGGAGGACACACTCCTTGACTATAAAGAGATCACCCCATATTAGTGATGGGAAAATGAAACCACAATGGGTGGGGATACAGTAGGGTGTCAATCACTGACTTGTGTGAATAAGTTAAAAGGTTTAGCTCTCCACAGCAAAGATCAATGATTAATTCAAAACAGTTAGTCTTTGATATCATTTGGTATATCTGCTCATTGTGTCTTTGTTAGGATATGGTAGCTCTGCCCATTTATTCTTTTATGAATCCTCGCTGTGCAATCATTTCTATGATTTTGATTGATTGATTGATTGATTGATTGATTGATTGATTGATTTCGCTCTGTACAGGTACACCTTTTATGATGGACCACCCTTCGCCACTGGTCTCCCTCATTATGGGCACATTTTGGCTGGCACCATCAAAGACATCGTCACTCGGTTTGCCCATCAGAGTGGGTTCCATGTGGACCGGAGGTTTGGATGGGACTGTCATGGATTGCCTGTGGTAACTTAGCCTTTGACTTCTAAAAAAATTTTTAGTTCCACTTTTTGTTTTTTGTGCATCTGTGTACATAAATAATATACACTACTCACAAAAAGTTAGGGATATTCGGCTTTCGGGTGAAATTTCAGGATGAACCTAAAATGCACTATAACCTTTACAGGTGAAATTAATTTGACCTTCTCTAAACTTTTGAATGCACATGTCCAACTATTCAATGTTTCAGTACTTTTTGCACAACTTGCTGTTCTCTAACAAGGAGCTGAACGGCAAAATTCACAACAGGTGTTTGATCCATGAATCGACCAATGAATTTCCTGGTTCAATTAGAATTGGTATTTAAACAGTCCTCTTCATCATGCTGTTCACATTTTGACATCATGAGACCAAGACGACACCTAACAATTGATCAACAGTACCTCGCCATTGCGAGGCTTCAAACAGGATGTTCTCAGAGGGAAGTGGCCACTGAGCTTAGAGTGTCACAGAGTGTCATCAGCAGGTTGCAACAGAGATACAGAGAGACTGGAAGAGTCACAGAAAGGCATAGAAGTGGACGTCCTTTGGCCACATCCCACACTGATGTTGTGAACAGTGCCCTGCGGAACCGGATGATGAATGCCACTCAACTCCAGGCACATTTAAGGGAGGTGAGAGGCACCCAAGTGTCACGTCAGACCATTCGAAACCGTTTACATCAGCGTGGTCTGCGTGCTAGACGACCTGCAAGGGTACCTGACCACACCACCAGGCACAGGCGTCATCGTCTTGCATGGGCCAGGGAGCATTTACGCTGGACGAGGGACCAGTGGGCCTCAGTGCTGTTCTCTGATGAAAGTCGATTCACGTTGAGCAGAAATGATGGCCGCCAATGATGTTGGAGACGTCAAGGAGAGCGCTATGCATCAGCCACTGTTGTCACCAGACGGCCCTTTGGTGGTGGCGGTGTTACAGTGTGGGCAGGTGTGTCTAGTCAATACAGAACTGCCCTACACTTTGTGAATGGTACAGTGACAAGCCCATACTACCTGAATAACATCATTAATCCAGTCATTGTGCCCCTGCATGAACAACACAGGCCTAATTTCATCTTCATGGACGACAATGCTCCAGCTCATCGAGGTCGCATCATTACGGAAAGGCTGCTGGAGACTGGGGTACCTCAAATGGAGTGGCCTGCACTTTCTCCAGACCTGAATCCCATAGAAAACCTATAGGATCAGCTGACTCACCGTGTAGAGGCTCGTAACTCTGTACCCCAGAACCTCAATGACCTGAGGGCCGCCCTTCAAGAAGAGTGGGATGCCATGCCTCAGCAGACAATAAGTCGACTTGTGAACAGCATGAGACGTCGTTGTCAAGCTGTAATTGATGCTCAAGGGCACATGACAAGTTATTGAGACATTGACATTTTTGTTGTGGTATACCCACCACTGTTGTTGGCTTTTGTTTCAATAAATTGTTTGAGATGAGGAAATCACCATTGCATGCTTCTACTTAAATGCCCTACTTTCATGATACGTATAATATCACTGTAGCATGAACTTACATTTTCCATAAATTTCACCCGAAAGCCAAATATCCCTAACTTTTTGTGAGTAGTGTATATACAGTCATGTGAAAAAGTAAGTACACCCCCAGATAAGTCTCTTTTTAGACATATTTGGGCACATGGATATTTGATCCTTATTCCAATGCTTTTTACTGTTAAAGGTTGCCTAATTTAACAAAGGACACAAAGAAATTATGCTTTTAAATAATTTATTTATCAGAAATCAACAGATTGATTGCAATTATCCTGTGAGGAAAAAGTGAGTACAGCCCTTGCTTCAATAACTGGTGTTTCCCCCAGTTATTTTACAGCAATAACCTCTTCTAGGAGTTTCTTGTAATTGACTATAAGTCTCTTACATCGACTGGGAGGAATTTTCAGCCATTATTCTTTGCAGTACTGGTTTAATTGTGTGATGTTAGAGGGCTTCCTTGAATGCACAGCCCGCTTCAAGTCCCCCCCAAGAATTTCGATAGGGTTGAGGTCTGCACTTTGACTTGGCCATTCCATAACCCTCCATTTTTTCTTTCTGAGCCATTCTGTAGTAGATTTGCTTGTATGTTTAGGATCATTATCCTGTTGGAGGATCCAGGACCTTTTCAGCTTCAGCATCTGAACTGATGGCCTCACATTCTCCTCAAGAACGATCTGGTATAAAGTTGAATTCATGGTTGAAACAAAGCAACCCCAAACCATAACACCCCTCTACCATGTTTTTCGTTGGAACGAGGTGCTTTTGCTCAAAGGCATTGTTACCAAACTTCGCCAAACATAACGTTTTGCATTGCGCCCAAACAACTCCAACTTTGACTCATCAGAGTACGTTTTCCCTGTAGTTTTGAACTTTATCCAGATGTTCTTTGGCAAAGTTCAGTTGTGCTTTTATATTATTTTTGGAGAGCCTACCCTCCCATGTAGGCCAAATTTGTGCAATCTATTTCTGATTGTTGAGTCATGCACTTCCACGTTAACTGTGGCAAGTGAAGTCTGTAGGTCCTTAGATGTTACCCTTGGGTTCTTGGAGACTTCTAGGAGCATCTTTCGGTGAGCTCTTGGGGTGAATTCTGTGGGATGGTCTGTCCTGCGTAGATTCCCGGTGATGTGGAATTTTCTCGGTGCTGTGGAATTTGGAAATGATGCATCGAACAATGATATACTTCAAACTGCTTTGAAATGGCTTTGTAACCCCTCCCAATCTCATGAGAATCAATAATCTTTTTTCTCAGCGCTCCGGCTACCTCTTTTCACCTAGGCATGATATGTTAGCACACACCTCGATGTTTTGGTCCAAACCAGATAAATTGTCTGTTTTTATGTAAGCATAGAACTTCCATATTATCTAATAATTGGACAATCATTTACACTTGTTTTGTGCACCAGACATCAATTTTAATCAGTATATTTGATAGTAAAGGTAGGGTTGTACTTACTTTTTCCTCATGAGGAATTTGCATATATGTTAATTTCAATTGCTTAAGTGATTCCAAAGTCTACTTTTAATGCGTCATTTGTTGAATTAGTTTACCTTAATCAATCAATATGGTTGAAACTGATAGAGAATCTCTTGTTTTGTGTCCTTTTAGGAATATGAGATCGATAAGACCCTGGACATCAAAGGGCCAGAGGATGTTGCTAAGATGGGAATTGCTGAGTACAATAAGCAGTGCAGGAATATTGTCATGAGGTACTCTAATGAATGGGAGGTAAGAGCTTGGCCGTTATGTCCCCCAGCACTTCAGTCATTTCACACACAAGGAGCCAAATTACCAGCGCTTTATTTTCAACCCTCATCGTTTTTGTGTCCGAATGCTTTGTCTTACACGGTTTATAAACATTTGCTTGGCCTTTTACTTGAAGGAAAATGTCTGTTTTACAAATGCCTTAGTAAGACATTTCTAATTTGCTGCCACCACCAAGGAGGCATGTTTTTGCCTCAATGAAGGATATAATAGTTTTGGACTCGAACACAATGAGCATTTTTTTTTTAAATCCTACACATGCTGCCCTATGTAGGCGTTTTATCTATTAGCATACAATCATTCTCTGTATATGTTATTGTATTGTATACGAGACTGTATGTGATGGTACACCTGTATCCTGTATTCTGAAACAGTTATGTGGTGTTTTGTTTTTGACTTAGGAATTGCATAAGGGTTTTCTGATCACAATAGCTGATATTACAAAGATAATTTATAGAGTGAACATTTTTTCGAAAAATTTTTTTAAGGGATGATTGTATTGTAATAACAGTGCAAATATGGCCAATTAATAGTTTGAGGAAATCAATTGCCTTCTGCCATGGGAGTAGTAGACTTCTAGTATTTGCTGATTTTTTACTTTCAAGTAAACTTTTTTTTTTTAAAACTTTTTATAGCTCTCATTATGATATAATAATAAAAAATTTTAAGCTGAGACAACTGTTAATTTAGTACGATCTTACAGTGTAGTTTGGTACATAGAAAAAATCTTTATTTTCATCCTCCAGATATCTGTAACCAGAATGGGACGCTGGATAGATTTTAAGAATGACTACAAGACCCTCTACCCCACTTTCATGGAAACAGTTTGGTAAGTTCTCTCTTATTTGCATATTGTACAATATTGGATTGGTCTTTGTTGCTGCGTATAACCTGTACATGAGGGGCGTGAATCTAATGACTATTAACACACTTGGCATGAACTGATGTGGCTGCCATGGCAACACAACGGGTAGCAGGACTAGTCTGCAGAAGATTAGATGCATTTCTTTCTACTTCTTCATATCCTCATTTCAAATGCATTCATTGGAGTCACAACATGATTCCTCTCTCAAATCTGTAGATCTGGACTGTGGTAGCATTCCAGTAGTTTTGGATGGATTGACATTTTGCCATATTCTTTTGCGTGTAACTTAATCTCTGTATTTGTATACTTGGCCACAGTTTGCTTTTGTTTTGAATTATTTATTAGAAAATGAAAACCTCAAATACAAGCATTCTCCTGAGAACCATTATAATACAGCTATTGTTTTATATGGGTATCATGAACATAATTAGTCTGCTAGTAAATGTGGTATTTCTTGTCAGTGCGTGAAAGAATCATGTTTGCGTGTGTATTTGCGTAATGGTCTCCGATATTCCCAAATATTTTAACATTTCAAACGCTTGTGAGTGTTCACATCTCACCTAGGGGAAAAACCCCTGAAATTAACCTTTACAAGCATTAACACTAATTAAATACACGACAAAGACTACAGTGTAATTTGTTTGTACGACAGAAGAACAAAAGAATGAAAACGTACTTAATCCCTCCCCAAACAAGATAGGCTTCTCTGCACTTCCCTCTGTGTACATTCATAGTTGCTGGTTTCTCAGAGTTTAAAAGACTGTAAGTTTAATTTAGCTGTATTTACAAAAGGGTATACACAAGATAATTGATAATTGACATTGATCATAAATTAGTATTTCAAACGCTTTAGCAAATGTGGTAGTAACAATTGGTCTCGCTCTCTGCCTGCAATTTTATATGTACAGTTGAATCTAGTCCCACCCCCCAATTCCCATAGAAATCCATTCAAATGCAGAGAGGTTATAGTATCGCTTGTAAGAGTATCAGAAAATAAGATATCAAGAGTCTTTTGATGTTGTTGGGTCACAGACATCAGGAAGTCATGGCATGCAAAGGATATGCGACCAAATATAAAAAATTTAAAGGCACAGTCAAGTGTATGTAAACTTCTGACCCACTGGAGTTGTGATATAGTGAATTAAAAGTGAAATAATCTGTAAACAATAATCTGTCCTAACTGACTTGCCAACACTAGTTTGCCAACATGAAACCTGTGGAGTGGTTAAAAATGGGTTTTAATGACTTCAACCTAAGTGTATGTAAACTTCCGACTTCAACTGTATGTTCTCTTTTAAACTAAATCTACAGTCCTCATAAGCCCCGTGTGTATTTTGGGTACCAAATTGTCCATAGCCAGCCATTCCTTAGCTGTGTAGATGTGGCTCAGGCTGTTACCGCAGCTACAAATGCATGCAGAGATGATTCTATCACTGGTTACTGCTTCAGCCAGACAAGAACAAGTCCTGTTCACATTCATATGTGTGCTCTGGTTCCAACTGTCCACCATGACTGTGAACACAGGGCTAGCCTGACGTACAGGATTTTACAAGATACTGAAAAGGGGGGGAAAAATCACCCCGCCCCACCTGTGTGTATATTTGTGTCTGAATGTGTGGGTGTAAGTGTACACGTGTGAGAGTGTTTGTATGTTACAGGTATGTGGGTCTGTATGGGTGTGTGCTTCCCGGGAGTTTTCAGGGAACATGAGATATCCGTGATCTCCCGCACAGTTCTTCAGATCTGCTGCACTGTTACACATGCAAAAAACAAAGCAAGACAATATCCTCTACTCACAAACTTGGTATACTCTACTCACAAACACAGTATGCTCTACGCACATACTCCAGTATAGTCCACTCATAAACTGTTATGCTCTACATGCATACTCAGTATTCTCTACTCACAAACTTGGTATATTCTACTCCCAAAAACCATATGCTCTACACGCATACTGAGTATACTCAACTCAAACTCGATGTACTCGACTCACAAACACAGTATGCTCTACATGCATACTCAGTATACACTACTCACAAACTCAGTATGCTCTACTCATAAACACAGTATGCTCCACACGCATACTTTGTATACTCTACTCACAAACTCTTATGTTCTACACACATACTAGTCTACTCCCAAACTCTGTATACTCCACTCCAAACTCAGTATGCTCTACACGCATACTCGGTATACTCTACACGCATACTCGGTATACTCTACTCCCAAACTCGGTATACTCTATCACAAACTCGGTATACTCTACTCACACACTCTGCACACGTACTCAGTGTATGCAAATATTCGGTATACTCTACACACTGTGTACTCTTCATGTGTTCAGAAAGTACTCCGTTCTGTTGTAGAGCCTTGATTAACCCTTTCAGTATGTCCATGCAGTGCTCTATGCCCACAGTATGTAGATGGCATCTGCTGTACTCTCCAACAGGTGGGTCTTCAAGCAGCTGTATGACAAGGGCCTGGTCTACAGGGGAGTGAAGGTCATGCCTTTCTCCACTGCCTGCAACACCCCGCTGTCCAACTTTGAGTCCCACCAGAACTACAAGGTAATCCAGTCCTCCCGCACAGCCCGTCCTCCTGATTAAGGAGTCGCTGTCCTCCGTCCCTCAATGGCCCTGCTTTATCGCCTCATTCGCCTGACTCAAGGCTCTACCGTGATGATAATGTTTGGCTAAAACAGGTTTATTCTGGATTTTCACATCTCCGTTTCTTTCTTCCCGCCCATCACGATAATTACTCTCCGGCTGTAATGGAGGCTTGGAAGAGGCTGCTATTTAGAATAAATTCCCCGTTAGAAGTGTTTAAGCCTCCGTCTCTGATCTCCCCGCAGGATGTACAGGACCCGTCTGTGATCGTCAACTTCCCCCTGGAGGGGGATGAGGGCGTGTGCCTGATAGCCTGGACCACCACCCCCTGGACCCTGCCCAGCAACCTGTCCTTGTGCGTCAACCCAGAGTTCCTCTACGTCAAGGTTAAAGGTCAGGACCCCCACCACCTTAGATATTAATAATAATTCATACTGACTGCGCCTGGTGTTTGAAATCGTATTTACCTTTTAGGGTTGTTTTAACGCACTTGTTTCAAGTTGGAAAATGCACTATTGTACGTCGCTCTGGATAAGAGCGTCTGCCAAAAATGACTAAAATGTTAATGTAAACGTATATCACGGTATATTGCTTCTGAAAAACAATAAAATAGTCTTCCTCCTTCCTCCCTTTACCTCATCTATAGTTTGTGAAAGTAATATGGCAGAGACCTCACGTAGTCCATCAGTAGTCACTTCACATCAGTGGAAGCACAGTTTCTCATAATAAAGCTGTTAAACTTGTTTGGAGAATGACTGGGAACAGCACATGAACAGCGTTGGCTGTAAAAACCTTTAAGACCTTAACCACATGAGACACTGTACTGGAATTAATCTCATAATTATGGTAATAGCTGCGTCCTCGTTTATTGCTCAAAGATCCACCCACCTCTGCTATTATAACAAGGACTGCATCGCAAGGTCTGAACGTTAGCTTTCTGTCGATGGCACATCTGCCGAACAGTGACCACTTCGTAAGGCGTCGCATGGGAAAACAAACTCTAAAGCAGGTCACTGAAGAATCGGGAGGGAATGAAATCCTTGTTAATGTAAAAATAGTCGTCGAAAGACACAGGGTGTGTTTTTTTTCCCCCCCTCTCCTCTTCGGATCCCTCCGAGGCAGCTTGTGGTAAATGGTTGACCTAGTTTCAGAGTGGCCCGCAGTACCCCTCGTTGGCCAGCGGGTGGCGCTGTGGCACCGCGATCGGCAGCGGCACGGCGGCGAGCTTTTTGCTTTAGTAGTGCTGCATGGGAGGGTAGTGCAGAATACCAATGCGCTCTCCTCGACAGCCTACCTGCTCTGTGTCGATGCTATCAGTGTCTGGGCTGCCCAGCAGCCAGTCTGAGCAGCACAATCATTTATCTCCCCGCAGGAGTGGGGGGCGGGGGGCGTTTATTGATGGCGTCTCTCACTCACGGCTCGTCAGTCCCTATTATTCATAGCTTGTTGGGGGGGCTTTCATTTTGCGCGTTTCTTCCAAGTAAATTTTGCCTCCCTACCTGGCCCAACCCTGCTCTCTTCTGTATTAAATGCTTTGAGGCATGGCTTATTAAAACCGTTGTGACGAGAGGGAGTACCCTGACCTGTTTGCCGAGCCGGCCCTTTGCCGCTAACGCTGCAGTGCTTCTTGCGCCGCTGTGGCCTACCCGTGTTTTCAAGTGGTTTTCTCTTAAGAGTCGGTCCTGCTGTTGGACTCTTGCATTGTAAACTGAAACTGGATAATGGATGTAATTACATAATGTCAATGTCAACGTAAAGCTCAGACTGCCTTCGATAACTAAACGGCTCGTTTGAGGGGCGAGTCACTGGTTCATAGGACACTGACTGGGCCGATGTGAAGATCCAGCATTTTAGCAGATCTTCCATTCCCCTCCTGAATCTTACCTTGCTTTCCTCTGGCAACATGGCTGTCTCAGTCTCTTACATTGCCCTAATTCTGTCCTCTCTCCTTTCTGCACTTTCAGACAACGGCACCGAGAAGGTCTACATCATGATGGAGGCACGGCTCGGGGCGCTCTTCAAGTCGGAGGACGAGTACACCGTGTTGGATAAGTGAGTGTGGCTCGCCGTTAGCGGTATCGTTAGCGGGTACGTCGCCGTGGTAGCGCGCGGGCGTCGTTCAGCGTGTCCCCGCGGTATCCTCCCCAGGTTTCCGGGTGTGAGGCGAGGTAAAGTTTCCCGCCTTGCTCGGGGGTAGATAAGTGCGTTGACCGTGTGAGTGGTCGGTATTGGAGGGATTGGAAAGAGATGCGGCCCTGCACTGCTCGTTGATTAGTATCCTCCCTGCTTCCTCTGGGCTTGTACATTTTGGCAGAGGGGAGCGTGTGTAGGGAGTTGTTGCGTTTTGTGTTCTTCAATCTTTCCAAACCCCTCTCCTCTCTTCTCTCATCGCCTACTACAATGCAGGGCCTTTTCACGACTTAAAAGTTTCTACCTCTGATATTGAGAGCGAAAGCATTTCAATCAAAGTTGTGTGGTAAAGTTTGCTTTACTCTCCTGCCAAGGTAACCGACAGTCTTTCATGGTGCTGCTGCTAGCACAGCGAAACATTGAACAATTTACCATCTGCATTGATAAGCTCTCGCGCTCTGAACGCACGCACAGCAGAGCTGCAACGGCTCCTCGGCGCCGTGTGAAGTGCGGGGCAGCCGCTGAAAAGCTCCGCCGTGTGGGGAAATGTGATTTGCACTCTTCTTGTTCCTAGGGAGCACTGTGTTTTACACTCTGTTTTACAGAGTCCCGAAGTTTTAAGTCAAGCGGTATAGATTTTGTGCTTGAACCTTTGGCTTTCGAGCCATGAATTATTCCAAGCGGTTTGCCTTTGTTGCAATGCAGCATAGCCTCACGGTGCCCTGGGTGTTGGGAGTAGATCTAATGGAGAGGGGAATTAGTAGCCTTGTACTGCAGTCAGGAAATATGCAGCACGGGCCCGGCACAGGCAGATGTTATTTTACGGCCCAGTGGTTTGGGAGAAGCAAGAGATACACAGGCAACAAGTGTAATGGTTTTCAACCACATAGCCCCCCACCAGGCCTGCTGTTTGGGCCTGAACAGTCAGGGGAGGAAACCACAGGCCAGTTAGTTAATTCAGCTTTCAAAAACTATTCATCACCCCAAGTTGTGCCTTGGTTACCATTAAGATATCATACAGTTCACATAGTACTACAGAAGAGCCAGTGATGATTGTACACCAGGGGTAGGCAATCTTATCCGAAAATGGCCGGTGTGGGTGCAGGTTTTTATTTTAGCCCAGCACTAAAACACCTGATTCAACTAATTAACTAATCATGGTCTTCAATCAAGACCTTGATAAGTAGAATCATGTGTCTTCGTGCTGGGCTAAAACAAAAACCTGCACCCATAACGGCCCTTTTCGGATAAGATTGCCCACCTCTGTTATACACCCTACAGTCCACATAGTACTACAGGAGAGCCAGTGACTATTGTACACCCTACTGTCCACATAGTACTACAGGAGAGCCAGTGATGATTACACACCCTACAGTCCACATAGTACTACAGGAGAGCCAGTGACTATTATACACCCTGCAGTCCACATAGTACTACAGGAGAGCCAGTGACTATTATACACCCTACAGTCCACATAGTACTACAGGAGAGCCAGTGACTATTATACACCCTACAGTCCACATAGTACTACAGGAGAGCCAGTGACTATTATACACCCTACAGTCCACATAGTACTACAGGAGAGCCAGTGATGATTATACACCCTACAGTCCACATAGTACTACAGGAGAGCCAGTGACTATTGTACACCCTACAGTCCACATAGTACTACAGGAGAGCCAGTGACTATTATACACCCTACAGTCCACATAGTACTACAGGAGAGCCAGTGATGATTATACACCCTACAGTCCACATAGTACTACAGGAGAGCCAGTGATGATTATACACCCTACAGTCCACATAGTAATACAGGAGAGCCAGTGACTATTGTACACCCTACAGTCCACATAGTCCTACAGAAGAGCCAGTGATGATTATACACCCTACAGTCCACATAGTACTACAGGAGAGCCAGTGATGATTATACACCCTACAGTCCACATAGTACTACAGGAGAGCCAGTGATGATTATACACCCTACAGTCCACATAGTACTACGGGAGAGCCAGTGACTATTGTACACCCTACAGTCCACATAGTCCTACAGAAGAGCCAGTGATGATTATACACCCTACAGTCCACATAGTACTACAGGAGAGCCAGTGACTAGTGTACACCCTACAGTCCACATAGTACTACAGGAGAGCCAGTGACTATTATACACCTTACAGTCCACATAGTACTACAGGAGAGCCAGTGACTATTATACACCCTACAGTCCACATAGTACTACAGGAGAGCCAGTGACTATTATACACCCTACAGTCCACATAGTACTACAGGAGAGCCAGTGACTATTATACACCCTACAGTCCACATAGTACTACAGGAGAGCCAGTGACTAGTGTACACCCTACAGTCCACATAGTACTACAGGAGAGCCAGTGACTATTATACACCTTACAGTCCACATAGTACTACAGGAGAGCCAGTGACTATTATACACCCTACAGTCCACATAGTACTACAGGAGAGCCAGTGACTATTATACACCCTACAGTCCACATAGTACTACAGGAGAGCCAGTGACTATTGTACACCCTACAGTCCACATGGTACTACAGGAGAGCCAGTGATGATTATACACCCTACAGTCCACATAGTACTACAGGAGAGCCAGTGATGATTATACACCCTACGGTCCACACAGTAATACAGGAGAAAGCTTGTGCAGATTTGAGGAGGGGTGTATCTCTGATTGGTAGCCTGTGGCCCTAATGCAGGTATAATGAGGAAACCTGACCGACCAACATATGCACCCCTGTCAAGATGAGAAGGTTATCATTCCTTCTTTCTTTCACCTACTCTGCAGCGCATGGACAGGTTCAAGCAATATGGCAGAATCCTCACCTCGTCAGTCTTTTCTGATAAGTGAAAGACCAGGAGGGAGGATGTTGGGGCTGATTTGTGTCCAGCCTCTCCTGCTCGTGGCGGAGGAGTTTGCTATGCGGTCTGAGGCCAGTGAAATGCGGAGCGCTGTAGATGCACGGGCTTCCTTCTGCCCTTCTGACCACATTTTATTTTGTTTTGCAGGTTCCCTGGCAAGACCCTGAAAGGGAAGAAATACAAACCACTCTTTGAATACTTCCTAACGGTGAGCGCTAGGCACGGGCGTCAAACGGAGACCGTTAAGACCACGGCGGGAGCGTGTTTTCTGTGTGCGGTCTTTCCCAGAGCGCGAGACGGACGCTTGAGCTAGTTCAGTCTTGCCTCTCAGAACCATCCCTCTGCACTGCTGTGGTTTGATGTCCCAGTGTTTCTCCACGTGGCATCGCCCATGTGTTTGTCCTTGATAGAAATGTGTCCAGGTGAGGATGCAGTCTCTGACTGACGACTTTATCTCGCCACTTTATCTCAGAGCAAGGAGACCGGGGCCTTCTCCGTGGTGACGGACAACTACGTCCGCGAGGAGGAGGGTACAGGGGTCGTTCACCAGGCTCCGTATTTCGGCGCTGTGAGTACCCCCTTCTGTCCAGAGTGTGCTTATGGCAGCATGTCCCAAACTTTCCTGAGCTGACGATCCACTACATTTCCCCCACACCTAATTAAAATTATACCATCACAACCAAATATGGAAATGTTATGAATGTATGTCAAAACAAGTATTACATTACATTATAGTCATTTGGCAGACGCTCTTATCCAGAGCGACGTACATAGTGCATTTTCAAACTAGGAACAAGTGCGTTAAAACGACCCTAAAAGGTAAATACGAATTCAAGTACCAGTGTATGTTTCAAGTATAAGTGTATATTTACTGTAACTAGTGCTGTGCCTGTAGAGTGTGCAGTGTTTAATATTACTGGTGTGAATGTCACGAGAAAGTTTATTGCATGAAATAATCCATAAACATAAAATGTATTTTGTTTTTATTTCCGTATATTACATTTGTGACCCACCTCAGCCCCTCCCACAACCCACCGGTCTATCCAGGTCCGCGGTTTGGGAAGCTCTAGAGAGAGAGAGAGAGAGAGCGCGGAGGGAGGTGCTGTGTGAGTCTCATAAGAGCTTCAGTTCCCCGGGCGCAAGAGCTTGTTTGTGTCCCATCAGTCCTCGCCTGCCTGCGCTTGAGTGTCTGTAAATGAGCGCGTGTCTCGCACTGTAGAGGGACCAAACGGGGCCTGTAGAGGCCGAGCTCCTGATTGGCTGCGTGTAGGTCAGGCCCGGTGACTCGGGACAGCCCACTTAGAGCCGGCCGTGTCTGTGCACGTGATCTCACTGCACCGTCTCACTGATTATTTTCTGAGGAGAGTGAAAATGGTGACGCGTTCACGGCCCTACTGCGGGGCCCTTTTGAAAACGCGAGTTTTGCGGGGGTCTCGGCACCCGTCTCCTCTTTTGGAGGTGGGTGGGTGGGTGGGCGCAGTGGATTTGACGACAGTGACGACAGCAGAGCGGGGCAGAGCGGCTGAACTAACGGTCACACGCGCACGCGTTTCCTCTCCGCAGGATGACCACAGAGTCTGCATGGATTATGGCATCATCCAGAAAGACTCCGCCCCCATCTGCCCCGTGGATTCCTCGGGGTGCTTCACGGCGGAGGTCACGGACTTCGCGGGACAGTATGTGAAGGTTTGTGCCCCCCCCCCCCCAAACCGCGCCCCCCCCCCCCACTGTGTTTATCTGGTCAGTTCACCCGTTTCCGTTCGCTGGCCTGATATGAACCGAGCCGAGAGGAAGGTAGAGACGCTAACTCAAAGGATTGGGAGGGTTTGTGACTCAGCAGACGGCTTGCATCAGCCCCTGTGCTGGAGAACCTGAAACCAAACGGAGTTGCAGTCCCCCGGGAGCGGCTCCCGCTAACACGCTCTGATAGGCAGTAAGCAGAGGCGGCGGGAGAAATCTGCTGTGCCTCTTCCTGTGTGCTTCCTGTGTGCTTCATGGCCTTTGGCAGCTCACAGATTCAAACTCTGCAGCTAGAATGCAACGGACCAGTCTGAGATAAGCTGCAGCTAGCATGGTACTGACCAGTCTGAGATAAGTACCTATATTAAGGTGCAGTTACCACAACAGTGACCAGTCTGAATTAAGGTACAGCTAGTGTAACGGTGACCAGTCCGAATTAAGCGCCTGAATTAAGGCACAGCTTGCGCAAACTTGACAGGTCTGAATAAAGTTGCAGCTACACTGACCAGTCTGTATAGACTGCTTATGGCCACAATCACCTGGAATATGCCTTATCTTGGCTGATCTTGGAATATAAGCCGGGTCAGGCCTGTTAAGTACTTCAGTACTACGGGAGAATGTGACTGGCAGGCATTCTCCAGAACCGGAGCTAAAATGGCGTCCCAAGGACACGAGGCGTCTGCCTGCACTTGAACTTGAGTTGAGTCGAGTCTCAGATGGGCTTGAGTAATGAGGTCTACAAAATGGAGCCTGATCGCCGGAAAACTTGTGACCCGTTTTCAGGTGTGTTTTTGGGACTGCTAGAAAACTAGTGCTTGCGGACAGGAGAGTGTGTCACAGAGTTGAGGGTTAGCAAAAAGGGAAGTAAAGAGGGTGCTATGCCAAATACAGCTTTGTAGGTTGAGAAATGGTTTTGAAAGTCTATTCTGAATTAGATTATCTTATTCCTCAACTGTAAGGACTCTGCGGACAAGTTAATTTCAGTGAATTTACCTGACTTTAAAAAGGGGATTTAAAAATATACAAGTTCCACTAGCTGAGTGGAATTGATATTGATCACAGAAGTCAAAATGTCTTGGAAAAGCAAAAGAAATGCACATGAACTGTTTGTACATTAGGTGAAATGGTTGATTAAAACGTAAAATGGCACTCGAGTCTCCGGATGACCCACTCGTACCTTCTATCTTCAGAGACTTCAAGTGCCTTAAGGCCATCTTTGTATTTGGTGCCATTCTACTCTGAAGACATCATGACAGACTCAGAGTCCTCATGGAATAAATCACAGAGTTCTCCGACGTTTGCACACTGAGTTCTCTGACGTGGGCGAGGCTATGAGCTACATTTACACACTGAGTTCTCTGATGCGGGCGAGGCTATGAGCTACATTTACACACTGAGTTCTCTGACGTGGGCGAGGGGGGATGTAATGGCCGTTTTAGCATTGCTTCCTTACGAGGCTCATGGTGCCGTTGTGTTTGATGTTCCTCCCTGCAGGATGCCGACAAGAACATCATCAAGCTGTTGAAGGAGAAGGGTCGCTTGGTCAACGCCAGCTCCTTCAAGCACAGCTACCCTTTCTGCTGGAGGTGAGTGCGTCCGCCGCAGACCAGCGTTGCAGGCGCCGTTTTCGGCAGCGCACCCAGGCGCCCCGTCCCTCTCCTGCCCCTCAGGTTCAGACACCTCTCCCGCAGGAGGGTTGGTTCCCGACCTCCGCCGTGCGTCCCGAGATGTCAGGTTTCGCTCAGGAGTCTGCGGCTCCTCTTGACCTACCTGCAGAACAGCTTGCATCGCAAAACCCATAAAGAGAGAGTGAGGAGGAGCTGACAAAACACACACACACACCCGACCCCATTAGAATTACCATGGGACGTCGATACCGGTTCTGCTGGCTCAGCGATCCGCCCAGTCAGTCGGTCCCAGTCAGAAAGGTCAGGAGGCAGCCTCGGGAATGCAGCGCCATGCTGAGACCCGCAGCAGAAAGGTTTCGCTCGCCTGGGTAAAACTACGCATTGCGTTCATTCATAGACCTCTGGCCATAGCTTTTAGAAGACCTGTTAAAAGTTATTGCGTTCATTGTTTTGGGAGGGGGGCGAGGGTTGCTCATAATTTAGTGGATTCAAACTGTAATTAAGCAAATGATGAGATTGTATTTTCTCCTTTTCTTGGTCTGAAACTAGAAGATGTTTGATCTTTAAAATTAGTCATTTATTGAAATCCAAGTTATGAGACAGTAGCTCTGCTGAAATGCTGAACCTTGTTTAGAAATGTAGTTTTAACATAACACAATTTAAGCATAGCCCTGTAGATTATTTTGGTAGTTATTGTGAAACATGTCTTTGATGCAAGTTCCCTCACAGTACCTGCGTAGGAATACAAGCACAAGTCCCTTTTCAGTTACCCAAGCTGGCCGCCCATTGTGTGCTTGTTTGCACACGTTTTACTATATTTCCCAGAGTGCATTAGGTTTCCCCTGGCCAATCAAGAGGGCCAGTGCCAACAGTGACGATGAGCTATTAATTTACTTCCCATAGTAACAAGGAACTATTTGGCCAGGCTTCCTTCCTGGCTATTTTATTGCAAAATATGTACATGTTTGCAACTTACTGAAAGAAGTCCAGTGACTGGACTCACCTGGAAAGGGTAAAAAAGATGTTGTAGGCCGGTCAAGTTTCCTGCTAAAGCAGAAGGGTAAAAAGACTGAAGGCCTCATGGCTGGCGATGCCAAACTGGAACTTTTTTTTCTTTTTTTTGCCATTTGTAAGTAAAATACCTTCTCATATGAAAGATGGAACATTTAGCCATGTCTTTTTACGGACATTTAAGTTGTTTTTTTAGCAGATAGTGACATTTCTGCTTTTTGTGGCTGTAGCTCAAATTCAGTGATTGTGACGTGCTTAAAGGTTGTATCAGCGATTTTGGGTAGAAACATAAATGATCACATTCATCTGAAAAACCGCGTCTCTGTAGGCAGCCTATGCTCCGAGATCGTACACAAAAACAAATGGTACTACCAACCACTCAAAACCAAAATAAACAGTATTCCAACCAATCACAATGATCTGCACAAACGCTAATACTCTTATCTCGCTGAAATCTTGACGAATTTACAAACGGTTTGGTTTCTTACAAACGTTATTAACGTGGTTATAATTCTGGATGCTTGAACACTATTTTTTAAAACATAACATAATTATTCATAAGTATGTTTGTTTGGGATTTCGCTTCAGAAGTGACGTCACCCAAAATCGCTGATACAACCTTTAATTTACCAGGCCTACTCAAATGGGGACTAAATTACTCAATCACTTCTATAGGGCAGCTAAAACGGTCTCAAAACGACACTTCTAGCACATATACGAATGCGAACTAAGCGGATTCTGTCAATACAAACAGTATTGCAGTCCTCGTACGTACGTATATATATATATATATTTTTAATTAAATGGCCCTTTCCTGGCTTTTTCGTATTTTATTTGGAACATAGTTCCGGTAGGTAATTCTTGCGTCAGAAACAGCGTTAATGCGCCAATGTGTAAGAAACCACTCATTGGTCCAAATTTCCACAGTAGCAAGCGTTCCTGGTAGTATATATCTATGGTGAACAAACCGACCTGCTGACATTTTGCTAGTCTTTTCTGGTAGCTTGCTAACAACATTGAAGAAAATAGTAATTTTATAAATTTTACTTACACAAAAAAAATAATATGTACGAGGACTGGTTATTGTTTGTATTGACAGAATCCCCTTTGTTCACGTTCGTATACGTGCTAGAAGTGTAGTTTTGAGACCGTTTTAGCTGCCCTATAGAAGTCAAATACCCTATTCTGGATTATCACCCCAGAGGAGCACAGAGCAGCTAACGGAAATATTTCACCACCATTTGGACTCATATCATGGCCAGGTAACTACACAACCCAAAGTTCTACCAAAGTTCAGTTGTGCTTTAAATTCTAGTACTCGATGGCTGCTGTATTGTCAGTTTTTTGTGTTTTCCTTTCAATTTAGACCTTGGAAACAGTGAGTTTGAGATCCCTGACAGAGGATATTGAGGCTATTGGACAGAATAACTGCTTGAGTTTTATTTCCACTAAAATTAATTCAGTTCCCAGCATTTCAGACTTTACATTTCTTCACTCCACTGTGATATACGGCTCATGGTGAGATGACCAAAAGGAAGCCCCAACCTACAAACCACTTGGGAGTCCAGGCTCCTGACCCACAAACCACTTGGGAGTCCAGGCTCCTGACTTTGCAAAAAGAAAGTTGACACACCACTTAGCCAACTAGCTAACTAACCAGTTAACTGTGAGTCAGGTTCAGCTGTGAAAATGTCCCCAATTATCTCACACATTCTTGCCCTGCAGGTTCCTGGAAGGCAGTCGGAGATTTGGAGCAGTCTTGCATAAATGCGAAAATGCAATAATCGTACATGCCTTTTGAGCACCACACGAAAAAAAAAGGCTAAATTTAAGTTTGTATCTGGATACAAAATCTACAACTGCATGCAACGATGACCTCCGTAAATTTGCTTTTATGACTTGGTTGGATTACTTGCACATTTTTTTAACATAACTTGCTATATCTAGTAAACCGTTCAGCTATATTTTTCTTACAAGTAATATCTTGAATTTATGATTTTGTGACTCACTTTGAAAAAGTAATTTTCTTCCAATGTAAAACTCAAGCAATGATAATGAAGGTTTAATACTTTGGCCATTGCCCTCAGTGGGGAGTGCATGAATACAGTATTTTGCCCTCGATTTAATGTTTTTGGATCTGTTCCTCAGGATTTTAATAACTGAAACTATATCATAAAATACAACCTTTCCCTTGTGTCCTCAAGATCGAGTTGACTTGATTGTGTGAGTGTTTGATATCTTTCACTGGATGCTGGTACAAGAAAGTTTTGTGCGCATAGAAAAGGAAAGTTACCTTATTTTTTTAAAGCAAAAAGATCTGTTGGTAAAAGGTTTTTGTTTGGAGGGTTTCCTGGGTGTTTTCAAAGTGGGCAGTGTAACCGGCCGAGATCTTCTATGCCATGGGCGACTTGAGAAACAAGGAAAAATGTCTTTCGTTTCTCTGTAATTTCAGGCTTGTTGATATTTTTGTCATCTTTTGAGTAGGTTTTGCCATTAACAAGCCTGTGGAACTTGATATTAAAAGCTAAAATCTTCAGATTCTTTCAGGACAGTATCTTGATCTTTAATGGTTTGCATTATTATCTGGAAAATGTGCCGAGTTCATTGCGTTTAATATTGTACTCTCGTATATAGAGCGATTGTCACCACATTACTCCCTATGTCTCATTCTGTTGTTCAGGAGCTTCATTTCCACATTATCTGTTCTGTAAAAAATAGAGTCACAAAAGGTTTACAAAAGCACATGCAATATTAAGGACCATTTCCCCTGATGGTGCTAGTGACCATTCAAAGAATAATCTGTAACACTCCATATAAATGGATAGGCATTAATGATGATGTTTTTCTGAAGGCCGAATGGAAAGTTCCACTCAGACTTTTTGGGGGGTCAGGGGTGGGTGACGAGCTCGGCTGATGTGTCGTAGGTGAGGGAATCGACCAGTAAACGTTCCCATGGTCCATGAAATTTAGAATCTTGGAAAATCATGGAAATGCACCTTAAAAAAAGAAAATCTACCATGTTCTGTTATTACTGGTATCAAATTGGCTAGCTATGTGGTTTGTGTACGGCATTCCCACTACCAGATTTGCATTTGTATAACTTTGTATAATTTCTTTTAAAAAAACTAAAACAAAAAAATAAAAGGAGAACTTAAGGGTTTAATTGTTATGTTTTGTTTGTACAGATTAAAATAAGCAATTAATATATTGAGATTACGCAACTTAATTGATGTTGGATCTAGCAATGTTCTAGCCTTATTGTAGTATGCTCAAGATAAAAATGTTTATTTATTAATTTTTTTCAGATTTTCCCCTTTTTCTCCCAATTTGGTAGCCAATTGGACCCTATACAATTCAATTCCCCCGTAGCAACCGCTAGAGAATCGTCGCTGCAACCCCTTCGTCCGGTAGCAGGATAGTGGGCGCCACGTCCTCTTCAGGGCGAGACTCCTCAAGCTCCTAACCGTGATTCCAGCTCTCCCAGGGCTGTCTTATGTGCGACGATTCTCTCCGAGTCCCTCCCCCCACCCCGGGAGCAGCCGCCAATTGCCACTCCCTCAAGGCACCGGCCATACTCGGATCTGGCAGGACCGGGGATCGAATCCCCGATCCTCGGGCCGCAACCACACAGGCAGAAAGCTTGCGCCTTTGTCCGCTGCACCACCGCGGCGGCCGAGATTGATTTTTAAGTTGCTTTGCATAAGCAAATCGGCTAAATGCAAATGAATGTTAATTCAAAGTTGACAGGATAAAATAATTTGTTCATTTTGCAGTCTTTCTCAATGAGACAGTGAGTGGTGGAAGCGTGAGGCTTTATGTATCATAATGAGTGGAGCCATTACATTTTTGGTGTAGATGAATCACTGCATTCAACCAATCATTGTGCACTGTAGATAGCAAATACATCTGATTGGTTCATGTGGACCAGTGATTGTGACACAGTGACAGCACGTGGTAGCCCCAGCCAATCTGGACTCAAGTCGCACACTCCCATCAGTACAGAAAGCCCTTTTCATTTCTAAATGCCACCCTGTTGTTAGGTCCTTGAGTGTAACTGGGGGAAAAAATATGGGGATGGAAGAAAGATGAGAGCTCAGCTTGCCAGCCGCACAAGAACAATATTCTGCCAAGAGAAGAGTGATTTAGCATGTTAAGTTCTCATAAAATGCATTTCTAAACGCTCATTTATAACAGGGTACCAAGCACCCCAGATGTCTTGTCAAGACCCTTTTTTTTTTTGCAATTTCAGACTCAATTCATGTAATCGAGGATAGATTTTCTTTGGCTTTCTTAGTTGCACATATTTGCTTGCTGTTTGAATAGAAATTATTGGGGAAGTTGTATTGTTTTTTTGAATGCACTTATATTGAGCTTTAGTAGCTCTCTTGTTCCAAAGAAATTGGCAAAGGAAACCTCAAGCCTCACATTTAGGACACCATTCACTTGGAAAAAGATGTGAAGCTAATGATTAAGGAGTGTTTTCCACCTCAGTGGGTCAGTAGGTGTAGGGGGAAAAAGACAAACAAACTGTAACTACATTAACTGTTATCTGTCCACATAAAACAGTTCTTGGGTTAGGGATGCTACATAGCAAATGGATGACTTTACATATACACCTATAGGGAGTTGTCGTAGCTGGCTGATTTAGTGTTTGCAAATTATCCAACCAAATCCCTGTTATTGTACTGTGTTTTGCTTCAATACTCAAACAAGTATGATAAGTTCTGCCATTGCATAAAATTACTATCCTATCTATAACAGTGATGTTTTTTGGTGGTTCTGTTCAGTGACTGTAAAATGCATTTTTATGTGTTCTTTCTTCCCTGGAAACAGGTCGGACACTCCTCTGATTTACAAGGCTGTGCCTAGCTGGTTCATCAGAGTGGAGCACATGGTGGACAAGCTTCTGGACAACAATGGCAAATGCTACTGGTGAGGACAGGCTCTGGCATTAGTAACTGTTGAGGAGGGGCCTAATTGTAACTGTCCGTGGATCTACACCTGTGGTAATTTGAGGTTTGTGATTTGGCCCTCCGGTGTGCTTGGGGCAGTAAGTGTTTTAATGTAACAGGAAGGACTGACGTGTCTCCAGCCCATAACCCATCCCTGCTTCTTATCTCCCATAATATCAGTTCAAATGAGGAATAATAAAAAAGCACTAAAGCACATCTTTGGAGGAGGAGATAAAAACATACACCCACATGTGTGCGGGCACACGCACACACACGCACACGCACGCACGGACGCACACGCATACACAGAGACACTGATAAGCTGACGCGCTTATATGAATATACATTTAAAAAATGAAGAGTATATGTATGCGTGCATGCGGGCACACGTGTACACGCGTACAAATGCACAGAAACGCATGCACCGCGCTGGCGTTACCTGCGAGAGACGTTGCCTCGGTTTCTCAGGTTCAGCTTCCCCTGGTGGGCATTGTGCTGTGACTCCCACTCGCTGACGGCCCTGTGTAAATGACAGCCTCTCCATGTGGAGGGAGGGAGGGAGGGAGGGAGGGGGGGGGGGGTGAGGAGGCGCAGCAGCAGCAGCAGAGCGCTCCCTCCGCGGCTCCTTATCGTCCGCACAAGGGCAGGGAATTTGACTGCACTCCGGAGACCTTCATCAGCATGAGATGACAACACTCGCCTTTCAATCAACGTATAACACACCAGCTCCCTTTACCGATAGCGCCTTAGCGGGACGGAGCCGTCTCATTTCCTACATGAATAAAACAGGCGTATTACGGTAACGGCTGAGGCGGTACCGTCCTTTGGAACCGCTCGTTTTTTATTGCGTTTTAGAGTCTTTATTTTTTACGGCAGCGGGTGGGATCGGTGATTGATGATTGAAGGCGGGAAATGGCGGCGCTTCCTCCCAACGGGCGCTTCCGCGCCAGTCTGCAGCTCACGCGCCCGGTGCCTTGCGGGCGCTCGTGCGGCTAACAAGGGAGCATAGTTTGTTTGCGCGCCCACACATTTCGGGGGTTGGTGTTGCACTGCAGGTGTTTGGTAGTGTCGGTGATTTGGTAGTGTCGGTGGTAATATGGCTGTCACCTGGAGATGAATCACCTGCAGGTAGAAGGCCCGGGGTGTGAGCACTGAGCTGTGCGCTCGCTGTTTTTAAAGAGACAGGGAAGCAGTTTGAGACCACAGCTGTCATATCAGAACCAGAAGTTTCCTCTTCAGCATCTCTTTCCCTCTAACAAGCACTTTGCTTCCCCTCCTTTCTGAACTCCAGAAGGGAACAGAATTAAAGGATATTTTGTTAAGAAGGGATCATTATTATTTTGAGGATCAGCTGATTGCCGCGCAAAAGATAACGAAGTTCATTTGGGAGAGTGTGGACATCCGCGGTCCGCAATGCGTGCTGTCGGCGGCCTGCTTCTTATCACACCACAGCCCACAGGCCAAGTTCACACAGCACACAGACTTGAGTCGGAGGAAGTAACTTAAGGCAGCTTTGACATTCGCACCCCAGGGTCTGACTGGCAGCGTACACTCTATCAGTAGAGTGATGAAACGCGGACCTAACCACCCTAACCAACCGAACCCTCCCGTCCCTGGGTACGCATTCGAAAACTGCGGGTTGCACAGCCGGCACCGGCACGGATTCGGTTTGTGAATGCGGATATCATCCGTGCGCCACAGCATGGTGCTTTCAGTGGATGAGTCAGCAGCAGCCCGCCTCTCAATTGTTAAGGACCTCCCAACCAGATAGTGTCCTGTCAAAATCATTACGGAAATAAAAATAAAAAAACGAGAAAAAAAAGCAATGCGGTAAAACCTGGCTTATTTCTCTGAACTTTTGCAGTCAGTCATGAACCGATATCGACCAATCAAAGTCCTGATGACCGCTACAGCCAAAGCACTTTCTATTTTTCTTTTCTTTCATAGCAACTGCTGACAAAAACGTCCCTGATTACGTGGTCCAGTCATAATTTAGGCATGTTGGTTAATTATTTCCCCCACAAGATTCAACCGAGATGCTCCCTCTAATGAAGCAATAATGTTTGAAACTGAACGACTGCTGAGCGATCACAGCAAGTGTCCATGACGGACAGCTCGTCTGTCCTCTCCAATCGGACAGATATCCTGCTCGAAGGGGGTATCGCATCGCATCGTAAATAAATTTTGTTTTCCCGTGGACCAGTGTTCTGACGCCACGCTGAATCCTGCTGTGTGAGAGCTGGGGCGCCGTATCCAGAGATCCAGGCAGTCTCGCTGCTAATGGAATTCTGGGAGTGCAATTATTATAATATGTTCCATCAAATCCTGTGGGCCGCAGTGCTGCTTTTAGAACACCCTGGCAGGAGCCCCACCCGTGTCCGCACCCGCGTCGCATTTGGATGGCGCGTGGGTGGGCTGCCCAGGTTACCAATGGGATCCTTCTCATTTATTTCTCAGATTTCAAGAAGCCTCAGTATAACTGTGTTCCAAAAAATGTAACGAGGGGAAAAAATGTTTTTTTAATTAAAAACACGAAAAGGTTGAGAGGGAGCTGGATTTAGGTACATAAGTGCAGTTGAAAATATTTGAGTAGGCTGTCTCGGTGGCTTACCCTGTAAGAGCACCGCTCACTGTGAGCCGCGATGTCGACGGGTTCACTCCGGCCACGCGACCTTTGTCCTACGTCTCTCCCTCTCTCACACCCAACCTTCTTGTTTCTCTACACTGTGCTGTCCAATATAAACTGAAAAGCCCAAAAATATACTTAAAAAATATATATGAGTCGAAATCAGTATAATATTCCATCAGCTTGCTTTTTGTGGGCAGCAAGAGTTGCTTTTTTTTTATTTATTTTTTTACTCCAAGCCTCCATGTGATGACTGCGATTTTGCATTGCCCCCTCTTGCCCCGACTGACTGGAGCTAATTAGCTACCATGTACCATGGCCTTAATTGACCCCCTGTATCTCAGAGATTAAAAAAAGTCCCTCCGAACTCAGCCCTCCCAGCCACACCATGGATCCACTTAGCGCCTTGTCTCGGCCTTATAATAGAAACACGTGGCTTGTTAAATAGCCCTGTACATCTAGCACAAGACTGCACGCTTTAAATTCTACATTTAGTCTGGGGGAGGGGGAGAAAAATCATTAAATTGATATATTGGGTGCCTAAATAGAATGCCTCTTTCTCAAATGGGAATTGATGAACTCATCGCTCTGCTGGTGGAGCCTGAGTACCATTTATACTGAGGTATTCTCCAGAGGTGGCGTCCTGTCCCAAAAAAGAAAAATGGAGGGGGGAAAAAAAGGAGGCAGATGCCTGGAAGGGAGATTTAACCTTTGCGGTCCCACTTATTAGAGACGGCACAACAGTTTTATTTTTAGTGCAAGAAATGGGCAGAAATGAGAAGCCTGCTCAAATAAAGCTCTCGGGATTGTCGTCTACATTGGACGACAATCCCGACAATCAACAAATTTGTCGTTACAATGAAATGATTTGCTACTGATTTGTGGTATTTGAGTGTGTGTGTGTGTGTGTGTGTGTGTGTGTATGTATGTATTTCTTATGTGAATATTGTAAAATGTAGCAGCACATATTTCTTTTGAATGCAAATGCAAAGAGATGCAATATCTCGTGCGTGCGCCCGTGCATATATATTACGTGAAAAGAACGGCTCTCCATTACTAAGTCAGTCACACATCAGTTAACATTATAATGAAAATGGGGGATTTGTATTTTCTGTTTCCAGGAAGGCTAATCCTAATAATTGTCGCTAATAAATGGTAATTATTCCGAAGATTTGTTTATTTTATTACATTGTTTTTCCTCAGTGTTTGAATGTCCTATACAAAATGGAATAAATCTACGGAATTATTTGAAGCGTGTTCCCCCAGCTATGAGTCACGGAATTTATTTGTGGTTTATTTTGTACATACCTAATTTTAGTTGCCTTTTATTGAGGTTTGCTGCAGGGATTGTTCCTCTGCTTGTGCTTTTCTCCGCTGCCAGACAGAAAGGCAGTGGCACATTAGGTTTAAGGAAAGGCTGCATGCAGACACCCCTTTAATAATGGCATGCTGGCAGGATTTGTTTGTCCTCGCTCGGTTTGCCACTGTGGGTGTTTGTCGTTTCCCGACACGGAGAGTTAATGTCCGCTCCCCTCTCCCGTAGGCGTAGCACTATTGGCACCTGTCGCGTTTGGGAGGAAGTCATGTGATGGCAACCGGAGATGCTCATTGGACAAAGTCTGCTTTTTTTTAAAAAAATATATTTTTTAAGGAATATTTAAAGTAGAGGATTTGATTTGGCAAAGAGCTTTCCCATATCTTAGAGATGCTTCAGCATGAAAGCAGGATTGAATTTGGCTAATGGAGCCTCGGCCCCCTGGTTTGAGGTTTGGAGATGGGTGCTGTGGATCTCCGCAGTTGTCGCCATGGGGACAGAACTGCTGGCGCAGAGCACTCGACGCTCTCCTTCCTCCGAATAATTTTCCCGTCAACGGCTTCCCCTGACAGACGAGCGGCAGATGAAAGGATGTTATATAAGCTGCCTTTTAAACACTTTGTTCCTGCCAGAATCATGTTTAATGTCCCCCCCCCCCCCCACCAAACACAGGATACTCAGTGTTTAAATATGAATCTCCAGTTTGCCATTGATCTCCCAACAAAGTTACAGTCCGTGTTTCTTCCTCCCCCTCTGTTTTCCTGTGACTCATTCCTCCCAGGGTCCCTGAGTTTGTGAGGGAGAAGCGCTTTGGTAACTGGCTGAGGGATGCACGTGATTGGGCCGTATCCAGGAACCGGTACTGGGGCACCCCCATTCCGCTGTGGGTCAGCCATGACTTTGAGGAGGTTGGTGTCTGACATCCTTCCCAGACTATGAGATTGAGAGTTATGCTCACATTGATGTTACCTATGTAATGTAATTGATCTAAACCTTGAGCAGCAAGCAAGGCCATAGTATACTTTACTATCGTTAAAACTTTAATCTGTTTTCATTAAATTGTGTAACAATCTTACATGCAGTAAGATAGGCAAGGATCTTATTGCATCACAGTTTATTTCACTTGTGTTTGTTAATGATTTCCTTTTTCCTCCGATGTGCTGCAAAACTAGTTTTCATTAAATGTTGCTAAAGAAGCCTTTAAATGGTTACTTGTTTTTGGTTAAGCAAAACCCTTCCTTTTAGTAAAGCTTTGAACGAAACATGACAAAGTTCATGGCGCTGCTCCGCCAGTTCTGCACGGAGACGGACCGCCTGTCAAAGGCGAACTTAATTATAGACCTCGGAATTGGGTTGTTTCAGTCTTTGAAAAATGAAATGAGGGACTGAATAAAAGAAGGACAGTGACCTGCTTCCTGGAAATAGCACAGTGACTGTATCCAGGCAGCGGTCTCCAGGGTGCCTCTGACTCCCCGAGCTCGTGCAGGGCCAGGAAAGTCTCTGTGGCTGTGTCTGTATCTGGGCCAGCTACCAGAACCCCTCGCACAACTCGAAAGTGGGGGCTTGCGTTCGGCGTGGGGTCGCGTAACGTGCCCTGTGCAAATGTGGTAGAAAAATTCATTCCCTGCCCGATGAGTTTAAGATCGATCTGCAGCTCTGGCCACACGCCCCCTTTTGAACCGCCCCAAATGGCAGCTGAGCTCTCTCCTGCAGCTGTCCAAGTCCTAACCATGTTTATATTGTGAGCGGCAATCTTAACGCCATTCGGCAGAGTTGATGGTTTTTTTTTGACGGTTCATTAGGAGTTGTTGGAGGGAAACATTTCTTGTTCATTCTCCAATTTATTGTTGTGAAGGCTTTATTGGCCAATGTTGGCCAGCAGACGGTAAGAGATGCGCCTTATTTTCTCCGCACAAAGAATCGCAGGTGTGGAGAAAGCCAAGTATTCAGATGAGTTTTTACACTGTGAAAATCTCTGCTGAAATTGTGTTTTACTTGAACCTCTAGTCTTTCCTGGGCCTAGACTGGGCATAGTCTGCTAATATGTGAATGTCCTGCTTTTAACATTTGTCAAAGAAGCCTGAAGAATTAATTCTAAGATTGAATACAGAAATAAATGGATTAATAATGTATGGAGATCCTGTGTTTTACCATGAATCGATTTAGAAGTAGATAAAGGCCTGCAAACTCATGCTTAACCCCCTGCCGCCTCTGTGAAAGTTAAAGTTTTATGTCAGATTCTAATCGAGTGACAGCCTTTTAAACGAATACATTAACGTAGCGTATGCAGGGGTTGCCCGATTGCCTGGGGCAGGTTTAAAAAAAAAAAAAGCATTCAGGCAGGTGGGCTTTACTCAGTGGTTGCCCGATTGGCAAGTGTTTTTTTTTTTTTTTCAGTTTCAGTTTTCAAACTGCGACCCATCTCGCTTGACTTTAGCCTAAATATAGTTATGAGATGCCATTTCATGATTACACGACTCAGCCGAATGCAGATGAGGTTACGTGTTTCTCTGCACTGTCTGTGCAAGTACAACGTTAGGCGTGCTCGCGAGATGTAGAATTTTGAGCTCCACACTACCTGCATTATGTTGCATTTAAACGGTTCACCCGGCTTGGCTTTGCTTTGCTAAGCATGGCTAGCTTGGCTAGCTTGGCTTTGCTTTAGAGCTTGGCTTTGAATTAGAATTTGCCTCCTGCCTCCCCGTTCTAGCTGAATTTGAATATGAATATGAATTTTGTGAAACCACCTAACGCAGGCCAGGTGCCTGGCAAGAGGGCTAAAGTACGCAATGCCACAAGCGCCACCTGAAGCCTACATCCAAACACAACTACGGAGATGCTGGACGTAAGCATAAACTTGTGGAGAGTTGGAAAAAGGAATTTTCTTGGCTTGCTGCTCTGCACTATGTGCGGGGATTTTCCGAGCCACGCTGACAAGTGATTGATCCGATTCAATCCTGCCAAGCGGTTCCATTCACGGGGAGAATATATCAAATTACTTTTTTCAGATATTGCATCCAGTTTTTTCCACAAGCGATGGCTAGCTAGGCCATTACACATTTCCTGCCGGCCAATGATGCCCACTGATGTTTCGCTGTAACAGGCAAAACTTGTAACGGAATTCATTTCTTTTTCTACTCACCGAAATTTTTGTGTTGAAAAGTCGGTGGAATGCAGTCTAAATTTTCTTGAAAAGTGAAGGTTTTTTAACCAGCTATGATTTAGCCAGGCTATAGCCTATCAGAGTCAACCTGGGCTAAATTAGGGCTAAATTGAGCAAAATCTACAATCTTAAAAAGTGTGAAAATGCCTCTCAATCTGATATTTCCACCCCGCCTTTTGCTCACTGGGTTTTTTGCTGTTACATGTGATTTTAGAGGATGGTATCATAGAAGTCTCTTTCGTCCAATCAAAGCAAGGTAGCCTATAACACACTATTACGCCACAATATTTGAAGACAAAGGTATATGTTTAAATTTGAATGATTCTAATTCAATAGCGCTAAAGGCAAGAAAATAATAGCGGCGTCAAATTAGACGATCAGTCATCCGTTTCACCTTTTCTTTTTAGCTCGTTAGTGGCTATTATGATCATTTTGTTCTAGTTCAAGCCATAAGTCTCAAGTTAGGTCTGTAACCCACAGACATGAACGCAAACTCTTGATAATCAGAACACTGCCATTTCACTTGCTTGACATTTTATAAAGACATTTTATGTAGGCTACTGTGAAAAGCTTGTGTTGTGAATGTCCTCATTTGATAAGAAATTAAATCCTGTGCACCTATTAATTACTTTGTTCCATGACAATGAATTATTTAAAATAGAAACAGCCTTCATAATGCTAATATTATTATACGTGATAAAATAGTGTTTAAATGATACCAGGATCGAGGCCCATTCAATAAACTACGTAAGAAGGAAAACTAAATGACCAGACGCGACTTTTATATGGTGTCATCCAGTGTTATTTTTGGGCAAGTGAACTCAATATTCGGGCAAGTGGCATAACCCTTAGTGTCAACCCCTGAGTACATACTACGCTCTGTTGGTGCAAGCTGAGTACATACTACGCTCTGTTGGTGCAAGCTGAGTACATACTACGCTCTGTTGGTGCAAGCTAGGACTACGGGACCTCCACTGCAGTATGTGATTGATTTTATATACCAGAATACTAGGATATAATTCCTTAATCCCAATGTGCCTGATTTCTAAACTGTACACTAATCCACCTCATGTATATGCAAACTGAAACTGAACTGTGATTACCTACATTGCTGTTGATCATCTGAACAAATTTTTCTATTTGATTTATTGTTACCCAGTGTTGACCATTTGAAAAATATTTCATACTGTAACCAGTGAAGTCTTAATATTTTGGTCATAAATAAGCATTTTCAAAAACGTTTGTTGAAAGAATAGATTTTTTTTTGCATATTCACATTTGTCAGTTGCCGGGCTTATTTTAATTTTTACCGGTTTATCTGACCTTTCATGTGTCCGCCTCCCCTCTGGTCCCATTGAGGTCGGACATGCAGGAGTTTATGGTACAGTGAAGATCCTGAAATCCCCCGAGAAAAGTAAAGTTCTGTTCTATTCTGTTCTGCTGGTAGCATGTGCGTTGTCCTGTGGAATTGCAGCCGTGTAGGCGTACATCAGGAAAGTGGAGACTTGTTGGCATTACTTTTGTCTCAAATGAACCTGAGCAGAGGCCTGCTGTTGAAGTCTTCGTATTATATCTCTGTTCAAGAACAGCGGCGGCATTGCATACCTTACCCAGCCAGTTACCGCCAGTCCTCTGAGGAGTTCCAAATGATGTAGCCTATTTTTCCCTCATATACCCGGTAATCCAGGTCATTATTTTACATGTAACTGGGTATTACATGTATATAATATAAAAAATGTGTCTCTCGTACGTAGGTTTTGGGTCGAAGTTCCTCGCGAGTCATTATGTAAGGGACGGGGTGCGGTTGCCGCCCTAATGTGCTGTGACATGCCCTCCTAATGTTGCGTGACTAAGAGCCCTCCCCTCCCTCTCTCTTAGGTGGTGTGTGTGGGGTCACTGTCTGAGCTGGAGGAGCTCACAGGAGTGAAAGTAACCGATCTTCACCGGGAAAGGTGAGTCACGGCCTGCGTGACGTCGGGCAGGCCTGTCGCACGTCTCCTTTCTTCCGCGGGCGTTTAGTAACCCCGACAGGCATGTCCACAATCACCGGGATCACTTTCCCAGCTCAATTATCCCTAATTAATTGCGAGAGCCAGCCGCCCTCGTTCGAGGGGGAAAAAAAGGAACGAGCAATTTCTCCTCTCCTGCTCTCTTGTCTGGAGTGGTATGAATCACGGCACTAAACTGTTGTGCATAGCAACAGTGCGTATAAAACATCTGACCCAAACCAGCTACATTAGCTGGGTTATTTTTTTAATACGAGTGAAGCTCAGCTTGCGGTTTAGCCTCTGTGCCGCAAGTATAGTTTTTGTGCCAAAAGTTCAGAATGGTTCACTGAATTGTCTGGAAATGCAGAAAATGGAAGTGCTTCTTGAGGCTTCACTGTGCAACCCGCACACTGCATACTGCACACTGTACACTGTACACTGATGCATGCACTGTTCTAAGACCCTCGCCAGAGACCAGGTAAACACGGTACTACGGGCCAGTTCTACTTTCTAGAACATTTCTAGTGCGTTCGACTTCATCTGAACTTGCTGTACTGCGGTTATTTGTGTGCTTATTTGCTTTTCCAAAAAAAAAAAAAAAAGACACTCCATACATCCTTATGACAACAACATTGAAATGACTGTCCTTTAGTGAGTACTATGCACGGCAGAGGGAAGTGTCCCATTAACATACACATGCCTGCTGCTTTCTGGAAACCAGTGGCCAATTCCTGGTTTCGGTGACTAAGCGTTTCCTCTACATGAGTAAGATAATTGGAGTGATGCTACCGGAATTTGCTCCTTGTCATTAAGATTCTGTTCTCTGTCTGTTACTGTGAAATGATTTGACGAAATGTTCTGGCTGCACATTTAAGTGTCTCTATGGAAATGGGACGAGTACATGGCGGCTCTAATGGGACGAGTACATGGCGGCTCTACTCCAGTTGGAGAGGGAAAAAGGAAAGGTTTCCTGTTCTGCTGTGGCTGTTTCTGGCAGCTCACTTCAAAGTCCCGTCCCTAGTGCTTGGCGAAGTTTAGCTCCCCTGTCTTCTCCGCCGCACGAGGAGCCGCCGCGAAGCGCTAGCGTAACGCGCGTGTCCCTCCGCCCTCACACAGCATCGACCACCTGACCGTCCCGTCGCGCTGCGGGAAGGGGGAGCTTCGCAGGGTGTCCGAGGTTTTCGACTGCTGGTTCGAGAGCGGGAGCATGCCCTACGCCCAGGTGCACTACCCCTTCGAGAACCGCAGGGAGTTCGAGGAAACCTTCCCCGCCGATTTCATTGCGGAGGGGATTGACCAGACCAGGGGATGGTAAGGAGCTGCCGCCGTGCTAAAGCACCGTTCTGGGATGTTTGTGTGATGTTATCAGAATCATATTGGGCCATCTTAAAGGAAAGCTTCGGCCAAAAATGGAAACAACATGGATCTATTACTATCTGCATATATTGGTACAAACACAAAATGACATTACGATGCTTGTAAAGGAATGCCAGGCTTGGCAAGACGGTGCTCCTGAGGGGTGCCGGTACTGTCTTTAAATGTTGTCTTGATGGCCTGTGTATGCAGCCATTCCCATGTGTCCTCGCCTCAGTATCCCCTAGGTCATTGCAAAGTCATTGTCTATGATGTCTGTCGTATGTTGGCAAAATGTTTATTTGGAATTACAATGCCAGGCTGCTTTTGGCAAGTACAATCTTTTATTTTTTAACTTTTTTAATCCAATCAAACTATATTTGGCTGTAATGTATATGTAATGTCATGTAAATGTAAAATGATGGCCAATACAGTAAACATAGATAACAAAACAAGGATTCGAACCTGTGGTTCAATAAAGTACATTCCATTCCGTTCTCTTGAATGAACAAGCTTGTAAAAGCCCATTTCCTTTGGGATTGTCTGTGTCTCAGTGCTGTGTGTCATCTTGTTCTGCCTTTTAGGTTTTATACACTGCTGGTACTGTCCACAGCCCTTTTTGGCAAACCACCATTCAAAAACGTGATTGTCAATGGCCTGGTTCTTGCAAGGTATGTGTCCCCCTTTTTTTCAAAAAAATTATTCCATGTAAAAGTCTCTTATGTAACGTCCGTTGCTAATTACCACTGAGGGAGATTCATATGGTATAGAATGGCATTTGATCCCCGGGCCAAACAGACAGGATTGTTACTGTGCACTGTGTTAATTGCTCTGTGACCTGGAAGAGCTTGGCTAATTTAACTATGAAATGTAACTTTGTGTGCTTTTTTTCATGCAGTGATGGACAGAAGATGAGCAAACGCAAGAAGAATTACCCGGATCCTGGGCTGATCGTGAAAAGTTATGGGGCTGATGCCCTGAGGTGAGCAATATTCTTTGTTGAACTGGAATTGCCCTTTGCAAAAAAAATAAAAATAATAATAATAATAATAAAATAAACAAATGTGTGTGTATGTATATATAACACACACACACACACACACACACACAAAAATAATAAAATGTATGCCCTTGCAGTGTGGAGGGATTTAAAGGCAATGTCTTTGAAAGCTGGGACTGATGAGCAATATTTTTGGAGTTTAGTTGGCCACAGGCCCCCAAGCACAAGTGAAAAGAGCCATATGGTGAAGAAATTAGGCACTATCGATCCATATGGTCAAGACCGCTCTTTTTCTGAATAATATGTGAATTAACGTTGTTTGCCTGCAAGCCTGGGATTGCTAAAGCGTTTGGGTTTTTAGACTATCACGGGTGGCGGGTGGACTTATACATTCATCGTCTTCTGTAATACTTACATTTCTCTGGCCTTCTGGCTTGGTCTTCATAAAGTTATTATTTATTTATTTATTTTTTTAATGTTTCTGAGCAGAACAAATGGCACAGTTTTCAGTCTATTTGTTTATTGATTATAATGCCTCGAGGTGCACAAGAGGGAAAAATGACATTAAGTTTTGTCTGGATGAAACGGTGTCTAATGAGAGGGAACATGATATTTATTACGTTGCCATAATTGGCCTTAATGCTGTTAATAAACAGATACTTTCAGCAGTTTAGAAAGTCCAGCAAAGCGGCCATGTTTAGAGGCCAGCTTCCTGCTGTGTTCCCGTGCTGTGTTGTGTGCTGGTGTGTCACAGGAGTTCTAACGAGCCTCTAATTGAGACGGTGAGGCGGTTTGCACAAGGTTGTGTGCATTAGGCTACAGGAAAGGAAACCCGTCAGCATGTAGAGCAGGGGCCTGCACTGTCGTGTTGGGGACGGGATGCTGTTAAACACGAGCCGCACTCGGTCTTTCTGCTTTTGTGCGTTTCTTTCCAGCGCTGTTGAAAAGCCGTGTTTGATTTGAGCTCTGAGGAACCTGCTTGTGCGCCGCTGTCAGGTTGTCAAAATAAATGGGGGGGGAAGCGACTTCCTTGAGGACAACTCTCAAATTTAATTACCAGTCGCATTGGCCTATTTTACTTTTCTTTCTTTTTTTTTAAATGCAGGGAACTACTTTTTGATCCTTATTCTTTGCTTCTTAATCCACGGTTGTGGTGAATCGTTCAGTTGGTGGGGATTTCAGGGCGGTGTTTAGTATTTGCAGTGCTGTTGGCCCTGTTCTGCTCCCATCTGTTTGCTCTCTCCAGTCAGCGGCTCAGGCTGTGGCCTTGCCAGATCCACAGTCGTGAGAGTGAAATCATGCGGTGGTGGTGGGGGTGTAATGTTGGACGTAAGGGCTTCGTAAGGGCTTGACTAGGGAATGGTATTCCCTCATTACTCTAGCAATGGAAGGCTGGGACGTTGTGGGACTTTATCTATAATATATTCATTTGATGAAAATTAATCAAATTTTAAGGGGGGGCAGGGGGCGGATTCAGTTTTTTTTGTTTAAATTCTCAAAAGAAAATGCTCTCGTTGCTTTTTAATTTATTAAATAAAAGGCAAGCAATATATTGGCAATATATGTGCCTTCGTCAGGGACTGTCATTCCTGGGTTACTGCCATCAGTTTTGAGTCACAAGCCTTTAAAGTGAAGAAGTGTACCTCAGCGGCTAAGTGATTTGTCCTGTAGCCTCTGTGCTTTTCCCACCCTGATGGGGCTCTGACTGGGTCAGCGTATCCCCCCCCCCCTCTTGCAGGTTGTACCTGATCAATTCCCCCGTGGTGCGGGCAGAGAACCTGCGCTTCAAAGAGGATGGAGTGCGCGACGTGCTGAAGGACGTCTTCCTGCCCTGGTACAACGCCTACCGCTTCCTGGTGCAGAACGTGCAGAGGCTGCACAAGGTACCCCTCGGGCATACGCGCGGACATGGGCGTGCGCTCACACACGTGCAGGGACCCTACCCTGCTGCGCGCATATGTATAATCAGGGGAGCCCCCCCCCCCTGTTTCCATACGTGTGTACCACACACTACTGCCTGCTGTCCGTTCTCTGAGCACAGTTTCCACTGTAGCACAGCAGCCTGTCTAACTCAGAGGTTTTTCCTGTAGCAGCTATAGCTTTGAGCCTCTGCTACACGGCTGTGTGCACTCGTCATAAAGCTTTATTCCAAGCTCAGTAACAGCCTGTTTTTGTGTATATATATACATGTATATATGCTGTGTATAATTCATTAGCAAGTGTGAGTAGTAGTTTAGTGTTGGAACAGCAGCGTGGTTTACTTCTCTTGTGAGGTGCAGCTTCGCGACAGCTATCCTTATCTAACACAGACATCTGCCAGTACTCTGCCTGCTTTCATACCCATCTGCAATGCGGTAGCAGAGAAGACACAACCGAGCTTCCAGAAATAAAGGGACGAGTACGCGAAGCAACTGCCTTTAATCAAACAAAGTAAGATGTTGGAAATGTACACTTAGTGCAAGTCTGACATCTACGAGAAGCACGGTGGGATTAAAACATGACATCAGTGCCAGGGTAGTTTTGGAGAACGGGCCCAGTGGTGTTTTTTTAGTCCTAACTTAAATGAATATGAGCGTTCTATTTTAGAACACAGACGTGCAGTTAGACTCGCACACAGAGGATCAATCTCATGCGCCCAGCTCCAAAAATCTGACACATTTAAATGAAAGTGACCATGCTGGTTTTTCAGAGTCTTGGATGGTGAAATGTGCGCAGATTAAAATGGAAATGCTAAATTTTATGCTCAAACTAGGGTTTTCCCCCCACCCTTGCGGGCACTGTTTTCACATCTGCGATGGTGGCGCCTCCGGTTACTGTGCCCTTTGATATTCTCATTGGGCGATTTGTGTATGAACAAACAAGCGCACCGATGTGTGAGATATAGAAGCAGTGTAGCTTTCCTCATTTTCTTATGAGGATATATCACAGCTTTCAAACCAAATGCACTGTTGCCTGAGTTCGGCTGCTGTAAATTGCGGTCAAAGGTGAAATGGTTGCACTCCGTCAGGACTACTTTTGGGACCGGGTACGGAGCAGAGCAGAATGTAATGTAAACGGACGAGTCCGGTGCGTAGACACGACAAAAATATACCGCCCTTGAAAGGTTTTTAACATCAGAATGTATTTAACGGCTCGCATGGCAAAAAGGGAAGCGCTCTGTAAAAGTGACAAAAAAATAATTTGGCAGCAAACATTTCCACTTGTCGCCATCATCTGCGATCGTAAAAATGTTGCCCGTGTCATTTTTTTAAATGTTATTTATTTTTTGTTTTAGGAAGAGGACATTCAGTTTTTGTACAGTGAGAGCGCAGCCAAGCCGAGCGATAACATCATGGATAAATGGATCCAGTCTTTCACGCAGTCGCTCATCCAGTTTTTCAGGGCTGAGATGGACGGTGAGTCCGGGAAAGAGAAGCTCACTGTGCATGCTCGACAGTCCTTTGTCTTGATGCGATTTAAGAACATAAGAGCATAAATATACATTATCACAGAAACAGGCCATTCAGCCCATCTACGACATAAGAACACATGAATACATAATGAGATAACAGGCTATTCAGCCCATCTACGACATAAGAACCCATGAATACATAATGAGGATAACAGGCCATTCAGTGAATCTACAACATAAGAACACATAATGAGGAGAACAGGCCACTCGGCCCATCTACGACATAAGAACACATGAATACATAATGAGGATAACAGGCCATTCAGCGAATCTACAACATAAGAACACAAGAATACATAATGAGGATAACAGGCCATTCAGCGAATCTACGACATAACAACACAAGAACACATAATGAGGATGACAGGCCATTCGGCCCATCTACGACATAAGAACACATGAATACATAATGAGATAACGGGCCACTCTAGGCTAGTCATTGACCTGCCGATGATTTAGAATCCTGGGTAAAGGCCCCTGTGGGTCTATGCCTGTGTTACATGACCTGAAAATAAGTATATAAATACCTTCCTGAATTCGCCTTCTAGCTAAATCTGACTTATGTCCTCTTGTTCTACTGACAGAACATAACCTGAAAATGTTTGTAGCTCACTTTGTTGATCTCTTTCAGGAGTTTAAAAACCTCAGTCAAACCCTCCCTTTAGCCTTCTTTTTCTCAGTCCGGAGAGATTGTCTATCTTTAGTGTTTCCTTGTAACTTTTACAGTTCATAACGATAACAATTTTAGTAGTCCTTCTTTTAACTTTCTCTTCGAACAAATATGGTCTTCATGGTTTTTGCCTACATGCCTATGCTTTGAATAGTCCCTCTGTCCCTTTTTGTATGAAAGTACAGATCAAGATGTCCAGGCTCTTGAGCAAGTCTGGTCAACCACCGGAAAGGATTTCTCATTTGATACGAAACTGCATCTCTCATGGGTTTTCCAGGCATGAAAATGAAATGGCATTTTTCCGTTGTACAGCTTACAGGTTGTACACTGTTGTGCCGAAGCTGGTCAAGTTTGTGGACATGCTCACCAACTGGTACGTGAGGACCAACCGCAGGAGACTGAAGGTACGCGTTTATTTGAACTGATCTAGAGTGTTTAAAAGAAAAAACACGCTGGGCCGCTACGCAACGAGAGAGCCCAATTATTTTATTTTTTTCCCTAAGTGCTGACAGACAAAGAGAAAAGCCGTTGGTGTTGCTTGGACTGCTTAAATGTTGATCTTCAGTATGAGCCTGAACAGAGAGGCCCTTGAGAGATTTGCGATGGAAAATGATTGTGGCGAGGGCGTCGGGCCTGCGCTGAGTTCACATGCTTTATTTGGACATTGCGGTAGAGCTCGCGCTGGCATGTGGGTCGCATTACAGGCTGCGCTGCCAGGAGTGTGTGACGAGCCTCGCTGTCTCTGACCCCGCAGGGTGAGAACGGCACAGAGGACTGCGTGTGGGCTCTGGAGACCCTCTTCAGCGTGCTCTTCTCCATGTGCAGGCTGATGGTGAGTCACACCTCTCCTCCACACACACCTGTCACACCACTCCTCCACACACACACCTGTCACTCCTCTCCTCCACACACACCTGTCACACCTCTCCTCCACACAGACCTGTCACACCTCTCCTCCACACACACCTGTCACACCTCTCCTCCACACACACCTGTCACACCTCTCCTCCACACACACCTGTCACACCTCTCCTCCACACACACCTGTCACACCTCTCCTCCACACACACATGTCACACCTCTCCTCCACACAGACCTGTCACACCACTCCTCCACACACACACACCTGTCACACCTCTCCTCCACACACACCTGTCACACCTCTCCTCCACACACACCTGTCACACCTCTCCTCCACACACACCTGTCACACCACTCCTCCACACACACACACCTGTCACACCTCTCCTCCACACACACCTGTCACTCCTCTCCTCCACACACACCTGTCACACCTCTCCTTCACACACACCTGTCACACCTCTCCTCCACACACACCTGTCACACCTCTCCTCCACACACACCTGTCACACCTCTCCTCCACACACACCCGTCACACCTCTCCTTCACACACACCTGTCACACCTCTCCTCCACACACACACACCTGTCACACCTCTCCTCCACACACACCTGTCACACCTCTCCTCCACACACACACACCTGTCACACCTCTCCTCCACACACACCCGTCACACCTCTCCTTCACACACACCTGTCACACCTCTCCTCCACACACACACACCTGTCACACCACTCCTCCACACACACACACACCTGTCACACCTCTCCTCCACACACACACACCTGTCACACCTCTCCTCCACACACACACACCTGTCACACCTCTCCTCCACACACACACACCTGTCACACCACTCCTCCACACACACACACCTGTCACACCACTCCTCCACACACACACACCTGTCACACCACTCCTCCACACACACACACCTGTCACACCTCTCCTCCACACACACCTGTCACACGTCTCCTCCACACCTACCTGTCACACCTTTCCTCCACACCTGCTCTGCTCATGTCATTGGGTAAAGAAAGTCAAGTGTGGCCAAAATCTGGCCTTTTCCCCCCCGTTGAGACTTAAGTTAATGGGAATATGAAGAAACGATGCCCCAGACCAAAGGAATAGGCTGTACGGGTGCTAAACCCCCAACGGTTATTATACAAAAACATGACCTCTGAAGTTAAATGTGACTGAACAAAGTAGCGGTCACTTTTCTCTTAATCCCAAAAAAGAGGACAAACCTTTACTGACTCGGGCATTAGCCACCAATTACCAGAAGTGCCTCGAGGTAGGACACAAATGACTCTGTCTCTCCAGGGTTGGGATTGTGTTTTGATCTTCTAGGCCTTACAAATCCACGCGCATATTTGGCCGTTTGTAAATGAATTAGCCCTATGAAGTAGGGTTGGGCAATCGTCTGTATGTTTAGACCAGTCAGGATGGTGAGTAATCAGCCGTGGTGCTGCGCCACGGCAAAATTTAGAGCACCACCGTTGCTTACATCCCCTGAAATCGAATAAATTGTACTGAGAACAATCGATACAAGTTTCAGAAAGATAATCTGAACACCACAATACATGAGACACTCAAAACTGGCGTCTATAATACCGTGTGTAGTGCATATTGCCTGAAGTTTGGAAAACAAATTTAATCTAATCTTATGCACCTCATTACTCTGGCTGTGTAGGCTACCCTATGTAGCAACGGTGATCAAAATGAAGATTTAGCATGCGGCTACCTAAACTTCTCAAGTAGGTCAAGCAAAGATATGTAATGCTGCTTCGTTTTAAATAAAAACTAATTAGACTTTTTGGAGTGCTCTGCACATTCATTTATTACGTGTATAAGAAAGCACTTTATATAGGTTAGCCCAGGGGTGGGCAATTCCAGTCCTGGAGGGCCGGTGTGTATGCAGGTTTTTGTTCCCACCAATTACCCCAGCTAAATGAGCTAATTGGCTGTTTACACCAACACTGGTAGATTAGATCACATTAAAATATTTCATATAGGGACACAAGAAGTCTTCGGCTGTCATTCATGCGCTTATTAAGAATTGTAGCTAAAATGTCAGATGGCGTAAATATTAGGGCTAATTAGGTAATTAAAACCAGAAACGGATACGGCCCTCGTTGCCCACCTCTGGGTTAGCAGGTGGTCATTTAGGACTGTTGGCAAATGATGGAAAACATTTGTCTTGCTGAATGCGTGTCCTGTGCTTGCTACGGATTTCACGTCAGAACGATGTTTGATAAATGGATCTGTGCGGGTGTGCTTTTGCCCGTGTTCCGGAACCTTCCATTGATTTGGCTCTTCTGTGCTCACATAGGCACCCTTCACCCCCTTCATCACAGAGATGATGTATCAGAACCTCAGAAACCTGATTGACGCAGCCTCCCTGGACAAGGATGCAAGCAGCATTCACTATCTAATGCTTCCGCAAGTCAGGTGGGTGGAGCCTGAAGTCATCTGTCAAATGGCTGCCTCCAGAGGAGAAGGGTTCCCCCACAATTGGGTGCCTGGTTACCGTGCTTTTCTCTGAATAAGTAACTGAATTTGACCGTTGGTATTCTCTGTCTGTGTGCTGGACAGTGTCCTGTCAGATTATGCTTACAGAACTTTTTTTTATTCTGTTGTACTTAAAAGTTTTACGCAGTTCAAGTTCCAGTTTCAGAGGAGTGCTAGTGGGCGAATATTTCCTCTTGGAGAGGAAAAAATATGAAATATATTTTATATTTTTGTGAAAATGATTAGTTTCTTTCCCCCACAGGTAGAGAAATTATATTGAGCTTTATAATTCAGACTCTTATATGTCTTGCCAGAGTTCATTAATTCATTAAGCAATTTTCTTTTTTTTTTAAATACAAGGTTGATTTTAACACCAGTATTTTTTTTGCCATGAATGAACACTTCACAAATCTGTCTGTGTCATTTCAAATGGCTGTAAAGCCAGTGGTCAGTATCTGTGAGCCCCAGTTTTCTAACTCATTGTGTGTTATTGGAGTATCTGAGCAGGCATTTATCAAAATTGTTCAGGATTAGAAGGCACAATTGTGGCATACAAGCAAGATATTTTCACCCTCGAACTAATAAACAAGGACAGCAAAAAAAACTGAAAAAACAGATTTATTATCAAAACATTAAGAATATATTAAAGATTGCCTCTCAGTATTTATAAGGGCTGATTATGTACTTTTGGTCGCTGCCCTGTTGCCGCAGTGCCACACACTAGCGCAGAAGCTGATTTCTATGCTTCTCACGAGAGGAGTGGGTTCTGAAGGTCTGCCTCCATCACCCCTTTCCCCCCTGTCTGGAAAATTCATGTAGTGTCCCACATATTACAGCGCTTGTCTGTATTACTTAGTGTCCCCCGTGCGAGACTCGCAACGCCTTTGCGAAGGTGACCTGCCTTCGGCAGCAGAACCGACCAGCCCTTCCCAAATAAACTCATTATAAATATGGCGCTTAGTTATTACCAGAGTTTTAATTTGTTCATTTATTTATTGCCTGGCCGCCGGAGCCCGCTCTTTCTGTTCCGTTCTCGTCTGAGACGTGCGCTATAGAATTATGTCCATCAGCTGTACCAAAGCTGAAAGTAGGAAATTGTCCTGGGCAGCTGATGTGTATTCAATTAAAATTGAAAGAAAAAAGCACCCAGAGCTTATATTTGTTCATATTTTATGGATCATAATCATGGTACGGAGTACAGCTTTTCCTGGAAGCCATTAGGACGTGGTGATTCATGTCTTCACCAGTGTTTCTCTTTTTGACTCTGAATAAAAAAATAAATAAAATAAGTGTTGCTCAGTGTCTGGTAACTGTCATAGGCACCCAATTTATAATACATTAAAAATAAGATTGGACAGGTAACAGAAAGTAGGTGATACAAAAGCAAACACCTAAAATAAATAAAAGTAGAAGTTTCTAACCTGGCTCATGACTTTAAAGGACTGTCTTTTTCAAGAAACATGTCAGTTCAGCAGGGATATTGTATCCTTGCAGTACTGAAATATATATTGTAAAGATTGTATTGTTCAACAATTCCAACAGAAAGCAACCCACAGTAGGTCTTATTTTCCCCAGTGTAAAACCTGAGTTTTGCCCTGCTCTTTCCTTGCTTTGTGGCAAAAATGTCCAGTTGCCCCACTTAAAGAGTGCATTATTTTATCCAGTGTGTTTGGCCATGTGCCACTAACCCCTTGAGTGAACTCTGGCGTTCGCCTTTCAGGGAATCTCTGATTGACAAGCGCATCGAGAGCGCCGTGTGCCAGATGCAGTCGGTCATCGAGCTGGGCCGCGTCATTCGGGACCGAAAGACCCTGCCCGTCAAGGTAAGGCGCGATTATCCCGCCCGAGTCCCTCGGCGCTCCCCCTCCGCAGCCTTGACGACACCCGTCCACCAAGGAGAAAGATGACACGGCGGCAGCCGCTCGGCTCAAAGTAAATGGAGCTGTCAGAGGGAAGATGGGTTTATTACCATCTTATTATTTCCCCAGGGATCCATTTCCCCATCAGCTTTCCCCCGTTTTGCATTCCTTCCTTGGATATTTGTCCTTCGTGATACGGTGCATGTTAAGGAATATTATTGAAATGGCTCACAGAGCCTCTCTTTTTTTCTGCTGCAAATTATTGTGGATGTTTCTCCTTGAGATAACAGCTGAGATGTTGTGGGTATTTTTAGTATCCATTGAAGGAGGTGGTGGTTATCCATCAGGACCCTGAGGCTCTCAAAGATATCCAGGCCTTGCAGAAGTACATTCTAGAGGTGAGTGATGCTGAACACAGCAACAGACCTCCTACTCTTCTGGCTTCATCGTTATTCTTTATGAAAGGTAGCACGCTCACGTCAATACAGGCACCGATCGCGCGTTAGAAAATGACAGGATATGATCTGGTGTTTTTGCGAAGAATGTAGTTTGCATTGACAGGGGTGAGATGGCCTGATTTGCACTAAAAGATTGACTGTATGATACTGTTATGGCTGGTATATTTACACGTGTACTGAAGCAGCTCAGATGAAGTGCTTTGCTTAAGGGCAGGGTGGCCACCTGGGAGTTGGACCTGCGAGCTTGTTGTTACAAAGCCAGCCCCTTTTTCCAATATCCGGGTTCTCAAGGTCTTGGAGAATATTCATCTTGGAAAGTCATGGAAAAGTCATGGATAGTGGTTAAATTATCCACTGTCCTTAGAAAATCTGGCAACGCTAGCTAAGTTAAAATATTGAAATAAACTGTAATTTGTGTGCATACCCTGAATCATTCCACATTGCCCTTTTGTCAGCTCGTTTGCAACAGTGAACCTGAATTATCGACGTGAGCTTAGGCCTAGCATCGTGTGCTAAGTATTACATTGGGTCGACTAGGAACTTAACTTGAATTTGATATGACTACTTCTTTTCAGAGGTGAACTCAGATTCACAGTGCCTACCCTGTATTGAATAAATTGTAACATGATGATACATTTTGGAAATCTGCCTAATCTAAGTTTGGGCTACATCTCTAAAACTAAGGGTGATCCAGTTCTCAGATTTGTCTTAATTCTGTTTGAATTGGGGTTTGAATTTGTTTAAAACTCACACAATGTTGGCAGAAAGGCATAATTAAAGCAGATTTTTATTTTTTTATTTTTTTTGTTTGTTTCAGAAGCGAAACTCGTCCTTATTCCAAGGGAAAATATATTTAGATATACAGTATTGTGTTGAAATGTGCTGTAACTGTACTGCAGATGCATATGGGCAGTAGAGCAGTACAGATGTTAGCCTAAATGTGGTAGGCTGCATAGCTCTGATTTCAGGCCATTCTGAGTAGGTGATGCGATTCATCTCACATTCACTGCATGTGGTCAGTAAGTCTCATCCATGAGTAATTTGGTGTTTGATGGTTTATATGGATATGTGTAGCTGGGTTTTGTGTGTTGCCTATTGACGCAAACCTTATGGATTTGCAGTCCCTGCAGTGGCACGTGGCACCGCGTCTTCACTAGAGCTGCAATACCAGGTTATATCATGATCATGCAGTGAATTTTTATACCTCAATAAGAATATCATTAGGGGTTGGAATCGAGAACCGTTGGGAACCGGTCGTTCGCCTTCGACGAAACCTGACAAAAATGTTTGTCAACAACATAATTTTTTCTATGATGGAAACGAGACGATACCTAAAAAAAAAAAAAACGCACTTTTGTTGACTTACACGAAATGCACTAACATTATCACCAACGAATAAAAACAAAATTAAAATGTCATCAACAGGCGATTGGGCAATTAACTGGTGTGAAATGGTGTGCACAACACTGTAAATTGTGTACAATGCATGATAAAGATATGAGACTTGCCTCACCATATTTGGCTCTTTATGTGTAATATGAATGAAGGTCATTTTAATTGCACACGTTCTTTAAAGTATATACCGCACGCTATAATTGTTAGAATCTGAAGTGATTTTTCATAGCAAGTACTTGACTTGAAAGTTTCCTGTTCCAGTAGCTGTGCTTTTGCCCTGTACAACAAATACAACAAATGCCCACTGAATTGTACATTTAGTGACGTGAAGATTTCTGTATTTCCTGATTACAATTTGAGTAACATTTTCCTGGTTAAAATAATCTGTTGTTGAAACTTGGTCCTTGAAAAGTCCTTGTATTTTGCAGTGCTGTAGGACCCTTGATAGTACCTGCCATTCAAAATGAAACTTCACAAAATTATTTGTACTATTCCTCCATCTAACTATCAACTTTTCCTTGACAGTTGTTGAACGATTCCTATAATTGCTTTTTTAAAGTGTCACAGAAGTATCTATCTACTTAGAAGTTAGTTGCTTCAATGAAAAGCCTAGCTCAGTTGAGGACGGACTCGATGTGTTCCTGCCTTGTGCTGTCTGAAATTGCCTTTAACAAAAACATCCGGTATTAGTCACAACAATTAGTCAAACATACTGTTATTAATCAATGATATTGCTGAAATGAGGACTTGTTTTATATAAACTGGGATTTTGTATAGAATGTTACAAGGCACTTTTTTAGAAAGCTGCTGTGCTCTGCTCCTCCGTTCTGCGAAAGGACCTCCTCTGCATTGTGGGCCAGGTAGGACCTCCTCCACATTGTGGGCCAGGTAATGCATCCTGAACATGGAAAAAGAACACGATCTGAGAAACTATTCAAATCATACAAAATCTAAAATGGAAACATGATTCATAGGGCGAACTCATCAGCGCTGCTCTTGTGCTATATTATATTGCCTGCATAGCGGGTAGCACAGTTATTCCCACTCCCTTATTTTGAATAAATGAGTGGTGTATTTTTTTGTGCACAGCTAGGTAATGCAGCCCCTAGTACAGTGGAGGTGTGAGGTATCTCATATTTTGCCCGTATGCTTCAGAACACACCGGCAGTCCTCCGTCGTCATTTTCCACAGAGGAAAGGCTCTGCACCGCCACCCGAAATGCACACACGTACAGTACGTCTAAACCGTGGCTGCGCATGGCTTTAAATACCTCCACCAATCGCGACGGTTCATTCAGCGCAGTCCATGGGCAGGGCCGAGGAATCGTGCGGCCGACAGCCAACCTGTTGTCCTTCATCTTCCAGCCGTGAACGCTGATATTGATGGAGGGAGGGGGGGAGGGTTGATTTGCTAAAAATAGCTCCTTCGCTTCTACGTCAGATGCGGCCCGTTCCTCCCCCCCGTGCGCAGAGGGAGTGGGGATTTGGGATGGGTTTACTCACAGCCACGACCGGGACTGATTGTGCTACAACATCGCCGAGCCTCATTTATATTTAAAATGCGATATTAAATATAATAAGCTTGACAATAAGTGGGATTGATATCCTTTCCGAATATGTAATAATTTAGTATTTGGAATCAATTTTGGCGGTTTCCTTTTGTTTGCAGTTGCACAGCCTGTTTCTGATTTTGCTTTAGAGGAATACTATTTAATTCCAAGGACTACAGGGTCAGGTTTTTATACCGATAGGAAGGCAGACATAGCTGCCTGACACCACATACCATTTAGCTTTCTCATCACAGGACCACTTACCATGTAAATTAGGATGATGTACAGTTTGGTACACACAGCGCTGCACTGTGTTTGAATATGGGAGGCTGGGGTCCTGCCTGTCTGTTCAGAATACATTAATCATTAAAACTGCCCACCGACAAAACGCAAACAAGCGCTTACTTGAATATCAACCGTTTTGCTGCAAATGATTCAGTCCTACATAGTGTTGCACGGTACACCGAAACTTCGGTACTTTTTCGATACTTAAAAAAAAAAACGGTTCGGTATTACAATTTTCCGACGTTCGGTACTTTAAAAAAAAAAATTATATTATTCTTTTTTTTAATATAATCTTTTTTTTCTTTTTCTTTTATGTAGCTGCAATATTTCCCTTACCACAGAATGCTGGAATGGTCAAAATAGCATATGGAAAAACCCTTGCCAAAACAGCTTCGGTTTCCCGTTAGGCCTAATTAAAATGTTCATTGGCAGCGCTGATATTATGAGGGTGTAATTATAGTTTCCGCCTCTACGCAAAATGGCGCACTTTCGTCCGTTTCGCTATCTGACCAGAACTCTTACATTTTAGTGTAGAGTAAAAGCTAATACTGCAGAGGCAGGAGTTTGATTCTGCCTGTTTTTAAGGACTGATTATGGATCAGCACTATGGAGGAGTCTTAAAAGCAGCTCTACAGTGCTGCAAAGATAGCTGATCCAGAAACAGTCCTTAAAAACCGGTAGAAACAAACTCCTTGTTCTGGGTTTAAGTTGTATAGTTCTGAATATCATTTGTGAAGCTAAGGGGGGTTTATTGTATATAAGTTCTGTTTTAAGTTTATTAGTATTATAAATAACTAATATTTATTTACCATACGCCTTTGTGAGCAAATGTTATTTTAGCTCAGAATGGAGAAATGCACCACTTTGTTACCAACACCCTCCCCATGTGTGCGACGACTCTCCGTACCCCCGACCTGCGCGATGATACTACCTCGGCCCCGCACGCGCGTTTGATGACACCGTGTACGCGCAACAACACTGGTAGTTTCGAGGGGCCTACCACCCGGCCTGAAAAAAAATCTAGGGGAAACACTGTACTGTATGTGACTATTCTGAAATAAATGTATTCTGTAGCAAATTTCTGAATGATACAGCTTCTTCTTCAGTTCGAACTTAAAACCATGGATGTGCAGGGAATATTTTTTTAGATATTGACATTTAAATAAAACTAATAGAAACGAGGAGGAAATTGCCTCTGAAGGGTCAAAGTAAATAGGGTTAAGGTAATTTCAGTAGAGGTACCGAGTATCGAATCAGTATCGTTTCAGTTTCAAGTACCGTTTCAGTATCGAGTATCGTGATACTAAACCTGGTATCGGTATCGAAGTCAAAATTTTGGTATCGTGACAACACTAGTCCTACATCAAAAGGGGTTCGTTGTGACTCATTATTTTTAATTATTGTATGTTTCAAGAAAAAAAGATGACAATTTACTTAAGAAAGTCTGATACGTTATAATGGTAAGCAGCTTTTAGATGACCACTGTCTTAATTATTAATTCTCTGCATATTTAGTACAAGATGACTGCCCTGTGCAATTAAAATACTTTCCATTGTACAAACAATTGGAATAAACATCCTGTACGTTTATCTAGATTTGTGTCTATTCTAAGGTTTTCTGCCTGTCCTAAATAGATATTACTGATGTATTTATTTTATTTACTGATTACCTTGTTGAACAGGCCTTCCATTCATCTTATGCTGATTTTGTTGTAGGATATCTTGTGCTCAAAATCGGTTTCTTTGTCTGAACTGCTGTTGGAGGTGTCATCGTAGCTCAACGTGTTGATTTCCTGCCAGAGGTGGCCCTCTGGACATGCTACAATTACTCCCATACTGAGCCTTTATGCGCTATATCATCTACTTTCCAGCAGCATGACAAACGTCTGTTGCCATGACGCCTGGGATAAAGTTCTGAAGCCGTAAACAAAATGTGGCCCAGGAAGCTGAGTGACTGCTAAGCAGCTTCCTGTTCTCTCTCTCCTACAGTATACGTGGCAAATCGCAAAAATCCACAAATCCACGTGTCAATCGAACTTTCACAACATTGGGGGGATGGGGAGGGGGACCACTTAGCAATATTCATGTTTCTACATGGATTGAATTTATTTGTACTTCTTGATATTCACTTTGATTAATTACCTCGTCACATTAAAGTCAAGAAGTAGAAGAGAACCACTCCTTAAGGACGCCTCTGAGAAAAGCTACAAGGAAAACACCAGTGTTAGGCACATGGTGATTTGTGTTCACTGTTCACGGTAGGCAGAACTGGGTTACCCCTCGTCACCAGGAGAGTTTTTTTTTCTCCACTGTTGATAGAGAGATGAAAGGGGGATCTGCCTGCTCAATGGAGATTCTCAAGCAGGGGTCCTTTGTGTTATGGGCTCATTAGTAACCATGTTTTATTAAAATCACTTAAACAATTCAGAAACCGCCCTGGAACTGGGGAAAAAACAAAACCGAATAAAAGATTGAAGGGGTTTGTATTTTCTCTCTGATATAAAATCCCACAGAATGTTTGACCGAGGGGTTCAGCAACTTATTAGAGGCGCCATAGACACCTTTGACACAAAGACACGTCTCATTGGGAGTGTCTCCTGAAGGTTCTAACACAGTTTTTTTGCAGAAGAAAATAAATGCTCTGGCTTTTAGTTCTGCGTACATGCCAGATGAAGCTAACCCAAAGGCTAATCTGGCTGATTAAGTACCGGTAGAAGCAAACTTGCTGATCCTAGCCCTAGCACTGGTTGGGGTGAGTGGGTACTAGCATGTATGTTTTTTATGCATTTGTAAATTTGTGTTTTTATGGGGTTTTTTCCCCCTCCCAGGAGCTTAATGTTCGCCAACTCACACTATCCACCGAAAAAGACAAGTATGGAATCAGACTGAGGGCGGAGCCTGATCACATGGTGTTGGGCAAGCGTCTTAAGGGGGCCTTCAAGTCCATCATGGCCGCCATCAAGGAGCTGAAGAGTGAGCAGTTGGAGACCTTCCAGAAAACAGGTGTGTGTAGGTTTGGCTGTGTAAGTAAACCACACAGCTGGAGAGAAAAAAGCATGTTGGTTTCTCTCTAGCTTTTCAGCTTCTCCAACTCCAACAAAATACATTCAATTTTAATTTTTACATGCTTTGGTTTAAAAAGTACAATTTTAAAATGTGCATTTTAATTACAAACCCCAATTCCAAAAATGTTGGGACAGTATGTAAAATGCACATAAAAGCAGAAAGCAGTGATTTATAAATTCTCTTTTACATACGTATATTTAATTGAAAACAGTACAAAGAAAAGATATTTAATGTTTTACCTTATCAACTTTATAGATTTTTGTAAGTATACGCAAATTCCCAATTTGATGCCTGCAACACATTCCAAAAAAGTTTTTTAAGCTGTAAATTACATTGAACTCTATGGAAAAATGGAACTCTCTGGAAAAATAAGTCAGGAGAAACAACCCTTCAAGTGATCCATTCATATCTACTGTATATCTGGCAGCAGAGTGATGGTTTGAGGCTCGTTTGATACCTCAGACCCTTGATGACTTACAGCCATTTAGCCAACCATGGGTTCCATTCTATTCCCGTGTAATTTACAGCTTAATCTAGTCCCACCCCCCAATTCCCATAGAGATCCATGCAAATGCAGAGAGGTTATAGTATTGCTTGTAAGACTACCTGAAAATAAGATATCAAGAATCTTTTGATATCCTTTTATACCGAGTCATGATGGCATCACCTGTTTACCTTGTTTTTTGAACTTTCCAGTATTTTTTATATTTTTTATTTTTTTTATTTTTTTTATTTTTTTTATTTTTTGCCCCTGTCCCAACTTCTTTGGAAAGTGTTGCAGGCATCAACTTCGGAATTAGCGTATATTTACAAAAATCAATAAGGTAAAACATTAAATATCTTTGTACTGTTTTCAATTAAATATATGTAAAAGAGCAATGAATTTGCAAATCACTGCTTTCTGCTTTTATGTGCATTTCATATACTGTCCCAACTTTTTTTGGAATTGGGGTTTGTAATCTAAGAGCAAAATAATTTTTAATGCTTTTTGGTGTGCAGTAGTTATTACATTAATGCCCTTCTTGTTTCAGCATGTCTTATAGATGGTTTTACCAGCGTCAAACTGAAATGAACAAAGAAATAATGTTTATGAACTGCAAAGATAACAATGTTTTTAAATATGGCAATATTGATAAACTCATATAACCTAACCTAACCAAATATGAAAACTCTATGCAATCATTAGGAGCAGGAGGAATGAGATAAAGGAAAGTTTGAAAAAAAAAACAAAAAAAACATCTGGTTTGTTCTGTTTCCCATAGAATTGCAGAAGGAAAGTATCCTTTACCTGCCTTTAAATCTTAAGCTGTTGATTTTATCTATGATTTTATCTATGACTATGATTTTATCAAATTAATGAGATGGAAGCAGTGTCATACTCTTATCGATCTGCATTATTATGTACTGTTAAACTAGCCCGCAAATTATTTAATATAACATTGGAATATTAGACGGTTGTATATTTCACTGAGAAAAGTGGAGCTTCCTTTGTTTCTGGTATCGTGTTTAAAAGAAGTGGCTGTTCTCTCCCTGCTCAGTAGAACTGCTGATTCCACAGTGTGGTTTCTGAGCCTATTGAAGTGTTGAGGCATTCTTAGAGGGCTTTCTTCCTGCCTGCCGCTGAGCTGGCTGTGGTTTTCAGTTATTTAACGCGTTCCGGGGGAATGAAAGGGCTCTTTTGCTCTGGGGTCAGATGGATGTGTGGATCTTTGATGTCCAGGGAATAGATAAGGTGGAGGAGGACGTTTCCTGATTGGAGGGAGGGAGCGTTAAGGTTCTGCGGAAGTGGGCGATAGCTTTTTATAGCTGTGAACACTACCTGCGATATTGAAGTAGAGACCCTAGGCGTTGTACGGAGGGGTCGGAAAAGGGAGTGTTGAAATGCTGCATTATAATGTGATGGTCATGTTCCCCTCAGCTTTATGCAGTGTTACACTTTATTATTTGGACTGCAGAAACTGTGGAACTCAGGCAGGGATAAAACCTCAAAACCGTTCTGTGTGTCAAATGCAGAGAATTTTTACTCAAATGAAGGTGTACATTTTGGGGGGTTTTCGAGATGAACGAATCAGGCCGTTGTTGAAGCAGAGTTGATTTGTGGAGTTAAAGCCTAGAATGCTGTATTGGCAGCTCTGTCATTTTTTTTTTTTTATCCCCTCAGGATCCATTGTAGTGGATGGGCATGAACTTCATGAAGAAGACCTACGTCTGATGTACACTTTTGATCAGACTGCTGGAACAGCCGTTCAGTACGAAGCTCACTCAGACGCACAGGTACATACCTGCATGTACTAGAAACCTCTTCCCAGGTCCATACGGACATGCAAGATGTACCTTTTCTACAGTTACATACTAACGCAGCAAACATGCCTCTTCCACACACTAATAAATACAGCGAAAATAATAATATACCTACAAAACAGACTCAATCTTATTTCCTACATAGATTCTCAAGTGTTACAGCGGAAGGACTGCTACTGTCACAGAAGTAAGGCAATAGCAATTTATTGCACGGAGATACAACGGAGAAACATGTAGTGCTAAATGTATGTTTTAACTCCTACGCTGTACACCACAGAGAAATTAATTTGTTTACCTTTGAAGGTGGTTTCTTGGATGAAATGTTGGTATCTGTCTAAGGGGTCAGCGATCTGACAGTGAGGGATATAACTGAGTTAAAGGAACAAGCTGCTGCTTCTCAGAGTGGGGTATGAATTGGCTTGAGGGGGGGACAACCAAGCAACCAACCAAGCTGTAAAAAAAAAGCTTGTGACTCGTAGAATATTTGCTTTTGGATAAACCTCACAACAGACCCACACAATATACCTCTAACGCGGGTACATACCTCCAGCTTTCTGACCAATCACCTTGACAAATCTGACAGTGAGTGGCACAATTGAGTTGCAGGGACAAAAGGATACCTAGTTTATATTAGATCTATGTCAAGATATTCTAAAAAGAAAAACAACCAAGATGAACCTCTTCCACAGGTACATACTAACACAAAAGATATACCTCTTCCATTCATATCTATCCGCCCCAAAAACGGAACGCAGGAAACCGGGCATTGTTCCAACTACATTAGTCCAAGTGGGCATTCAACCCATTCCCACTGCAACAAGTGACCCTTATGGAAAAATAATATACTGCAGTATGTTGTAAATATATCAAAATGATCATCACAATATCTTTAAAATATACTGCAGTATATTACATTTCCATATAGGGCTCTCTCTGTCTGAGGTACTGTAGGTTAACTATGCCAAAGGCCAGCACGCAAGCTTGTTCTTACTCGGGGGATACATTGCTGCCTGTACAAACCTAATTACAACCCTCTTTACAGTGGAAATAACTGTAATAATGAAAAGGATAATGGCAATAAAATTACTCTTCCGAAATCAAAGTTAACATGCTCATTTTTGTATTATTTTTCCCCCCAGTGGTTTGTACTGTCTGCCACTGGGTTGTCAGAATGTATGGAATCGGTGGAAGGTGGAATATGTCCAGTCAGTGTCTTTCACAAAACACAACAATCACGTAGCTTAAAAAAAGGACGGCAATTTCATTGTAAGTTCTGTGTAACTATCAATCAAATGGGTGTCCTCTTTTCCACTGCAGGCTCAGGCAGTAGGAAGTAGAAACTGAAAAAGGACTTCACTTTGTAAGGCGCCATTTCTGACTTGAGTCTGTCAGTGTGCCGTTATGGAATAATTACTGCGTTATGAATTTTCATATGAACTGCTGATAAGTGGAGTCACTTTTGTTGGAAGACAGTGTTGTGCAAGGCACTTTACAAATTGCTTTTCGGCCAAGTCTGCAGCCTGCCTTTGAGAAGACTACAGTTTAGACTCAAGTCGACACGGGTCTGCTATTAATATTTAAATACTGTTTACATCTTTATCTTGACTGTGAAAAAATGCATAATAATTGCCACCGAATCGCACCCTTTATTGGGAATCCAGAATTAACATCAGGTCAAATGAGTTTGTTAATCCTCTGTCGACACGTGCTGAATAACTGAATTGTGCTGTGATGTGTGTGTGTGTGTGTGGTTTCTCCAGGTGCTGGTTCTGCTGGACGTTACTCCTGATCAGTCTATGGTGGACGAGGGTGTGGCCCGTGAAGTCATCAACCGTATCCAGAAACTCCGCAAAAAGGTATAGGCTCTCAGTCCACGCGTGTTGGTTAACTGCAGAACGGCCAGAGTTTTGTATGTACTTTAACTACTGGCGCCGGGCTCAAAAACCATCAGATTGAGTCTGTGTGAGTAGTGACTTTAAATAAAACCTGATATAATTCTCACACAATAACTACTTTTTCAAATTGAAAAAAAGGTGTCCAGCGGCTTGTAAACGTGACGGAGCAGGAATACGGTGTGTTTATTGTAATATAGCGGCAGGCGTGAAATAGAATGAGCTGTTGTCTCTCCAAGCGTACGTGCGGGGAAGAGAATAACGATGTGTATAGCTACTTGCGCTCATTGCGACGTGTTCCGATGCGAAGCCCGAATTACCGTAATTGTCGTTTTGGAAAGAGCGTGCCCCCATGCTTTTACCGTTCTGGTTTGCAAAGTAAAAATAAAGCTGACTTGCGCTGTGAGAGACGTACCTGTCTGCAGTCATTTGAGCGTCTTCATTTCAAAGGCAGGCAGCGCCACTGGGTGCTTTTGTGAGGTTGCTTTTGTTTTGTTATCTCATCTGTTTTCTTGGGTTTAAATTGGTTGCGATTTTCCGCTGAAAATGAAAATCCACAACCAAAGGGCTCCCCAAGGGTGAGAGCGAGTGGGTAGCAGTACCATAGCTCTAATTTGCATTGAATGGAAATAGGGCTTTTGTGAGTGATCATATACAATGGTTCAGTTCTTACAAAAGCAGTGAGTCTCTCTGAAGCGTGTGTGCATTTAAAGTATGCAGCGGGTACCGCTTCACACTGATATTTACTTCTCATTAAGCTCACTGGGCTGCCTTTTCCCATAAGGAAGGAATCTCTTGGACGCGTTTGTTCGGGTGGACTTTTTTAACAGAGGAATTCCCCCCCAAGGCCAGATCCATAATCAGTTCAGCAGCCCTAGTCTCATCTCAGGAGGATCAGGGGACACTTTGCATTAGGCGTTTGTGGGTTAGCTTATTGGGAGCGCTAACACAGGGGCCAGACGGACACAAGGTTAGCACGTCGCTGCAGGTATGTCTTAATTGGGCCAGTCTTCTCTCCCCCTGCTCCCTGCAGGTTCAGTAACCCTCACACCCAGGACACTGTATGGAGCAATGACTCCACACAGGGCTTTCTCCAGGCCCGTTTCCCATCATGGACAGAAACAGGAAGGAGAACCATTTACTTTCCCAGGATCTTTTGCTGCATTGTCTTGCAAACTTAATTCTGCCAAGAAATAACAAGTTCATTGAGAAATGGCAGAATCATAAATCAGGCTTAGTAAAAAGCATAACTGTCCAGGATTTGATTTCAAACAAAACCGGACTTTGGAGTGCGGCTGGAAATTTGTAACGTAACAAAAGCTTTCCTTCACTCTGTTTCTTAGTAAACAAACATGTTTCTGTCCTGAGCCCTGAGCCCCGGCTCCGGCATGCGTTTGCAGGGGAAGGGGGATTGGCTGCCTGCCAAGGTTAAATTCTTCTGTTATTGGAAAAACTGAAATGGGAAGGAATTTTCCGTCCTGGGGAATTAATTTTTAACATTTTATGAGAGATGAGTGGAGGTGACCCGGGGGGGTGGGGGGGGGCAGTGTTTGGGAAGGGGGTGTGAGAAAAGAGGAGGGGGAGGAGTGGCCGTCCTCTCATTAGTTCACATGCGCACCACACACAGTGGTTTTCCGAAGCGGTTTCAACGGCTTTTGGGTCACCACCTTGAATTGGCAAGAAGGCTATAAAACCCTTCCCTCATTGATTGAGTGTGCTTATATATTTATTTTTGTTGCCCTTGAGTCCGCCTGTAATTGGTGCCTGAGTAGATTAAGAAAAGATCAATGTGTTTCACTGTGTCAAGGCTAGGGTCGGCCGAATGGGCAATGTTGCCATGGCAGGACTATTGAAATTTGCAATGTTGGGGAAAATGCACCCAAGGGGACAAGATGAATCGGGGGAGATGTCATTGTGAAGCAGTGACTGATAGGTGACACGTAACCCCCGGCCTTAAAATACAGTAAACCTGTCAGAAGCAGAAGTGTGTGGTCATGATAATTCAAACATCCCATAAGGGCTGAGTGAATCCATTAAACAAAGATTAAAAACATGTTTCTTGACAGTCGAAAGCGGTGCAGATTTTCAGACTTTCCCAGTTTGCTTTTAGGATAATATTTTAGGCTCACTTCTCAATGAGGTTTACGTCCCGACACAACAGAATTACACTGTGCGAATATCAAAGTGTGTATGTAACATGTCCTGTTTTACAGGGTCACCTGGTTCCGTCCGATGAGATAACTGTGTACTACAGTTCCCAGCCTGCCGGGGAGTACCTGGACAAGGTGATCCAGGCCCACACTGACTTCATCCTGGCCACCATCAAAGCCCCTCTGAGTCCCTATCCGGTGGCCGAAAGCACCAGCATTATTGTACAGGAGAAAACCCAGGTAAAGTCCTGACCTGTGTTCAACAAGGAGATCAGTCATGGTGGACTGTGTGTTCCTTTTGTAACGGTCACTGATGAACAATTCCAAAGTGTATTTTGTTTGCCAAGGGCATTAAGTTAAGATGAATGTGACTATGATCTTCACTGTGGATTACCCTTGGGGTTTTTTTTTTTTAAACGGTTAGGAACAAATCTATCTATTGAAGTTAAATTAAATGTCAGGCAAATTATTGCTATGCCAGTCACCTTTGTGGTAGCCTGCTGCCTTTCATTTTTGATTTTGTCCTGTTTGCAGCTGAAGGGCTCTGACCTGGACCTGACCATCGTGAAGGGAGCGTCGGCTTCCCGCCCTCTTCTCTCTGGACCCGCCTGCGCCTACGTCAACCTCAAGGTCAGGCTGAACAGTAAGGAGAAAGGTAGGCCTGGTTTAAAGGCGAACGCCACCGTTCAACAGTCACGTTTGTGTGAGTGTACATTTGAACATTATCTGTTGGGAGCACATGGATAATTATAGATCTATGCATGGTGTGAAATTAACACCAGCCACAAGCCAAATGCTGGTAAAATTTAGATTGTGGCTGTTAAGGTTTTTACTCTAGCACCCACTTTGGTAGGTAACCCAAACAGGTTGTGTTATATTGTAAAATGTAATGTGGCTGGTGTTGAAAATGGCTGGTGAGTTTTTAGAGTCCACAAGCCACTCTGGCCAGTGGGTGAAAAAGTTAACCCTGCTGTGCATAGATACTTTATTAATCCTTAATGGAAGAATTAGGTTGTCAAAATCTGTACAACAGCAGGAGAATGAACACCCCAAAAAATAGAATTCAGTGCACAAGAGCAGAGGAGCCTTGCATACAGGACTGAAAATAGAATGCTGTAGCACATGATAAGTGGTATGAATGAGATGACTGAGTTCTGTTGCTGTTGGTTAAAAAGGGCAGGTTATACGCTGGCTGACACTGTATAAAGAGTGTTTGAAGGTGCACAGTGGCTCTGGCTGACACTGTATAAAGAGTGTTTGAAGGTGCACAGTGGCTCTGGCTGACACTGTATAAAGAATGTTTGAAGGTGCACAGTGGCTCTGGCTGACACTGTATAAAGAGTGTTTGAAGGTGCACAGTGGCTCTGGCTGACACTGTATAAAGAGTGTTTGAAGGTGCACAGTGGCTCTGGCTGACACTGTATAAAGAGTGTTTGAAGGTGCACAGTGGCTCTGGCTGACACTGTATAAAGAGTGTTTGAAGGTGCACAGTGGCTCTGGCTGACACTGTATAAAGAGTGTTTGAAGGTGCACAGTGGCTCTGGCTGACACTGTATAAAGAGTGTTTGAAGGTGCACAGTGGCTCTCTGAGTGGTGCATACCACTGGGGTCTTTATTCCTGGTGCAGTGCAGACTGTCGGAGCGCTGACTGTGGCTGGGAATCTCACGGAGAGCCGCGTAATCGGCCGTACCGTATCCCAGACACGGAGGGCTTTTTTTTAACAATAATTCCAATAATTGCTTCATAACCTAATTTATTTTTTCTTCACGAAAACCTCAGAAAACCATTTCAAATGCATGAAGTACAGGCTATGTTAATAAAGATCAATATCCAAAAGACACACTTGGAAAATACATTTTAAAATAATGGGCCTCAGAGAAGGCTGAAATTGGCATAGTGTTCTCCTTCCTCAGTACTTGAAACCCCTCTAGTCACTTGGGCAGCCTGCGAATTCTCCCCAGTCTTACTGCGTGCGTGCAGCCTTGCAGCCATGCAGCCGTGCAGCCATGCCCTCCAGCAGCTGTCGCAGCAGAAAGAGTTCCCCCAGACCTGAAACATACCTGGGAAGGGTTGCGGTGTTTAACACCTGCTCATTTTAAGCATGTTTGTGTCTGTTTTGTGTCTTGAAGAGGGCGTTATCCTGCTGGAGAATCCTAAAGGGGATAACATGCTGGATGTGGACAGGCTGAAGGTGGTTTGCTCCAGTATTTTTGATGCTCAGAGCACGCCCCTGTCTGTGTTCAACGGGAAGACAGGTGAGTGACCGATGATGGTATATTGAAATGCAGAGGACGACATTGTATTTACTGGAAGTCTTAACAAAAACTGCTACCTTTTTTGTACCCATTTAAGTCTTGGCTGCTTTGTGTATATGATTTCTAAAATTCTCAAACTGTGCTGTGCTAGAATATTTTGCCACTTTAATTGGCTGATGCTCCTTCTGTAATAATACCCTGTAATAATACCCAGACGGGATCTTTCTGTGTGGAGTTTGCATGTTCTCCCCGTGTCTGCGTGGGTTTCCTCTGGGTACTCTGGTTTCCTCCAGCATTCCACAGACGTGCAGGTTAGGCTAATTGGGGGGGCATTAACAGGGTGTTGCTGTAAAAGAGCATGTGTGCTCAGCCAAGCTACCCTGTATAAATAAAGTAACTGGTTTGTTGCAAGGGGGAGTAGTCATAAATGGGCAAAGGCTGTTATGTAATGGTTTGGAAACTGTGCTTGTAACATTCCTGTGAACTTTGAGCAAGGTACTAAAGCTGAATTGCTTCAACAAATATCCGGCTGTATAAATGGGTAATATGCAAAAAAATCCAAGCTGTGTAAGTCACTCTGGATAAGAAAATGGAATGTGAAAATGTTGTACAGAAACCCATTTCTAAAATGTGTCAATTGAAACAAATCTTTTGGTTGCACTAATAACTGGTGTTGTCGCATGACTGCTTTGTAGTCATGTCGGTGACACAGCAAGGTGCACTGGAGCCACAGTCAAGGAATCTGCATTTTTTTTCTTTCCCTTGATGAGAAATAAAACCAGGGCTGTGACCGAATATGATCCCTGTTCCCTGCCCCCTGCCCCCTGCCCCCTGTCCACTCAGACCCCTGTCTACTATGTGCCCTCTCCCCTCACTTTGCAAGCAGTGTGCGAAAGAAATCCTGGCTTGGGAATTGGCAGACCTGGTTCCGGTAAACCGGGAGACTGCATCGTTCTGAGAGTCTCCAGCTGTCCAGCCCTAACATAAATAGTTGAGAAGTACATTTTTAACACCTTTATTTTGGTGCTTTGAATCCCGATGAAATACTTCTACCCCAAGGGCTTGCACTTTGGATTTTACTGTCCTATTTACAGGAAGTTCAAATCTGCGAGTGTCACTGAGTGACAGAGACGGGAGACGGGATGTTGATCAGTCACAGCGCTGGCGACTGTCAGCTATTTATCCGCACAATGGATCGCTAACCAGCCGATGTCACTGAGTGATTTTATTTTATTTCCTTCTATTTTTAATTTTTTTTTACTGTTTGTGGCAACAAAAAAAAAAGGCTGGGTAAATGAACATTTTTAATACTCACAATGACAAAACTGGTGTTTAAATTTTAAACAAGTTCAACATGCCAAATTACTACCCAAGGGTTTGCTTTGTTGGTGTCATATTGTTTTTATTTTAATTGTGAATGTGGGGTTACAGGGATTTTCCGTGATGACTCCCCGCCACACTGACCTAATCAGTTACTATTGGGGAGATGTGACTTATAAACGTTTAATCGCTAAACGTTGACATAAATGCTAGGAAAATCTCTAAACTCCGGGTATTGACGTCACGGGTTTGAGAACTGCTGGTTTTCCACCCTCCCTTTACCTGGGGGGGGTGGTCAGGTGTGAAGACAGTCTGGCCAATCACAAGCACTAATTGTTCAGTTAATTATCTGGGAGATAGAAAACCAGGGCCGTATTTGGATTTTTGGATTTAGATTTGGATTTGAATATTCATGCTCTAAACAATTAAAATTTATGACCATTGCCTTTTTCAGTGTCCTATTTCTCACTGTGATTGCCGTAGGCTCATTTTTAAAAGCATTAGTGCTGACCTGGTGTCGGAGTTGAATGAGTTGGTGATATGGACATGGGAAATATGTTCCTTGATCAGATCTCGGGCGATAACATGGGCGTCTGGTTGTGCGTGTGGAAATTTTTTTTTAACTGACATTCATCAAAACTTTTCATTGAGAACAGAAGAAGAAAAAGTGCCATTTGGTCTCACTTTGAGCAGATTTAGTAAAGTAAAAATAAAGTCAAATGTCAACTAAGCGACACAGAGCTAACACACTCCAACAGCACTGGAATGATTCAAAATCATGTAAGATATAAACAATCGACGCTGACTGAGCGACGAGCCGTGGAGTAGCCGTGCCGTCCTGTCAACGTATTTGAAGTTGTCTGCTCTGTACTGCCCGTCACAGGGCGCTTTTCCGTGCTTTGCGCTCCTATAAAGGCCGCAGTATTCCCTTTTTCCGCTCTGTGGCTGCTTTTGTACCTGTGTATTTAAAAGCACATCTTGGCTATGGGGTTGGTTTAAATTGAAATGCTGCAAATTTGGAAATAATCCCCCCTACCCAGCCATGTCATTTAAATGTGCAATTTTTTGCACCGTGTATACGTTTAGTGACAGAAAAAGGAGTGGTTTAATACACTTACAAAATGGCTGCCTGTAGTCTGATTCTCCTGCAGAGATGAGAATGAGTCAAAGTCATTTCACCATTCGACAACCGTTAAGGATACTCGTATATACATAATACGGGCAATATAACTTACAACGGTGCTTTTTTAAAATCATTGTGCCATGAGTTTGGACTGTAAAATGGATCACAGAGAGGCCTCTGTGGGAGCATCACACACAGCTGTGCCCGTCTTGTGAGGGAGGAGACTGGCTTCCAACCAGATCTCTCCAGGTATCCACAGTCACTACGGGCGTACTCGGTTAAGACGGAGGCGTGTGTCCATCTCCCTACCGGAGAGCCGCAGACATGCGTGCTGATGGAGGCGGTAATCGCAGGTGGTGGTTTTCCACCCGCAATTACCTCCTCCATCAGCTGCAGGTGGTACTGTTCACATCTGACTGATTCCCCCAAGTTTACGCCCAGGCGCCAGAGCCCACACGGGCAGCTATGCGCGGTGCACGGAGAGCAGAGCCCTTTCTCTCGGCCATGGCCTTTCCTCCCCAGGCCTCGCAGGGTTTCGCTGCCTTTCTGACTCTGCCTGGTCTGTTACAGTTCAGCTCGGGGCTCCAGAGGGATATTTCCTTTCTTCTTTTTTAAGGGGGGTTGTGCTCCAGTGAATGATGTAGGCAGTACCCCAGGAGAGGAGAGCCTACCCCATCCCAATCTGTCATAATCTTCCTTTCAAAGATCTTGAAAATCCTGCACCCCACGCACGCACGCACACACACACACGCGTGCGCACGTACGCACCCACACACACACACACTTCAGAAGGCAGAGGCGTGAGGTTTTTTTTTGCGGCCGCCAGTGAACTGCTGATTGAAGGCCCGCTCATGAATCCGGAGGATCTTAACAGCACTAACAGAAGTGAGGACATCAGTAGCTGAGCACATCACGCTCAGTGGTGATCTGAATAAACATGATCAGAGTCACTGGCTGTTTATCACAGCTCTGCAGCAAAGGGGGAGCTGCCTTGGTCCTGCATTAAACCTGATTGATTCCTTTCTCCCGGCTCATTAATTACTGCACGACAAACAATTCCCAAGCTCCGCCGGGTCTGGTTTTTACACCCCTCTGTTTTGGGCGCAGGCACAAACCATTTTTGGTATTTTTCAACAAGGTGATGGTGCAGGATTTGTACCTTTTCAGTTCACTTTTTATAAGATGCAGTACTTACTGTAATGGGCTGTTATTTTTATTTGGGAAACATCTAAAAACGTAGAAGTGAGAACTGCAACCGTGATGACGGTCGTTTTAAATGTTTCTGTTTGCGCTCACTGTCGAATGGCTCAGAAGTGTCACATGGGCTTGTAACAGATGGCAGGGTTGTGCAAAGTGAAATCGATCACAGCTTGCACTATAAATCAAAACATTTTTCAGTGAATGTATCAGTGCATTTAACAGTTAAACCTGCGTTTGTGTGCTGATGTGCGCAACAGCAGCCTCATGTACAGCAAACTGATGTGAATTCAAGATTTAAATGAAAGCTTCCTCAGGAAGATTTGTGTTTTTAACATCTTGGCTAAGGTATGCAGGTTATGTATCTATGCAGGGTTCTCCTCTTCCTCCTCCTCCTCCTCCTCCTGTAGAATCAGCTGTCAGTCACTGTGCCTTAGAATGGCTCTTTGGTAAATGTGCTTATGAGTGCAGGCTAGACATGACACACTGAGAGCCTAATGTCAAGGTTACCTGCACTCCATATAAGTCCATATACTGTCATTAAAAAGTTAGATTACTGAACTGCAAACTAATGCACAGTGCCACATTTGGACTGACTCATTTTTTGTTGTTTTGGCTTTGTACTCCAGCACATTGGATTTGAAATTGAACAGTGACTATGAGGTCAAAGTGCAGATTCACCTTTAATTTGAGGGTGTACCTCCATGTCGGGTGTAACTTGAAGGGTTTCTTCTCCTGACTTATTTTTCCATAGAGTTCAATAGGAAAATTTGTCAGGAGAAACAACCCTTAAAGTGATCCATCCATATATACTGCATATCTGGCAGCAGAGTGATGATTTAAGGCTTGTTTGATACCTCAGGCCCTTGATGACTGATCTAGTCCCACCCCCCAATTCCAATAGAGATCCATTCAAATGCAGAAATGTTATAGTATCGCTTGTAAGAGTACCAGAATATAAGATATCGAGAGTCTTTTGATGTTGTTGGGTCACAGACACCAGGAAGTCATGTCATGCAAAGGATATGTGACCAAATATTAAAAATGATTACTTTATTCTACATTGTTAAACTGTCCAATATTTTTTGATGCCCAAAAATGGTGGGGGGGGGGGGGGGGGGGGGACTAATGTACTAAAGGTTCTATCATTTCTAAACGGTTCATCCGATATTGATGGAAATACCCTGAAATTAAAAGTGCTAGAGTACAGAACCAAAATAACAACGAGATAATCAATGTTATTCACTTCACCTGTCAGTGGTTTTGATGTTGTGGCTGATGGGTGTATATACTGTACAGTGTGTAATTGCATGTTTTTTCTCTCCAGGGGTACAGTGTCATGGATAAGCTTTGTGCCGCTCAGTAGTAAAACTATGTTAAATGGCGTAATGTAAGAATCTTTTGAATTGGTTAAAGAAACTTTCAATTTCAGACTGGCAGGGCATTTTGCATAGCTATTTTTACATAGTCGCTATTACCGCTTATTTTGCACAGCAACGATTTGAGCTGCTACTTGTTATTGTTTATAATGGTCTATTTTAAATGAACTGTGGTGCCAGTCTTCATAGTACCAATAAATGCACATTGAACTGTCCAGGTGACATGCCTGTGGTCTGACACTTTCCTCTCCGTTTTTTCCTTGATAGCAGCCTTTTTCCATCGTGTGCAAGGGTGATGCATTTTTCAGCTGTGCTCTGGTCTCACCTACGTACCTTTTTATTTCATGAGCTGAGCTATGGTCCGCGTCTGCTTTTAGAACCGTGAACACTGCCCTTCGAGTGCTCTTCTTTTAAGCCGTAAATTCAAAAGGCTGAAGCTGAGTCAATTGCGTACACTAAGCCTCGTGCGTTTCTGAAGGAAAATGCCCGTAAAATTGAGGGGTATTGAAGAAAAGTTGAGTTATCTTGGCTGCTTTATACATTTTCCCGGATTGACCTTAAAAGCAGTGTGAGTGATTGCCCGTCTAGTGGCTTGCATTGGTTTTTGAGAGAAGTTTGATTGGACCCCAGCTGAGCAGTGTTCCCGCTTTTGTTTTCCAGAGTTGACCAGCGCAGCGAACCTCATGGCCCTGAATGGACAGACGCTGTCCGTGACCTCGGGGAGCAATCCCCCGGACCATCCCGGCCCTGACCCCGACCCCCTGCTCTGCCCCTACATCAACCTGCAGTTGCTCAACGGCCAGCCAGCTGGTACGCCCGTTGTGCCCGGCTCCACCCACCCGTATTATCTCTGTCCACACAAGCGTGTGCTGTCTGTATGAGAAGACCACACTTTGAAACTGCTGCTATGGCAGTTTTTTTGGATTTGGTTGTTTTGATCAGCATATCCAGAAGCCATACCAAAACCACAGACAAGGCACCTCCAGCGTTGAGTGCTCAGTGGAAACCTGAACCACTATGTGCGGTTTCACTCGCTCACTAGAGGATGTGGTTCAAATTTAAAATGGGCTGCATTCTGGACCGTATACTTTCTGCAAATCCTCCTAACGATGGCTCAAACGTGTGTGTGTGTAATGCAGGGATCTAAAGCAAACACGAAAACAGTAAATATTGTCCTGATCTCCCTGCCATTTGTAACCTTTTTAATGCCTAGGCTCTTGCAGCCTTGGGGTCAGATTAGCATGCGCGGATTAGCCTTCCACAATACGGAGGCTTTGTGAAATGCCACTGCTCTTGCAGTCCGGTCCAGAGAGGAGAGCCTTTCCCCTGGAAAGTACACTTTATTATAGCATTAGCATTGATCCAGGCATTTGTTCTACTTTTTTGCCACTGCATTATGTGTACAAACCGCAAATAAAGTTACTTTTTTGTACATTTCTGAAAACTTAATATTTTTACACGGACAGACAGATGACTGCAAATTTGTCTGTTTGATGCAGTTCTAGGGTCCGCTGAGCTCATTGTCATGAGCCTGAGTTATGCCATTAGCCGGCTATGACTGGGGTTCCACTGTGCTCCGAATAACACGCCAAGTGGCCACAGGCTGCCAATCAGTGACAAATGGGCCACTACTCTGATTGGTGCAATCTCTCCCGTAGTAGAGTACAGTCAAGCCGGAAAGTCTGAACACTCCTTTCACCTATCCACGTTTTATTACGTTAGACATATTCTACAATAGATTGAGTTCATTTTTTGTCTCAAAATTCTACACAAAATAGCCCATAATGACAAAGTGAAAACAGGTTTTTAGACATTTGTGCTAATTTATTAAAAATCAAAATGTAAAATATCATATGTACACAAGTGTGCACACCCTTTGATATGACACCCAAAAGTGAGCTGAGGTGCATTTTGTTTCCACTGATACTGCTTGAGATGAGTCCACCTGTGATAAATTCAATTGATTGGACATGATTGGCGATTGCCAACACCTGCCTATATAAGGTCCCACAGTTGACAGTGCATGTCAGAGCAAACTCCAAGCTATGGGGTCAAAGGAATTATCTGCAGACCTCAGAAACAAGATTGTGTCAAGGCATAGATCTGGAGAAGGGTACGGAAAAATCTCTGCAGCTTTACAGGTCCCAAAGAGCACAGTGGCCACCATCATTCGTAAATGGAAGAAGTTTGGAACCACCAAGAATCTTCCTAGACCTGACCGCCCGGCCAAACTGAGCAATCGGGGCCTCGGCCAGGGAGGTGAGCAGGAACCCAAGGGTCACTCTGACAGAGCTCCAGCGTATCCTTGTGGAGATGGGAGAACCTTTCAGAAGATCAACCATCCAGGCAGCACTCCACCAATCAGGCCTTTATGGTAGAGTGGCCAGACAGAAGCCCCTCCTTAGTAAAAGGCATATCACACTTCGCTTGGAGTTTGCCAAAAGGCACCTAGAGGACTCTCAAACCATAAGAATCAAGATTCTCTGGTCTGATGAAACCAAAATTTAACTTTTTGGCCTGAATACCAAGCGTCACGTCTGGAGGAAACCAGGCACCGCTCATCACCTGGCTAATACCATCCCTACAGTGAAGCATGGCGGTGGCAGCATCATGATGTGGGGATGGCTTTCAGCAGCGGGAACGGGGCGACTAGTCTTGATAGAGGGAAAGATGAATGCAGCTAAGTACACCGAGATCCTTGAAGAAAGCCTGCTCCAGAGAGCTCTGGACCTCAGACTGGGGCGAAGGTTTACCTTCTAACATGACAACGACCCAAAGCACACAGCCAAGAGAACAAAGGAGTGGCTTCGGAGAAAGTCTGTGCATGTCCTTGAGTGGCCCAGCCAGAGCCCAGACCTGAATCCAATTGAACATCTGTGGAAAGAGCTGAAAATGGCTGTGTACTGACGCTCCCCATCCAACCTGACGGAGCTTGCAAGGATATGCCAAGAGGAATGGGTAAAAATGTCCAGAAACAAGTGTGCCAAGCTCGTAGCTTCTTTCTCAAGACGCCTTGAAGCTGTAATCGCTGCCAAAGGTGCAGCAACCAAGTATTAGGCTAAGGGTGTGTACAGATATGTAACCCCTAAATAACCTATTTTTGTCAGTAAAATAAAATTGCATATTTTCTAAAAACCTGTTTTCACTTCGTCATTATTGGCTATTGTGTGTAGATGTTTGAGGCAAAAAATGAACTCAATCTACTGTAGAATATGTCTGTAACGTAATAAAACGTGGATAGGTGAAAGGAGTGTTCAGACTTTCCGGCTTGACTATATTCTTCAGCAGTACTGCTTTCTGTGTGGATCTAGGTGAATAGCGGTGATACCAGCAAAAAAAAAGTAATATGTTTGCATTGAATAAAACTTATTCATGAATTTGCTTTTTATGTTTTTTTCTGTGGTTGTTCCAGTTGCTCATACAGTTAAGTACAAAGAAAGTTAGAGTTTGGTTATCACTGCCAATAAAACTCAAAATAACAAATGTAGTTAACCTGGGAAGGCCACTGTCTATGGGTGACTGGTATTGAAATAATTAAAATCAGAAGAGCCAAAACTATATAGGGAATTAGGGATGTTTAGGGAGACTGATCTGGGGACATGACCAAATTTAACCTAAAACATCTGGTGCATGTGGTGCTGATTTGCTCGGTAGTGCACTGCAGTAAGAGCTCTCTCTCTCGCTCGCTCTCTCTCTCCCTCCCTTTCCCAGAATGCCAGAGTGGAATTGTGGGCACTATGCTGTTGGCGAACCCAGTGGGCCGGAACGGGCTGACGCACGCTGGCCTTCTCAGTGAGACTGCCAAGCTGTTCGGCCTCAGGGGCAGGAGACTGCACCTGTACCTGGACGAGGCCCTCAGTGAACGTGAGTGCTTCATGTATGTTTCCCACAACCCCGCTGTGTGTGTGTGTGTGTGTGTGTGTGTGTGTGTGTGTGTGTGTGTGTGTGTGTGTGTGTGTGTGTGTGTGTGTGTGTGTGTGTGTGTGTGTGTGTGTGTGTGTGTGTGTGTGTGTGTGTGACAAATAATAAACAAGCTGCACCCCCCCCCCCCCCCCCTTCCATTGGTGTCACAATAATAATAATAATAAAAATAATAATAATGTATTTGTTATTTTTTGGTAATTTTTTTGCATCATGCAGAATGAGCAGCTAGGCTTGGAGACATTTCCTTGTTATCTGAAGTGCGACGGCTAAGTGTCACACAGGACTATTCATCTTATGTAGTGCCAGTGTTGAGGGTCCATTAAGGGCAGCGTGTGCCTTTTCCCCATCAATCTCGCGCCCGTTGCCGTGCAGGTTGCCAGGGCAGGGTGAGGGGTTATTTACCGCCACATGGTTAAACATACTCCGTGCGACTGAACCCAGACCCTTAATCTCCTGATGGGAGATTGCACCGCTGACCTTGAACCTTGATGAGCCCCGGGGGCCGAGTGACAGTTAATCCCTCTCAGATGATCTCTCAGGAACGCGTCAGCATTGCACCCTCTTTCCAATTACTTATTTGGGGCGTATTTGCGAGCCGTGACTGTAATTGTAGCCTCCCCAACTGTGCTGGGCTTGTTGTGAAGCAAAGGTAGAGAGACCTGGGTGTTGGCTCGGCGATCTCGCCCAGGGTGTAGAGGAGGTCAGTTTATTGAGGCCTCGACGGGTCGATTGTCTGCATAATAAGATTTATAATTAGAAACACTGAGAGCTTCCACCTGCCTAATTCCCCCACTGCACTGCAGCAGCCCACTAGCCTTCTGGGACTTTGCGTTTCAGATGAGATGAACATCAGACCAATACGCAATTCATTTTAAATCATTAAATATTCAGCAAATATGGACTTGAAAAAAAACAACTTTTTCCTTCTGGCATAGTACCGTAGATTATAGACTTACCCGGCAGGTCAACTCTGTGTTCTCAACATTTAAAGATCTGTTTTTCTGTTTCCGAAACAGGAATGTGATGTGATGCAATGTGTCACCGATTTGCCACCATATGTTCCCAGAGGCACTCTCGCAAGATAATGTTGTTTGCTGCATAAAATACAGATTAAATACCAATCCTGGAGTCGCTGTAACAATTATGAAAGATCGATACATAACTGAATTGACCCCCCCCCCCCCCCCCCATCACTACTTATGGCTTGCAGTCTGCGAGCCATTGAGCTTCTTATGCAAATGCCAGAACTGACCAAAAGAATCGCTGTTGTGTGGTGTCTGGGAATATCCCACTGATTTGAACCCTCCCTCTGAAGTCTGCCTGCATCACAGTACTCCTCTGGTTGAATAGGGCATCTACAGTCTGCCTGCATCACAGTACTCCTCTGGTTGAATAGGGCATCTGCAGTCTGCCCGCACCAGAGTTCGGGTTGCACAGGGGTGGAAAATTGGAAGTTAAGCTTGGGAATTTTTGAAATTTTGACCAATTCTTTTTTGCAAAAGTTGAACTGACCAAAAGAATCGCTGTTGTGTGGTCCCTCTATCCCGCTGATTTGAACCCTCCCTCTGCAGTCTGCCTGCATCAGAGTACTCCTCTGGTTGAATAGGGCTTCTATCTGCAGTCTGCTCACACCAGAGTTACCCCAATGCAGTGACTATGCAGCTTGGCTGGTAGACTGTGGAGTAATAGCCAAAGCAGCGTGTGTGTCAATGCAGTTCTAAAGCAACACAAATGCCTCATGGTGCCTCGTACTGAGAAACGCATACGGCCTCCATTTAAACAAAGCGGTGCCTCGTACTGAGAACTGCATACAGCCTCCATTTAAACAAAGCGGTGCCTCGTACTGAGAACTGCATACAGCCTCCATTTAAACAAAGCGGTCCCTCGTACTGAGAACTGCATACGGCCTCCATTTAAACAAAGCGGTGCCTCTTACTGAGAACTGCATACAGCCTCCATTTAAACAAAGCGGTGCCTTGTACTGAGAAATGCATACAGCCTCCATTTAAACAAAGCGGTGCCTCGTACTGGAACTGCATACAGCCTCCATTTAAACAAAGCGGTGCCTCGTACTGAGAAATGCATACAGCCTCCATTTAAACAAAGCGGGTCCCTCGTACTGAGAACTGCATACAGCCTCCATTTAAACAAAGCGGTGCCTCGTACTGAGAACTGCATACAGCCTCCATTTAAACAAAGCGGTGCCTCGTACTGAGAACTGCATACAGCCTCCATTTAAACAAAGCGGTGCCTCGTACTGAGAAATGCATACAGCCTCCATTTAAACAAAGCGGTGCCTCGTACTGAGAAATGCATACAGCCTCCATTTAAACAAAGCGGTGCCTCGTACTGAGAAATGCATACAGCCTCCATTTAAACAAAGCGGTGCCTCGTACTGAGAAATGCATACAGCCTCCATTTAAACAAAGCGGTGCCTCGTACTGAGAAATGCATACAGCCTCCATTTAAACAAAGCGGTGCCTCGTACTGAGAAATGCATACAGCCTCCATTTAAACAAAGCGGGTCCCTCGTACTGAGAAATGCATACAGCCTCCATTTAAACAAAGCGGGTCCCTCGTACTGAGAACTGCATACAGCCTCCATTTAAACAAAGCGGGTCCCTCGTACTGAGAACTGCATACAGCCTCCATTTAAACAAAGCGGTGCCTCGTACTGAGAACTGCATACAGCCTCCATTTAAACAAAGTGGTGCCTTGTACTGAGAAATGCAAACAGCCTCCATTTAAACAAAGCGGTGCCTCATACTGAGAAATGCATACAGCCTCCATTTAAACAAAGCGGTGCCTCGTACTGAGAACTGCATACAGCCTCCATTTAAACAAAGCGGTGCCTCGTACTGAGAACTGCATGCAGCCTCCATTTAAATAAAGCGGGTCCCTCGTACTGAGAACTGCATACAGCCTCCATTTAAACAAAGCGGTGCCTCGTACTGAGAACTGCATACAGCCTCCATTTAAACAAAGCGGGTCCCTCGTACTGAGAAATGCATACAGCCTCCATTTAAACAAAGCGGTGCCTCGTACTGAGAAATGCATACAGCCTCCATTTAAACAAAGCGGTGCCTCGTACTGAGAACTGCATACAGCCTCCATTTAAACAAAGCGGTGCCTCGTACTGAGAAATGCATACAGCCTCCATTTAAACAAAGCGGTGCCTCGTACTGGGAAATGCATACAGCCTCCATTTAAACAAAGCGGTGCCTCGTACTGAGAAATGCATACAGCCTCCATTTAAACAAAGCGGTGCCTCGTACTGAGAAATGCATATAGCCTCCATTTAAACAAAGCGGTGCCTCGTACTGAGAAATGCATACAGCCTCCATTTAAACAAAGCGGTGCCTCGTACTGGAACTGCATACAGCCTCCATTTAAACAAAGCGGTGCCTCGTACTGAGAACTGCATACAGCCTCCATTTAAACAAAGCGGTGCCTCGTACTGAGAACTGCATACAGCCTCCATTTAAACAAAGTGGTGCCTTGTACTGAGAAATGCAAACAGCCTCCATTTAAACAAAGCGGTGCCTCGTACTGAGAACTGCATACAGCCTCCATTTAAACAAAGCGGTGCCTCGTACTGAGAACTGCATACAGCCTCCATTTAAACAAAGCGGTGCCTCGTACTGAGAACTGCATACAGCCTCCATTTAAACAAAGCGGTGCCTCGTACTGAGAAATGCAAACAGCCTCCATTTAAACAAAGCGGTGCCTCGTACTGGAACTGCATACAGCCTCCATTTAAACAAAGTGGTGCCTTGTACTGAGAAATGCAAACAGCCTCCATTTAAACAAAGCGGTGCCTCGTACTGAGAACTGCATACAGCCTCCATTTAAACAAAGCGGTGCCTCGTACTGAGAACTGCATACAGCCTCCATTTAAACAAAGCGGTGCCTTGTACTGAGAAATGCAAACAGCCTCCATTTAAACAAAGCGGGTCCCTCGTACTGAGAAATGCATACGGCCTCCATTTAAACAAAGCGGTGCCTCGTACTGAGAACTGCATACAGCCTCCATTTAAACAAAGCGGGTCCCTCGTACTGAGAACTGCATACAGCCTCCATTTAAACAAAGCGGTGCCTCATACTGGAACTGCATACAGCCTCCATTTAAACAAAGCGGGTCCCTCGTACTGAGAACTGCATACAGCCTCCGTTTAAACAAAGCGGTGCCTCGTACTGAGAACTGCATACAGCCTCCATTTAAACGGAAGTGAATGGAGCGAACGCACCAAAGGCTGATGGGTATCGATCTGTCTGTATCTGCATTGTAAAAAGATCTGAAAAGTTGTCCAAAGCGTTTATTTAATAGTTTGTGTGATGACTGCGATGGAGAGAAAGTAGGTCATATCCCTATGGCTCCTCTGGGTCTTCTGTGTGACGTGTGAGACAGCGAGTTATTGCTGCCATGCAGAAGAGGGTTCTCCTTCATTTTAGACTTTCCCTCCTGAAAGAGGGCAGGGTGTGTGTTTTTCATTGTGTGTTTATCCAATCCATCTCCAATGTTTTGGGTTAATCCCCCTGCAATGCCACCTTTTTAGGTTGTTCGTTTGTCACTTGGATTTTTTGCATTGACAGCCGTTTAGCTTAAAGCCACGCAATAATAGTTTAACAGTTGAGCAATGCCTTTGTGCAATGTCAATTGCTTTCCTTGCCATTTTTGTTCCCAATTTCACTCAACTTGCTGTTCAGTCTCTTTTTAAATGTTTGTTTGCTTGACTTTTCCTTGAGAGCAATTGTTTGACATTATTTTGGAGAACTGCTTCAATAGATGCCGGTTCTAGTTGAAAATACAGCTTTCATGGATGCCATTTTGTATGCCTATGTTCAGTGTTGAGTTTTCCAGTGTTTGATATCTCTCTCTGTTTTGTATTTCTATGCATATTTATTTCAGAGATCACTGAAAGCACCCCGGTGAAGACTCTGAACACGAAGACGCTGTACGTTAGACTTTTACCCACAACAGCTGAATCTTAAGGATTTCATGAGTTAGGAAGAAATATCGCCTTGCCTGCAGTTCCATTCAAAACTTTTAAAAGGTGTTGAGAATTTAGAGACTAATCCCCCCCTGACTTTCCTGGATCATTGAGTACTTGGTATTGTACTGTTAATTTTGTGTCCTAAAGTAATTGTCTCAAGAATCCTAGAAGGAAACTCTTACTGAAGGGCCTTCCAAGTTCTAAAATTTGAGATGTGGCCGAAAAGTAAAAATAGAAATAAATAAATATTTAAACAAAACTACTCTTAGCCGTGTTCAGACTGATGCTGTAAAGCACTGAAGGAAATGGACGGTTTTAGTGTGGGTCACATGGAATTCTTACTATGGGTGAATAGTATGCTCCCTTTTCGTGCTTTTTGAAGTGACCCTTGTAAACTTAACAAAGGGAATTGTACTGTAACTCTCTGCTACCTGTAGTTTATTACTGAAGAATAGGGCACAACAAATCACCCTCCGTACAAGTTACACAAGCCAAACTCAACTGGGTCGCCAGATGCGGTGTCCCCAGGGTTGCCATGGCTGCCAGTTCTATGAAAGAGCTCCATGAAATTTGCCTTTGGAGAATAGAAGCAGGTGTCTGTGTTTTAGGATGCTTCCTATGGGACCTTTAGGGATGGGGTTGGGGTTAATTCATTCTGTTCCACAATGATAATGCACAATAAAAAACAAAAAAAACTTTTAAAAATCAAAACTTGTTTTGCAGATTTATTGCTGATTGTGTTTTTCAGCCTTTCGTCTTTTTCCCTTCCCAGCCCAGAGGCACGTTTCTCATTGATAAGTTCAGTACGTGGCCCATGGGCGCTTCATTTGAGTCCCGGATACCAGGAAGTATTGATCTCATTAAAATGACATTGAGGTCATCCGTTTACTTGTGGTTACAACTTCAGTGTTGGCCCTGATCTATTTATTTTTTCCCTTTTCTGCCAGATGTACAGCAGTGAAATCAAGCTTAGTAAAAACTACAAACTTTTAAAATGTGCCATGTCCATTAGCGTAGAGCAGTGGTTCTCAAACTTGGTCCTAGGGGGCCCCCTGTGTATGCTGGATTTCATTCCAACCACAATTGCGATCTCAAAATTTTAACAAGCTGTCAGAAATAACTGCATGCCATGAAGAATATCCTATGTTCACATTATGCTTACATTGCTATATTGCAAACAATAATAAAAGGTAACTTTTTTTTTAACTGATCAATTTAAAGACTGAGGTGAATCAATAGGCTCCTAATTCAGTAGTTGAACACTTGTGTTTTAAGTTCCTTAATAATTTTTTTCCTTAATCTTATTAACACAATGCAGGTTTGTGCATTATCATTTGCTTTGTCTTTTGAATTGTTCATTACTTACCAAGTAGCTAGTTTTAGTTGCCATGTGTCCACATTTTCACCTATTGACTCACCTTAGTCTTTAATTTGTTTCATTTGATCATTTAAAAGATTTTTACCTTATTTTTTGTAATTGTTTGCAATATAGCACAATGTGAATATTATACTTTTATTCTTCATGACATGCATAGCTAATTAGCTATTGCGAACATAATGTGGCTTCAGAGGATAAATAATCCCTCTAAACATGAAAAACACCTAATTAAGAAAAATGAACACCGTTCTGGGATTGCAATTGAGGTTGGAACGAAAAACAGCATACACAGGGGGCCCCCCAGGAACCGAGGTTGAGAACCACTGGCGTAGAGTGATTGAGTTAGTTTGAGAGTGTCACCTTTTGACATTGAGAGGAAAGGTGAGTGTGAGTCAGCGGCACTGCAGGTGGTGGTGCTGTTGCAGAGGGTCTGCGCTCGGGCCCAAGCTGCTGCAAGATGTGGCTCACACCCATGGGCTTCGGGCTACAGTCATAACTGAGAAAGTAAGATAAATATAACATGAACACAGCCAAGTACATCCCTCACACGCCTCCCCGATTAAGGCTGTTTGAATGTGTCGCAGTCTTTGGATCGGTTTGGACCGTTTTTTCGGGTCTTGTTTTGTTTTTGTTTTTGTTTTTTTTTCCTCCATCCCAACTCGCATTTTTCTTCTCTTGCGTTTCACCTCTAAAACGTGCGTTGAAGGTCAGGCGCAGAGCGGGAGACTGCAGAAAGCCCGCTGTTTCTGTCCAAGAGAACATGTTTCAATAACGATGACTTGGCCTTTTCCTCACCATCATGGCCGCATGCCGCCGAATTAATATTAACTACACCTTCCCCATCTGTTCATACACACGCACGCGCACACACACAAACACACACACGCGCTCGCACAAATGCGCACACAAGCATGTGCATCTCTCACACACACACACACACACACACACGCGTACGCGCGTGCACACAAACACGCGCGCACAAATGCACATGCATGTGCCTCTCATACACACACACACACGCTCACACACAAACACGCGCGCACAAATGCACACATGCATGTGCCTCTCATACACACACACACACACACGCACACATATTCTGAAGCGTTCGCCAGGCCAGCGAACAAATAGTCAACCATCTGTTGTTCCACCCGCCAAACCGCCTCCTCATTCTGCCCTGTGTCCAGTCTTCAGGCATCAGAAATAATTAAGCAGTTTTGCAAGGCCTGTAAGTTTTACAGAGACTGTAAGGGTCTTGTTCCACATTATACAAGCCCTCCAAATCTCATTGAAGATATTGATTTAGTTATTAGGTCGTTTCAGTTGATGTTTTGATGATAAAGCACGCTATTTTGTCAAAAAACTAATCGTGACACATACCGTAACTTTGTGGTAAGAGCTTGAAAAAGAAATGTAAAAATATTTCACTGCGACCCATTGCAAGAACGTGAACTGTAGCAGTATTTTTAAAAGGAACAAATGCAACTTGTAAAATATTTCAATATATTGAAAAAAGATTGTGCATATAATTAATGGTATAGATATGACGACATGTTTAAACTGTTCTGGAAAATTCTTTTGAATTTTATACATTGGACTTGGAGCACCAAAGGTCAAGAGCCACCCTGTTATAGTTACTGGGTTCCACAATCTTCAGTACATGAATCAGAAATAGCACATGCATGAAACTATACACACACGCGCACGCACGCACGCACGCACGCACGCACGCACGCACGCACGCACGCACGCACGCACGCACGCACGCACGCACGCACGCACGCACGCACGCACGCACGCACGCACGCACGCACGCACGCACACACACACACACACACACACACACACAAATGACATTAGATGTGCTCCTCCCAGAACAGCAGGTAATGCGTGGCAAACCATGTTGGATCTAAATGCTTTTAAAGTGGTCTTTCGTCAAACTCTTCTGCTGATTATAGCCTCACTCAGAATGTGTACACTATCATTTTCCTCATGAGATTTGTTCATTTTAAATAGTCATTTTTTCCCCCAATCCTGTAAAGTTTCAACAAAAACATGGGCGGTGAGGTTTTCTATGATTAATATCGAATTTGTATCCCCCTCCCAATTTAAATGTCTGATCCTATTTATAGGCCTGCACCATCAATGCAGCATTCTGTCTATCTGGGAGGATACAAGTACCATACAAGTCTTCTGAAACATGCAGCCAGCCACTGCTCCCCCACACGCTCAGCTGTGCAGTCACTGCGCTATGGGCTTACGCTACGCGCACAGCCGGGGCAGACGAGTCGCAGACAGTCGATCGGCCAGAGGGGTCGCTCTTCCGTGATGAGAAACCCAACCTACCCCGTTTGATCGTTTGGCTAATTACGGCCTACACTGCAGGACAGCTAGCCACAATGTGAATGGCCCAAGTCAGGTTTTTCTGTAGGCTACATCGTGCGCTGGTGCACTGGGAATTAATGTGCACATTAGATTGGGTGGATCACCCAAAAGCTACTGTTTCTGAAACAGGCTTATTTTATAGAGTATTCAGATTAATTAAAAATAACACATTCCTTCAAGTCAGGGATTACATGTTGCCACTAAATTGAACGTTGACCAAAAAGTAATAAAATCCTTGACTTCATATATTTATGCAATGGTAACCATTTGAATGTAAGCTGTATCTGATCTCCAGTAAGTGGAAGTGGTAAGTGGTGGTTTTTGCATACTGCACATTTGACGTATCGGACAATGTGAAAAAACACTTTTGAATTGGATCTGAAGAACCATGATGATCTCCCGTCTGATCACCTTTAAATGATTCGAAGATCAGGAGTCTGAGAGAAATCCCTTGTTTGAATAACTGAGGGATGGGCAAAATTATCAAAAACAAGGGACATGCATGGTTATTGAAATGAGCTAAATAATGATTGTGACTTGAGGCTTAGTATAAAGAGATTGTGTAGGATGGACTCTAGGAAGGGGGGTAGGATTTATAGATTAAAGATATGGATGAAGTTTTAGTCTAGTCTATGACAACAACAGGGAGGGAAAGTTACGTATGATTCAGCATTAATTTATTTGCTCAAATCTGTCTTAAATGGAGTTGTATATATGAAGTTGGTTATATGAAGATATAAACTGAAAAGATGTTTTTTTTATATTTGAGCCGATATGTTGCATGACAGTTCACTAGTTGAATTATGTGGGGGTTTTTTTGCCATCGGAGTGCTGCAATGTACTTCTTTGGCATATATGGAAATAGTTTGTGTAAATATGTAATCAGTAGATAAGTTCACCCCCATTTTATGTAAGTACATGAAATGTAAATGTTAATGTCTGCTTCTAATACATTTGGTGTGCTGTACACTTGTCATTGACACTGGAGCTAGAGTGCTTTGCTGAGCAATATCAACCCATGAAACAGTTGGAAGTTTGTCAGTACTGTTTGTAGAGTGTAGCGCATTGAAGGATGCAAACAATTTAAGCTCTGGTGTGGACCCATTGACCTCCCTTGTAGTCTTGTGACGACTTCACGTTTTACATGTGCCATTTTACCTCGCATTGTCAAACTATGTGGTAACCAAGGCTTCAAATCAGGGGGGAGAACATTTGAATTTTAAGCATCAAGCAACAGAGTGGTCATTTAAATGTGGAAATGAGACTCTGCATCTTTAAACACTTAAACCCCACGATAATGCCTTTGTCAATGAAAACCACACACTGTGTGTGTGTGTGCCCCCTTTTCAGTTATTTCGCCCCAGGCCCCGCATGTGTGGTACGTAATGGAAAAATCTCAGTCACTTAAATCTACTTTCAGGCGCTCTTGCCCTCTCTGGCAGGATCTTTTACAAACTCAACACTGCTCATTGGAACACCAAACATACATAGCAACAAAAATAGGTAAGGAAACATCTTGGCAAAGGGCTTTTCTAACATGACGCGCCCCTTTCATTCCTAGTGCTGCAATGCGGGGTTCCAAATGTACAAATTTATCTATAGGCTATCGTTGATTAGGGATCTTTTCATGATTATTAACAAACAAGTCGTTCAGGTCATACGGTAGGCCTACAAAGAAAGCACGTAAAAATGGCACCTGCGAAACTGTCACAAGGGAGTGAAAAAACCCCACCAAAAACATGTTAAGGTTTTGATTGAGAGTTCCGATTCATTGGCTGGTCTGCAACTTGCTTATGAAGTATCCTAGGCTATGTAATAGGCCTGGGCTTCTTGTTAAAGGCTACATGGGTTTTTATTTCTGTTTAAGTCCAACATAGAATTGTTTGTTGTTTTATCAACGTAGACTACTACATACAGGGAAACAGCTTATCAAAACAGCCCCATATGGCTAGCTTCACGTAACGTGAATAAAACATTCACACTGTAGGCCTACGATTAAAACTACATCCTCTATTAAATGCATTACGTTGTTTCAGTAAATATATGAAATGTAAGGGCAGGTGTGTTGGCTTTATCTTATGATTTAAACCGTTATTTTTTTTGTAGCTTAATCAAGTAGGCTACCGCATTTTTTTAACCCCTCGTGTAATTTCTGTGATTAGTATGCCAAAACTGGAGAAGAAAATTAAACGTAAGTTGGCCCGTAGCCTATACCTAGGGAAAACTGTCTGAGACGCATCGTGCTGAAAATGGAATTGTCGGTGCGTTTCTCAGTGCTTGGCTGCTGCAAGTGAGGTTCTGCTGCTCCGTCTTAGCAACAGCATCCTCCGTCCACGCGTTGCTTGGGTCGCCTTTCAGTTCGGTTCGGACGCAGGTAAGTAAACGATAAGCATGTTCATTTCTGAAGTTTCCTTTTTGTTTCACTCTTCTCACAGGTTTTCACACACGTCAGTTTTCTTTAAAATGACCATATTGACCTTGCGTCGCTGTTTTACTGAAGTGCGCCCTGAACGAGGGGGACAATATTTTTCTTCCCCTCATTGAATTTTCTTGTCTTGAAACACAACTTGATGTTTTAAGTTGGCGATATTTCTAAGAATTGTTGCTGTTTCTTATATTATCATATGAACGTGTAATTACATTGCAATCGAGAAATAACACCCGTTTAGATAGCCTATAGGTTGGCGAATAAGTTATGGGATTATTTAATTTCATTGTTGAATTTCCCACTGTTTTGTTCTAAACTATTTTCTGTAGGCTATATTATAAACCCATCCATGCAAACTTTGGTGCTGAATTGTTAAACACTGCAGCAAAGACTGGCACGAGAGCAGGTAGCCTAATAGCCTACACCTGCAATGAAATAAATTCGTTGATTGAGATGAACTGGGATGTGTAGGCTACATGTTCCCTTAAGTGTATTTATTTAGTATTCTAACGTCATTAAAACGAGTTGCATTTTATTTTATGCTGCGATATTATCGAATTATTTTTGCAGTGGCATAATTCCACTCGTTATTTTTTAAAATTTATTTTTTGTTGAAAGCGTGACAACAGAATATATTGGTTAAGATGTAGGCTATAGCCCAAAGAAAGATCCTGCTGAACACACTTCGATTTACTTTGGTGAGCAATATTTTTACAATTTCAGAGACACTTTACAATTTATGAAAGTGTTTACAGTTACATTTAATTAGCTCTACATGTAAATTAAATCTAAGCAATAGCGTTATATTAACTTAAGATCATCCGTTTGTGCTTGTTGGATTAGCTACACGTGGTGTAAAATCAGCCGTTTATGAGGTTAAACCCTGTGGTTTTGCAGCTGACTACCAATGGAAGTCAAAATACCATTGAACAGTAAGCTTATTTATGCATGCTGTTAAAATCGTCCCCAAATTATCCAAGTGATCATTATGTGTAATACAGACAGACAAAAGAACCAAGGGCCACACTCAGATACACAACAATACCAACCAATAGCAGGTTTTCCCAATTAATAACATACAGTGCCCTCCACTATTATTGGCACCCCTGGTAAAGATGAGTTAAAAGGGTTATAAAATATTCACCGTTTGGTGAATTAGCTTAATGTCACACTGAAAAAATGAGAAAAATCCAACCTTTAATTGAAGTAAATTTATTATGAGAGAAAAAAATCGCTCATAAAGAAATAATAATTTTTAACAAAACCATGTGTGTCACAATTATTGGCACCCCTGCATTTATATATAGAATAAAGTAATAATTTTTAATATTTGGTCGCATATCCCTTGCATGCCATGACTTTCTGATGTCTGTGACCCAACAACATCAAAAGACTCTTGATATCTTATTTTCTGGTACTCTTACAACCGATACTATAATGTCTCTGCATTTGAATGGATCTCTATGGGAATTGGGGGGTGGGACTAAATTTAGTTGTAAATTACACTGGGACAGTATGGAACACATGGTTGGCTAAATGGCTCTAAGTTGTCAAGGGTCTGATGTATCAAACAAGCCTTAAACCATCACTCTGCTGCCAGAAATAAAGTAGATATGGATGGATAACTTAAAGGGTTTCTTCTCCTGACTTATTTTTCCATAGAGTTCAATAGGAAAATTGGTCAGGAGAAACAACCCTTAAAGTGATCCATCCATATCTACTGCATATCTGGCAGCACAGTGTTGGTTTGAGGCTCTTTTGATACCTCAGACCCTTGATGACGTACAGCCATTTAACCAACCATGTATTCCACACTGTTCCAGCATAATTTACAGCTAAATCTAGTCCTACTCCCCAATTTCCATGGAGATCCATTCAAATGCAGAGATGTTATAGTATCGCTTGTAGGAGTACCAGAAAATAAGATATCAAGAGTCTTTTGATGTTGTTGGGTCACAGACATCAGGAAGTCATGGCATGCAAAGGATATGCAACCAAATATTAAAAATGATTACTTTATTCTATATATAAATGCAGGGGTGCCAATAAGTGTGGCACACGTGGTTTTGTTAAAAAATAATTATTTCTTGAGGGATTTTTTTTTTCATAATAAATTTATTTCAGTTAAAGGTTGGATTTTTCTCATTTTGTCAGTGTGACATTAAGCTAATTCACCAAACGGTGAATTTTTTATTACCCCTTTTACTCATCTTTACCAGGGGTGCCAATAATAGTGGGGGGCACTATATACAGATCCTTTCCAAAAAATTTGAATATCATGGAAAAGTTTTTTTTTTTCCCATAATTCCATTCAAAAAGTGAAACTTTCATAGATTATAGATTCATTACACACAAAGTGAAATATTTCTAGCCTTTATTTGTTTCATTTTTCATAATTTTGGCTTACAGCTCCAGAAAACCCCCAAAACAGTATTTCAAGAAATTAGAATAGTGTGTCGAAAATCAGCATTTACTTCAGTTATTTCAGAGAATTAATGTTTTAGACTGAGTGTCACACTCATCTAATTTACTCAAATTAAGTTTATCTCAGTTTGGTTCAGTATGGGGAAGACTGCAGACTTGACAATTGGTCAGAAGACCACCATTGACACCCTCCAGAAGATGGGTAAGCCACAAAAGGTAATCGCTAAGGAGGCTGGCTGTTCACAGAGTGCAGTGTCCAAGCAAAGCATATCAATAGAAAGTTTAGTGGAAGGGAAAAATGTGGCAGGAGAAGGTGCACAAGCAAAAGAGATGACCGTAGGCTTCAGCGGATTGTCAAGCAAAGACGATTCCAAAATTTGGCGGAGATGCAGAGGGAGTGGACTGAGGCTGGAGTCAGTGCTTCAAAAACCACCACGTACAGACGTATCCGGGACATGGGCTACAACTGTCGGATTCCTCGAGTCAAGCCACTCCACTCATTCTCTGAAATAACTGAAGTAAATGCTGATTTTCGACACACTATTCTAATTTCTTGAAATACTGTTTTGGGGGTTTTCTGGAGCTGTAAGCCAAAATTATGAAAAATGAAACAAATAAAGGCTAGAAATATTTCACTTTGTGTGTAATGAATCTATAATCTATGAAAGTTTCACTTTTTGAATGGAATTATGGAAAAAAAATAACTTTTCCATGATATTCTAATTTTTTGGAAAGGATCTGTATATATATATATATATATATATATAACTTCTATAGTCAGGTGTAAAAGTATATGCATGTCCATGTAATGCCACCATCAATGAAAGATACAGTAATTAGGGCATGCGACTATAATATAACTATAATGGCTATGGTTTCATATTTTGAACAGTAGCCAGAGAATGGAGTTGCCTATGTAACACAATCTTGACTTGTCAGCAAACCAATTGACAGAGGGTTGCTTCACTTTATCTTCATGGGAAACTTGGTTGTGCATTCTATACATGTGAACAAATGGCAACCATGAGTTTATTTATATATGAGAAATTAGTGTTTTTGAAGTATAATTTGATTAACGATATTTATAAGCACTTGTAGATATCAAGATATCATGAATTATCTCTCTGGTACCCTCAATATGTGAAACTCCTAAGGGCAATATTATTTTTTTATTCCCAGTAGTATGGACTCTAAAAACCTTATTTATTTTAGTGCTTTCATATTAATATATAACATATTAATTAAAATATGATTAGATGGAATGTAACCACACCTAATCATGGCTCCATAAATGTACTTGTAGTGATCTTAAATTTCACTTGATGCACATCTACATGTGGTACCTGTCACTAGTTTTTACCTGGAGTTCTGTGGATTTCAGTCCCTTTCAAGTGCTCTCTGTTCAACTGTGTGTCCAGCCATCACAGGAAATGCTTTGAAGTCAGAAGCAAAACCCAGACCAGCCTGTGTATTAGTGACAGAATATGATTCCTACTATCTTTAGCCAAGTTCTATAAATTACTGTGGCTGAGATTCCAGCTATCAACTATCAAGAAGATGCATTTATAGCCTGTGTCTTGTCAATGTTGACGGCATATAATTTGACATTTAGACAAGCTGGTCTGTATGACTGGCCTGATATGATGAAATCCTATCCAAAGCCCTTGTGATAACTGGAACATCAAATGTACATAACAGCAATTAACGAGTCCTTCTTTTGAATAGGCTACGGCTGAATGCCTTGTTGGTGACCTCCGATAATAACCGAAAAACCTAAGCAAAAGTGTTACACAGAGCAAGTCCCATCATCACTACAGCATCTCTATATATTCGTTTTTTTTTGTTGTTTTTTTTTGTCCAATGAGATTTTCAAAGTCAAAAGCGGGAAGTCATTGAAAATTTTGCTTGACTGTTGTCACAGGCCTGGAGGGCCACACGGGGCCAGAATAGTGAGGAGACATGATCTGGAAGTGCAGGTGTGCAGAGGTAGCGGGGCAGAGAGGTGGCTGGTATTTAGGGCCTGATGATCTTTTGAAGATGTAGAGGAGCGGCTAAATTTTTCTGTCGAAAGATTAGCACCACTTTTTGAATATAATGCGAGTTGATATAAGTAGCCTGTGGAGAGAGATGAGAGAGGGAGTGACATGGTTGAGCGTGCGGAGGTTGTAGATCTGACGAGCAGCAGCGTTCCGGATGAGCTGCAGAGGTCTGATGGGGGATGCCGGGACACCAGTGAGGAGGAAGTTGCAGTAGTCCAGACGGGAGATGACCAGCACCTGGACTAAGAGTTGGGTTGAATAGGCAGTGAGGAAGGGAAAGATTCTCCAGATGTTGTACAGGACGAATCTGCATGCCAGACATACAGTCAAGCCGGAAAGTCTGCACACCCCTTTCACCTTCTCCATGTTTTATTACGTTAGAGACTTATACTACAATAGATTGAGTTCATTTTTTGCCTCAAACATCTACACACAATAGCCAATAATGACGAAGTGAAAACAGGTTTTTAGAAAATATGCAATTTTATTTTACTGACAAAAATAGGTTATTTAGGGGTTACATATCTGTACACACCTTTAGACTTAATACTTGGTTGCTGCACCTTTAGCAGCGATTACAGCTTCATGGCGTCTTGGCAAAGAAGCTACGAGCTTGGCACACTTGTTTCTGGACATTTTTGCCCATTCCTCTTGGCATATTCTTGCAAGCTCCGTCAGGTTGGATGGGGAGCGTCGGTACACAGCCATTTTCAGCTCTTTCCACAGATGTTCAATTGGATTCAGGTCTGGGCTCTGGCTGGGCCACTCAAGGACATGCACAAACATTCTCCGAAGCCACTCCTTTGTTCTCTTGGCTGTGTGCTTCGGGTCGTTGTCATGTTGGAAGGTAAACCTTCGCCCCAGTCTGAGGTCCAGAGCGCTCTGGAGCAGGTTTTCTTCAAGGATCTCGGTGTACTTAGCTGCATTCATCTTTCCCTCTATCAGGACTAGTCGCCCCGTTCCCGCTGCTGAAAAACATCCCCACATCATGATGCTGCCACCGCCCTGCTTCACTGTAGGGATGGTATTAGCCAGGTGATGAGCGGTGCCTGGTTTCCTCCAGACGTGACGCTTGGTATTCAGGCCAAAAAGTTCAATTTTGGTTTCATCAGACCAGAGAATCTTGATTCTCATGGTTTGAGAGTCCTCTAGGTGCCTTTTGGCAAACGGGCTGTGATGTGCCTTTTACTAAGGAGGGGCTTCCGTCTGGCCACTCTACCATAAAGGCCTGATTGGTGGAGTGCTGCCTGGATGGTTGATCTTCTGAAAGGTTCTCCCATCTCCACACGGATACGCTGGAGCTCTGTCAGAGTGACCCTGCTCACCTCCCTGGCCGAGGCCCGTCTTCCCCGATTGCTCAGTTTGGCCGGGCGGCCAGGTCTAGGAAGATTCTTGGTGGTTTGATTTTTAATAAATTAGCACAAATGTCTAAAAACCTGTTTTCACTGTCATTATGGGCTATTTTGTGTAGAATTTTGAGACAAAAAATGAACTCAATCTATTGTAGAATATGTCTGTAACGTAATAAAACGTGGAGAAGGTGAAAGGGGTGTGCAGACTTTCCGGCTTGACTGTACCACTGTGATGTTCTTGGAAAGGGACCGTGTGTTGTCCAGCACCACACACCGCATTTCTGTATTGTGATCCCATCTCTACCCTTAACCCTCTTCGCTTTCCCTCTGCTGGAATAAATTGGAAATGATATATAAGGATGGTGAACTTTAACCCCTTTGCGCTGACGCCCTAGTGACCAGGATGCCGGCGTCGTGAGATTGCTCAACTGAGACATTCATTGCTCCTCCAACCAAACTATGAGTGGAAACGACGAACTCCGTGTTCTAGCTTTATTAGTATGCGATTTGTGACAACAATACCGAATACGGAGTTTCTAAATGCCACTGTTGGTTATGAAACCCTCCATTGCATTCTCTCTCCGCACACACCACAAATTCGAAAAATGCTATTAAATGGGCGTGGAGAGCGGTGGGGGAGGGTCGAGAGAGAGGGGAGAGGCCATCGCCACCTGAAGACACGCCATCTGCAGAAAAGTTGGAGAGTTATACGGAGTCTGTATCAATCAATGGCTCTTTTGAGGTAGAGGAGTTCTCACCTCCGTAATCCTCTGGGCTTTCCACCGTGAAGGTGAAAAGGATGCAGAGCCTTATGAAAATGGTGCAGAGTCTACTAGCTAATTAGGTTTTTATCCCACTTGTGAACTCTACTATCTCCTTCTGCTTAAATCAGTGTTTTGCCCAGTACGGTCAGCACATATTAAGTCTGACCTACAGTACCAGTCAAAAGTTTGGACACACCTACTCATAGGTTTTTTAAAGTTTTCCACATTTTAGAATAGTAAAGTCATCAAAGCAATGAGATAACACATGAAATTATGCAAACAAATCAAAAAAAGTGTTATATTTTAGATTCTTCAAAGTAGCCACCCTTTGCCTTGATAACGGCTTTGCACATTCTTGCCATTCTCTCAACCAACGTCTGTGGTAAACAAGTATTCCACAGGTAAACAGGTGATGCTATCATGACTCTGTATAAAAGGATATCGAAAGACTCTTGATACCTTATTTCCAGGTAGAATGTGCAAAGCTGTTATCAAGGCAAAGGGTGGCTACTTTGAAGAATATAAAATATAAGACGTTTTTTATTTGTTTTACACTTTTTTAAAATAATTCCATTTGTGTTATCTGATAGTGTTGATGTCTTTACTATTTTAAAATGTGGAAAACAGTAAAAATAACGGAAAAAAAAACTTTCTACGAGTAGGTGTGTCCAAACTTTTGACTGGTACTGTACCTGTACACATACATGAAATACGTAATGAATTAAATAAATAAATGAACAATTAATTAATTAAACCCTGTAAATACTAAGCATCCTGTCACACCATCACTCCATTGTCAAACTAGCTAGCTTTTTTTTAGCCATCTATACATCTGATGTACAGTACCAGTCAAAAGTTTGGAGTTGATTGAATGTATCTTTCTCATTATCTTAGAGACATTTTGATCTAAAGGCTTACGCTTGAATATTTTTTTCTTAGACAAATATAGTGAAGTTGATGCCTATGTATGAATTTCTTTCCAAAAAATTTATATTATAAAAAATATAGTTTTTCCTTGTAACCGAAAGGTTGCAGGTTCGATTCCCAGGTAGGACACTGCCGTTGTACCCTTGAGCAAGGTACTTAACCTGAATTGCTTCAGTATATATCCAGCTGTATAAATGGATAATATGTAAAAAAAAGTTGTGTAAGTCGCTCTGGATAAGAGCATCTGCTAAATGCCTGTAATGTAATGCCTGTAATGTAATAACATAACCACAGCAGGGGCTTGTATCTGGGTTAGCCGGATAACTGCACTGCACTGAAAACCCGGAACAGCCTTTTTTACTTCAGTAAGAACTTCAGTAAGTTCACTAATTATGGTTAATGATACAAAACCACCTCAAGTAAATAGCTTTGAGGCTATCATGTTAGCAAGCCATCGCTAGTAAGGTGACGCCGTATTTGGAGGGACAGAAATATCAACAGGGCTTGGTACCCGCATTTTCCTTCTGTCAAAGGTGACGTTGGCCTGCATACCCCAATTCAACCTGGGCATAGTTCTCATAACAGTGCCATGAAAAATGCGTGTTGCACACAAACATGCCAGACCCAAAATGCGCAGCCAGAGTAGGGTACTGCTCGCTCGGGGAAGCATAATTCACTGATGCTCTTGTACCCAGATAAAAAAAAAAACGAATATATTGAAAGAGGCTATAAATAATAAAACGTAAATGCCCCGGGGCCTCCAAGCCGCATGGTGCGTGGCCCAAGACCTCCGAAGGAAGTTGAATGCCAGGGCCCTCAGTGCACACAGCGCAAGCTGACCACTAGGCCCCTGGGTGCTCATAGCATGAGCTAACCACTAGGGACCCTCAGGCCCCTCAGCGCTTACAATGTGCGGGCCCCCGGCCCCCTTGATGTTTAAATTGTAAGCTCCCCACTACTGCCCCCCCAGACCCCTCAGTGCTTACAATGTGAGGGCCCCCAGACCCCTTGATGTTTACATTGAGCGTAACACCTGGGCCCCTTGGTACATACCGTGCATGCTTAAAACGAGAGCCTCTCGGAGAGTACAGTGCTTCTGTACTACTGAGCCACTGGTTGGCACGCTACAATATACTGTGACATGATACAATGTTCACCAACAAGTCAGTGCATTCTGTTCGTTATTTGACTTACCGTAACTAGCTATGCCTTTATTTTAGCTAGCTGCCCATATGATTCAGCTTGTTAACAGAAATGAGTTAGCCATTTTTGCCAGCTAGCTGCCCTTACATCCAAATTAGCTGCACTAAAAAGCCAGCTAGTTAACTAGCTATTGGCCTAAAACTCAGCTGTCTAACTAGTTAGGTGGCACACAACTAGTTAGTTAGGTGGCATTTGTTTGCGGGCCGTCTGTGTGAAAGGGGTATAAGATAAAAGGGTAGCTATAGCTACAGTGGGTTGAATAAATGTTAAAACAGCATGCCATAGTCATAATGCTTAAATCAAAGCTACTAGCTAGCTAACTATTAGTGCTATTAGTTCAAAACTACTATTAGTTCAAAACATGGGATGCTGTGGCCGTGGGAATAAAAACCTCATTGAGAGCTTATTAGCTAGCGGCTTTGTGAAACATTAAAAAAATATGCCAAAAGCTATATTTTTTCATACACTAACGCATATATGAGACCCAATCCATACTTAAAGAAGGAAAGGAAAATCCCATTAATTATTTCCATAGACCGTCTGTTTTTAGATCCACGGAAGAAGATGATGTTGACATGCAAATTGTCGACAACTCTTACGAGCTCTCTTTTCCCCCTCCCCATCGATGGGGTGTGGCCTATGTGCATAGTCTCCACCAAGTCATTTCACTGACTTATCAGAAACCTTTATTGGCTGTTCAGCCAATGAAATAAAAAGTCTTTCTTCAATCTTTTGAATTTCAAGCAACATAATTCTCTCTGTCAGGCAGGTATATAAGACATTTCTTACGCCACAGTAATATATTCAGAGACTTTCATCTTTTTCTAAAACAACAGCCTTTTTAAAGGCTATTTCAACAATCCCTCCTAAGACATGTGCCCAGGGGCCTCACAGGACCATGATCCGGCCCTGTGTACCTGCAGCTGTGAAGTAGCCTATTTCACGTCAATCCCGTTCGATTGACAATTGTTTTATCCAATTGAGGACAGTATACCCTTCTCAATGGTGTTTGCAATTTTTTATTGGATGCTTTGAACGATAAATTACAGCTCAGCCTTACAGCATTTTTAGTTTTATCAGTTTAGTATTCCGCAAACAGCTACAGAAAACGCATTCGCTCGCCGAGGCATAATTGTTTTTTTTTTCCTGTTTTAATCGCAATATTTTGCAACTTGTCAGCATGGCTAGAGTAATCCCCACCTTGTTTCCATGGATTTTGGGAGTGGGTCAGAAGAAGTATTGATTCTATCGTAGTTTATGTCTACAAACATGACGGAGGTTTTCCTCCCTGATATGTAAGTAATACTGCTTGTAATATGTGGTTGGTCACACTGGCTACATATGTACGTTCCACTTGACCACTGTCTTGTCCAATATGTTTGATATTGTTACTTTTGCATTTTCAGTGCATGTCACATACTGTAGTGTAAGCGTTCATTGGTGGCTCAGTCATGTTTTTTGTTTGATGTAATGATTTTCATTGAAGCTAGAACATTTGACAGCATTTTCCTGATGGTGGCATATTAATTTATTGTAATATCATATATATATATATATATATATATATATATATATATATATATATATATATATATATTAATATATCCAGATATATGATATGATATAATATAGGCTATGGCGTATTAGTACCTGGGCTATACTTGTCACTTAGGGCATGTAAAATACTAATTCCAATTTTATACCATCAGAAGGGGCAAATTAAAGATTTTATTAATTTTATGACACGTTCTGGATAGGGTTTTGGACCCATAGATAACTATCCCCCTATACTGATTAGAATATAGTAATTCCCCCTTCAAAAGTGCGTTTTATGAACAGTTGTTGTTAAATATATGATTATTTTATGATTTACAGCAGTGCATAATTTAGCCATTTTGGATAGATTTGGAGACACTAAGGGACAACAGGGTACACTGCCTATATTTTTGATCATAGATCTTTAGTAGTTCTGCATATCACTCTCACCCTTGTGGACAGAGTCTATGAGCCTCTGATCCAGGAAATGTATAGTTTTGCCTGTTTCACATATGTAGCTCTCAGTATTCAATTGCAAACTAAACAAAAATATTTTTATTTAATTCTTTGCATTTTCCAAAGTATCTTTGCATTTGCGGCACTTTATTTTGACATTATGAAAATAAACAAATCTAATTTAGTATTGTAAATGGTAGTCTTGTTTCATTTGTTCCAAGTTTCTGTGATGCTCACACCTGGAGTTATAAAGACTTAAATAGAACACCCCCTAAATAGGTGAGAATTGACAACATTTGGCATCTGTGCGAAGGGGTTAATAATAATAATAATACTGTCATTTAAAATGTATTAATCAAGCTTAACTGTCAATCTAACAACCAATAAAGAGTTGGTTGAATGAAACGGCTTCATTGAGTCATGAAGATGATATGATGAATGCTGTTCTCAAACCACAAATCGGATTCATAGTTAATAATTTCAACTTGTTTATTAGTACAGCACAGTGTTAATGTTTCACACTATTAAATAAAAACACACTTAGCCAAGGACATGCCACTCGTGGTCCTATAATGTGTTCTAAGCAAGGCTTGATTGCTCTCTCTTTCTACAAACCTACAAGCAATAATAATAATAATAATAATAATAATAATAATAATAATAATAATAATAATAATAATGCATTCAATTTCTATAGCGCTTTTCTAGGTACTCAAAGTGCTCAAAAAAATAGCAGACAGTTGTGTTAAAAAAAATAGCAGTACAACATCAGTAACCTGATGAACCACTGTTATTAGTAGTAGTGATATTTCTGCATGGCAAATAATGTACTTGTAGATGTAGTAGTGTAATAGAAAAACAACAGACCCAACTGTCATGACATGCACGCTGCTTGTTCTGAGTAATTGACTCATTCATTGAAAGGGGCGTGTTCAAAATAATAGCAGTGGAGTTTAATTAGAGAATTCATTCATTCTGTGAAAAAACCGGTGTCATTAATTGTCCTTTATTAAGGAAGAAGGGAAGCAAATGTTTCACACATTGTTATAAAATATATTTCCTTCTGAATTGCTAAGTAAAATGGGCCGTTCCAAACATTGTTCGGAGGAACAACGTAATTTGATTAAAAAGTTGATTGGAGAGGGGAAAATGTATAAAGAAGTGCAGCAAATTATAGGATGCTCAGCTAAAATGATCTCAAATGCTTTAAAATGGCAACAAAAACCTGAAACACGCGGAAGAAAACGAGCAACTACTGTTAAAACGGATCGAAGAATAGTCAGAATGGCAAAGATTCAGCCAACCATCACCTCCAGAAAGATCAAAGATGATCTAAAATTACCTGTAAGTGCTGTTACAGTCAGAAGACGTTTGATCGAAGCTAAGCTATCAGCAAGAAGCCCCCGTAAAGCACCATTGTTGAAAAAACGGCATGTGCAGAATTGGTTAAAATTTGCCAAGGAACACATCGATTGGCCCAAAGAGAAATGGCGTAACATTCTGTGGACTGATGAGAGTAAAATTGTTCTTTTCGGGTCTAGTGGTCGTCGACAGTATGGTTATGCAACTAAATATTAGTTCAGTAATTTAAAGTGAAGTTAAATCTTGAAAAATTTCTTCAATTTATACAGTAAGTGTTTGAGTTTGAAGAGAAACATGTCGACACTGCTATTTTTTTTAACAGAACAGACTTGATAAAAATTTGTTAATGCTTTGATTTGGAATTGAATGTGTAATGTTTCCACTACATTTGAAATATGGAACTAAAAGCTATTAAAAAATATTTGCACTTTATTCACTTTTTTTAACACACTGCTATTTATTTGAACACAACTGTAAGTATCCATTACTGTAAAAATGGAAGATTCAGCAATTAAGTGCTGTAGTGAATATCCCATCTATTGTGTTGATTTGGTTATTATTATTTTTACCTCAAATTAACATTGACCTCTTCACGCTTAGTAAAATGAGACTAGATTTGTCAGGTTGAGTTCTGTCAGTAGTACAAGGAGGTATACAGTTGAAGTCGGAAGTTTACATACACTTAGGTTGAAGTCATTAAAACTCATTTTTACTCCACAGATTTTATGTTAGCAAACTATAGTGTTGGCAAGTCAGTTAGGACATGTACCTTGTGCATGACCCACTGGAATTGTGATATAGTGAATTAAAAGTGAAATAATCTGTAAGCAATTGTTGGAAAAAATACTTGTGTCATGCACAAAGTAGATGTCCTAACTGACTTGCCAACACTATAGTTTGCTAACATGAAATCTGTGGAGTAGAAATTAGTTTTAATGACCTCAACCTTAGTGTATGTAAACTTCCGACTTCAACTGTAGATGGAACCTTACTATTTGGAAGAATGTATTTACTCAAAGTATATAGAACAGCCTGCCAGGTCATATAGTAGAGGCAGCGGTCCCTTGGGCTATTCTAATCCAAACTTTGGTTTGTACAGTAGGTGAAGGGCAAGCCTCGATGTGCTGAATGGCCTGTTCATCATTATGTGTTTTTTACGTGTTCTTAACATTTGAAGCTCTCAGTTGTTAAGCAATTTTTTTCTGACTAAATTGTCTTGTCTGTTTAAAACATGATGAAGATTGATGTTTACATCCTGGTTGCTTCATTTTTAACAATGGTTACTGTGTAATGCATAAATATTTCTTACGGGAGAGTCTGAAAGTGTTCCTCTGGCATAGATTTCTGTGTCAAGTGTTGTACCTCTTTGGCTTCTTGGCAAGCCATGTGATGTCCACCTCAAGTTCTATGATTCACATTGACAGTGGTTTTATCATTATGCATTGAGTTAATCTCCCCCCTGCTTCCTGAGCATAGGCCATTACAATATAAGAATATATTTCCTGTAAACTGAAATACAATTTTTTGTGTTTTTGAACAAATACATTTAATTCTACCCTGGTACATTTTTGGTTTATGAAAAGATGCCTTTGGTTTTCTTCAATGATACATAATAGTAGCTTATAATAGATCACAATGAAAAAGTGTGACAACCTCATAATGTACTCCATATGCGGTCAGATAATTAATAAAGATATTTCAGTTAGACTGGTATGTTAAACTTAAATTGAAGAGGAAAGGCATTTCAAAACTGTGACTTACCAGGTAAGAGCATAGGCTGCTGTTATTGAATGCTATCCTCACTGATGCCCACTCAAAAACACCTGAGAAGCCCAACATCACTTTGCCGTGTGCAGCACACCACAGTAAACTGGTATGACAAGACAGCAATTCTGTTCCAAAAAAAAAACCTCATGATGTCAGTTCATATAGGAAATTGCACTTTTGTGGAAGCATGTGACCTTTATGAACTTTCGGTGAAAGTCTTTATTAAATCAAGAATACTAGTGATCTCTTGATTCATTGTAAAAACAGATTAAATGCCAAACGATGTGTATATACAGATCCTTTCCAAAAAATTTGAATATCATGGAAAAGTTTTTTTTTTTTCCATAATTCCATTCAAAAAGTGAAACTTTCATAGATTATAGATTCATTACACACAATGAAATATTTCTAGCCTTTATTTGTTTCAATTTTCATAATTTTGGCTTACAGCTCCAGAAAACCCCCAAAACAGTATTTCAAGAAATTAGAATAGTGTGTCGAAAATCAGCATTTACTTCAGTTATTTCAGAGAATGAATGTTTTAGACTGAGTGTCACACTATCATCTAATTTACTCAAAAAACCTGCAAAGTTTATCTCAGTTTGGTTCAGTATGGGGAAGACTGCAGACTTGACAATTGGCCAGAAGACCATCATTGACACCCTCCAGAAGATGGGTAAGCCACAAAAGGTCATCGCTAAGGAGGCTGGCTGTTCACAGAGTGCAGTGTCCAAGCATATCAATAGAAAGTTTAGTGGAAGGGAAAAATGTGGCAGGAGAAGGTGCACAAGCAAAAGAGATGACCGTAGGCTTCAGCGGATTGTCAAGCAAAGACGATTCAAAAATTTGGCGGAGATGCAGAGGGAGTGGACTGAGGCTGGAGTCAGTGCTTCAAAAACCACCACGTACAGACATATCCGGGACATGGGCTACAACTGTCGGATTCCTCGAGTCAAGCCACTCCACTCATTCTCTGAAATAACTTTTCCATGATATTCTAATTTTTTGGAAAGGATCTGTATATATATTTTTTTTTAAAAAGTAGTTTCTGGACATCTAAGTTAAATTTTTAAATGACACAAGAATGACCCAGAGTTTAAATACCTATAAAGCACTTATCTGAGACCTGTATTAGTAATAGTGCTAGTTTGTCTTAAAGCAGAAAACGTGAGGGCTGTTGGGTGGCTCGCCCCATTAAGGCCCAGTCCTTGTGCATGGATGGGCCCATTGATCCGGTATCAAATGCAGAGCACTGCAGTGCTGACTCTGGCTGTCAGCACTGCAAGGCATTGCACGCGGAAGGGCGGGTTCCTTCGGCTGGGATGACCGGGTCTCCAGCCCAAATGGTGGTGTGATAAGTGGCGGCTGAATCGCACGCTTTGGAGGAGAACGCATGCTGGCGTTCTCCTGAATCAATTTGCTGCCTGCAACACATTCCAAAAAAGTTGGGACTGGGGCATAAAAAGACTGGGAAAACACCTGTTTGGAACATTCCACAGTTAAACAGGTGATGCTATCGTGACCGGGTATAAAAGGGCATCAAAAGACTCTTGATATCTTAATTTCTGGTACTCTTAGAAGCGATACTATAACCTCTCTGCATTTGAATGGATCTCTCTGGGAATTGGGGGGTGGGACTTGATTAAGCTGTAAATTACACTGGAATAGTATGGAACCCATGGTTGGCTAAATGACTAAGGGTCTGAGGTATCAAACGAGCCTCAAACCCTCACTCTGCTGCCAGATATGCACTTTAAGGGTTGTTTCTCCTGATTCATTTTCCTATTGAACTCTATGGGAAAATAAGTCAGGAGAAACAATCCTTCATTTCATTTTCTTATAGGTTGTATTTTATGGCGCTTATGCTCAGAATGTAAATTTAGAATGTCAAATACTTGTCGCCAGCCCCTTTGTGTTAGAAGACTATGGTGTTACTGCTTAGCTTTCCATGACTAATTACATTGTATTTATTCAGCTACGATTTGCACTCTTTAATACAGGTCAATACCATCTGAAACTTACTTGTATAAGGACACGTATCAGCGCACAAAGTAAAAACACTTGTTTGAGTAGACTCAAGTGTGACTGAGGCTTAAGACCCTGAATGGATCTAGCATCGGCTTTATACGTTTCATTATTGCATTACTAGAGGTTTTATCCCAGAAGGTATTTGCATGTGTTTGAGTTTAGTGTACTGATTCAGTCCCAGGTGCCTTGCTCAAGCGTATGGTTGATGGTTTCCACCTTGGATTCGAACCCACGGTTTCCCTCGTCCCAAGTCCAGTGCTAAACCCCACTTTTCACTGCAGCCCAACGGTAAGACAATTTAACCCATCCAATATGTGTTGTCATGTCTTCATCGCCTTTTTCGTCATAGAGGCTCTCTGTTTTGTACAAACATAGTGCTGTACTTGCTGGGAGTAATTTAGCTGCATTTGGTCCTGGTGTTGACAGGAGGCCAGTGTCAACCCTGCTACTCAAGCCCCGCCCCCCCCGGCTTCAGTTGCAGGGTTGTTGATTATTAACAAGGTCACACCAACCCTGTCCCTCACCATCTTTGCTTCCTCTTCCATAAAATTGAAATTGATTCCCTCACTAGATGCTATCTGTCTTGGGAATCCATGTTGGATTTATATCGGATGGTTTCTAATTTTTTCACCTCTTCATTGATTTAAAAAAAATAAATAAATAAAAATTAATCCTGCATTTGGGTTAGACACAATTTCATGGTCACATCACTCAATGTGATGCTTTTTAATATTAACATGTAGGTTTTTGAAGAATCGTTCTCTGTCGTACTCATATCTGTGGAAAATACAGTTTTCTGTTTCATGGCGGCCATGTTAGCTCTGTTTTGGGTAATGATTAAGTGTAGGAGTACTAGGGGGAGGGTTTTCTGTAATAACACCAAAAAAGAGAGTCTGGCTACAAGAAGGCCTGTTTTCTGCTCACAAACATTCAAGTGTTCTTACAGCCTGGCAAGGGTTTGTCAGTGTTAATCACTTCCAGAAAAGCAACTTTGTTAACTAGCTTTTAAAAAAGGAATCTCAACATATTTATGGTGGATTTTTAATATGATGTTTTGATAAATCATTATTCATTTTGACAAGTTTTTATTTATTTATTTATTTATTTGCTAGTACCGTAGCAGTGCAATTGGAACGCCATGCTTTGAGCATACAGTTTTTGTTGATGTGTTAAGTGTTGATGTGTAAAGGGATAAACCATACAATAAGAGGCAAGCAACCCATGTGAAGGTGGCGGTGTACTTGCTTTGGAAATTAACATCGGCTAGTTCGTACAAACAAAGTGATGTAAAATGACACGTTTGTGGAGAAAACGAAACTCCACATCGACTTCGGTCACCGCAGAGTGTACATCCCGGCTGGCCGAAATATCCGAGATGTTCGCACACTGATGTCGGAGCGCAGATTGCCTGCAATTGGTGTAAAATGGGTGGCTGATCCTCTCTGTCCCGTCTCCTCGTCTAATCAAGCGGACGAACATACCACCTTTCTTCTTTTCTTTTTTGCAGTGCTAAATAATCTAAAGCGATTTCATCGTCTTCCATCTGTCGAAGTTTCTGCTCCTTCCCCGCAGCCATTGTTGTTTACAGTGTTTGGTGCGTCAAACGTAGCCGCAGAATCTGAATCTGTGCCTCCCACTGGCATAGAGTGTCACTAAACAAACAGTTTGAAGCTGCAATGAGTATACACACGTTTGTTTGCGGCGCCATGTCAAGTTTATGGGCGTGCAAGTATATTCCTGGCCGCGTGACAGGAGGAGACTGGGAGGGGCTTGACATTGCCGCTTGTCATGGTAGCAGAGTGGGCAGGTTGGCGGCCTTTAAATTGAGTGAAAACTCCGCCCATTCGCTGCGTCTCCTACCGACTGGGAACCCCTAATCAAGCGTACCCTGGGTGCGTCCCAATGTTCTTCACTCCCCGCCTCCCTTCCTCCACTCACCCACTACCAGTCTTCTCCTACCCGGAAGTATGCAAAACTGCCTGAACGTTTTGAGTACAAGTATTTGCATGTACAGTATACAATGCACTTGACATTGCGGTTTGCGTCGAGACATTAATTAATATGTAACCATTAATACGTAATTAAGTTGTAATCAGCAACATTAGATTAAAACACAAAGATCTGTTTCCGGTAGAGGAGGTGGTAGTGGAGGAATGGAGGGTGCATTTTTCGACTATTGGGACGCACCCCCTGTCTGACTGCAGGATGCAAGTGGGGCTGGGTTTGACATGCATCCAACCCCACCCATCGACATGTGCAATTGGTTAAAAACAATTCTGCCTTTCAGATCTGTCCATTGGACTAGGGGGTAGGATGTTTAAAGGTCAGCATTGACATCAAGCCACGCCCCTCTGCAGCCTTCAGTCAGATGACTCTTCGCTGTGATTTGATTTCAGTCAAGTTCTGCCATACCATAAAGTGGCAGTTCACCCAAAAATGTAATTTTTATTTATTTTTTTGATCAATATTTTTTTATTATTTACCACAAAAATACAAGACGACAAAAACAAAAACGACAGTGAACAGGACCGGGGAGGGGCATAGCAACTGACCTTCATTCATCATAAATTCAACATTGCATTACGTTCAATGGCATTATGCAATCGGCGAGGAAATGCACAATCACTAGTCAAGCAGTAGTAGCCAATCCAACCTTCCAGATAAAAATTAAGAATAATGTTTATAATAATATAATATAGCTGTAGCTATACAAAAATTTTATTTTGATATGTTTCTGCATACTCAGTGCTATATATGCATTCAGGTAGTTTGAGAACTCGCTAGTTTTGTAGATATCCGCTGCAGCTTACCGTGGTATCACTCTGAGAGAACGGACTTCAACGGGTTCAAAGTTTGTGCCATTCAAAGCGCCAGAAATGTACGTTCTAAAAAATTTACTGCAATGTCTCAAATATAATGACACAGTTACTCACGAACATAGAACTTGTTGTGCACGTTTTTTTTTTTTGGAAACTACTTGCTACCAAAGTATGCCAACTGTGTATATCCGTGCAAATATCAACCAAAGCACGCCAGTATTCCAAGCCGCACTGTGTTTACATAAGCCCCAGAATACTGGCGTGCTTTGGTTAAGACTTTGTGCGCATATACACAGTTGGCGTACTTCGGTAGAAATTAGTTTTCGAAAATAGTATATTTGTGAAGAGACGTTGCTGTTGATTTTTTTTAATGTGCATTTTTGCCGCTTTCACCGCCACAAACTTTGGACCCGTTGAGGTCCGTTATATCAGGGTGATGTCAAGGTGAGTTGCAGCGGATATCTACAAAACTAGTGAAAACTTGCTCAAAACTAGCTGGATGGATAGATTGCACTCCGGGTATGTAGAAACATATCAAAATTCTAATTTTGGGTCAACTGCCCCTTTAAAGGAGCTATATGTAACATTGACACCGAACGTTTAAAATGGGTACTGCAGTCCAAATTCACAATATTGGAGAGTTGTCTCCGCCCGCCCCCTCCGCCTGCCAGGTTGAGGACACTGAACGAACACGAGTGCAAGACGAGCCGAGTGCAACATTATATTTTGAGACAAGCTTATTCTATTTTGACAATGACAAGCAACGACGAGTCCTACACTAAGTTGATCAGCTAATGTACGTATACATTTGCAGTTTATTTATTGTTTGCAAATTATAAACCAGCTCATGTGGATTTTTTATAACTTTGTCAATGTTAGCTAGATACATGGCTGGCTATGTTTACGGTCACACAGATATAAGCTAACGTTAGTGGTATGTTTAGCTAGTAACCATATATATATATATATATATATATATTTAAATCTCTAGCTAGCTAAATGAAAACGATGTTGAACTTAGCTTAGGCATTCGTAAATCGGCTGCCGTAGTACATCTGGTTGTTTGTAATGGGCAGTGGACGGAGTCAACTCGGAGAATAGTGAATCACACAGGCCAAAACAAATACAGACGTTCTGACCCGGAATGGAAATTTCAAAGGAGAACAATACTGGCTGTAGCATTGTTGTCGGAGAAGCCAGTATTTCGACTTAGCATGTTTCCTTAATCTCTGATGACATGACATATGGTCATTTTATGATTTAGTACAGTAAATTTGTTACATTTATCTCCTTTAAGCTGAAACAAGTGTGCCACTTGTTTATTGTAGGTTGAATATACTTGACAAAAAAACTGCACGATAAGTACTCTACACAGGCAGACAATGAGCAAACAGTTCTGTCTAATAGTGTGATTCACATTTTTTGTCATGTTTTGACCAGTCTGGTCTTCCTCAGTCATCATTGTATAATTATGTAAATAGAGAAATGCACAAAAAGACTGTAAACTGTAACTGTAAACCTCTATTCAGTCGGGTCGATGACCACTTATTAAGTTTCCACTTACATTTGATGTCTCTTCAATCCAAGGTCTTTGCACTTGTGTTTACATTATATGAAAATTTTAGTGCCATTTGTGATTATTTAACATATTTAATAATTGCAGTTCGATATCTACAAATGCACCCAGGGGAGATACCATCCATCCCACACTATATAAAATTAAGCAGATGGAACACAATGAAACTGATGAGTTGTGGGAAAAATTCTGTGAAGATGCAATTAAAACACACAAGCAACAGCACACCTCTGCTAAACGCATGTGTGGGGGGGTTAAACCCGTTTAAGTCATTCTTGGCAATATCCAATAAATTAAGCTATGAAGCACTCACTGTGATACACTGCCCTCCAAAATTATTCACACCCCATGATAAAGATGCACAAAGAAGGCTGCATGATATGAACAATACTGGTAATGAGCTAAATTGTACGCTAATAAAATGGGAACAACATATTATTTTATACTAATACAATTTCTCAGAGAAAAGATTAGAAAAAAGATTTTCTTTCTCCAACAACAGTCACAATTATTCACACCCCTGTTTTTTGTGTGCACTATGTCAACTTCAACAGTAAGATGATACCAATATTGAAGTTTATGGCAATATATGTATACAGTATATACGGTATGTATGTATATGAATTGTGTGGTCTAAAATGGTCGTAACAGTTTTGGTTTCCCAAAGGAGATGCATGCTCTCTTCACTATCAGAGTGCTGGTATTTGACTTTGGTAATATTTTCCCATTTTTTAGGAGGGAAGGGGGTTGAAATTTGTGAGGCCCTCTGATAAAACCACCGACAGGGTTTCTCTCCTGGGTGACCTCACATTAAGAATATTGTTCACTGCCATGTATTTAAAACACAAGCTTGCTTGTGGTTTACTGAAAATTTGTAACATTATTTTCACCCTGCCTGTATTTTTTCCACACTTGCCATATTTTAATCTACTTTCCACTCGCTTTCTACGTGCAAATCTGCACTGATTAAAAAATGAATCCCCATGCCAGTTGAGAAAGAGCAATAAGTTGGTGGGGCATTTTATCCTGTATGTGTAATGGTGTCATGGGCAGGGGATTATTATTTTTTTTTTTTACATAAATCCACTCCATATACATATCTCTGATATACAGTGTTAGCATTCACACGGATTTTTCCCTGTTTATAGACTTAACATTCCTTGCATACCTCTTTCCTGCACAGTAGCTGAAGTTTTCCTGAAAATGCTGCACCTGCAGTTCCGAGGCTTGTAAAACTGGAACAATAAATATCAATCAAGGATGTTAAGAAAACATTTTCTGGACAGAATGTAGAAAAATACTGTTTCAGAGCAATATTCACGAGCTACTTTGTATGCATCTGCATACTGATTCTGACCTAGGACAGTTGCTTTGGGAGCATAATCTGTGTGCAGGGATTGCACACACCTACAGTCACATCGAGAAACCCATTCAAATATTTGTAACCTTTTTGAAGGTTTTGCAGTAGTTGAAGGTTTGTACTAAAATCTCTTTAGAAAAAGGAGAAAAGAGTATACATGAAAGGGAGAATTGTTTATAACCCTGGAAGCTGAGATGTTGATGATTTGTCTTTATTTTAGTCACAGTCAGCCTTTGCTTATAATGACAGCCATACTGGCCAAGCCATCGTTAATAATGTTTTAAATTGAAGAGCCAAGATGACATTACAACTTTGTATTGTTAGATTGAATTCATTATATCATTAATATTAATATAATGATATTAATACATCATTAATGCTGTCTTCTGACTTTAGGAACAACCTCTTTTTGCATCGTTTGTTTGCCATTGTGGTGAACATTATGGTATCTATGCAATTTTTTGTTGAGATATGCTCAGACCAGGTTGCCATTTATTTATTATTTATTTTATCTATATCGAGGCTTTTCAATTTTGGAGCTTTGTGGAGGCAGTTCCTTTCAGATTATTTTTTTCTTCACCTTTCTCAATTAAGATAACACTTTGGGGTCGATTTACAAAATTTTTGCTTGTACAAAATCAAGTGTAAAACTGTTACCACCCTCAAAAAATCATCCGAGGTGATGAACTAACAAGGTGCAAAGAGGACTGCGTGTGTTAAAATAGGAAGATACATGGATTTTTCCTTTTTGCGGGTTAGCCTGAATGAATAGCCAGAATTGGGCATCCCTGTTATTTTGTGAAATAGTGGGGGTAGGTCATGCAAATAGATTACTTTAGCATATGTATGTGATTTACGAAGCCCGAAAGCAATTTTGGGGAAGGTAATTGTATATGCATTTTAGTGCGAATTGGAAGCAGGTATTAAAAGACACAGTCAATAAGATGACGGCTGTCATGTAGCAAGAAGGATATTTTGTAACTCTCAAAGCCCTCAACGTAGAGAGCAGGTTGCAGGTATCTATTTAACAGCAAGAATGAATACATTTTTAATCGTGGAGCAAATCGTGTTACAGAATGCAAGGGAAACTAGTATTTGAATCAAACAAACAATACAACATCTAATTGTCTATTATAGCAAACAGTGAATAACAAAGCAAAAAATCTTAATAAAACGCAATTCAGTCCTCAGATGGAAATTTGATTTATGTGACACTAACGGTGCGAGTAGTGCTAGTAAGTACAGTATACTCAAAATCTCATTTAAATATGGCTGTTTGCGGCTGGAGTAATTTACATAATGATAGTTGATCACCTGCAAAATGTGAAGTGATATCACGTGCAAATACTTTGGCTATGCACGCAAAATAAGACCCCTTATTTGGGATCTTAGTAAATTGACTCCTCAGTGTTTAAACTGAACCGTATATAAACTATTTCCATCACAAACTTCATTATTAATGCCGAATAAGCAGATATAAGGATTGCCTTAAAAATAAACACATTCAAGAAGTATTGTCTATTAGCCCATCCTTGGTAGTGTAGCAAGTTTTCAATATCATTTTCTGGATATATACAGTGCCCACCAGAATTAATGCCAATCTCAATTAACATGAGCAAAAAGTGCAGGATTAAAGTCGCAGCCGTTTTTTGTGTCCACACAGACCTGGCCACATAGACCTGTCGTTTCACCTACACGCGTACATCGGCGTACCGTCATCTTTTTCCATGAAGGATGGCATTGTTGTTTGCAATTTGCGCGCAAAAATTATGGGAAATGTAGTCGACAAATGGGGGGACGATGAAGGCAAAAGTCCGCAAACAATCCGGAGGACTGTCCGTCCGTGTACGTGTCTGCTCCCTGTTTTAAACACTCTAACAGCCTTTATGTTGTTCTTCATATCCAATGGGTGGAGATAGGTAGGATTGAAGCACTGATATTCAGGATCTTGTAATCTTGAAAAGTCTGAATCTGGATCAAGGTGATCCTATCCTAAATTGCTTGAAAATACCGGGACAAAATCTGGCTGAGTTGTCTGATCCCGGATCACAAAATATGGGATTTCTAAATCTGATCTGATCGGATAGGGATTAAAAGTATTGAACTACTGGGCCCAGGTGCTTATGTTTGTGGTATGATGACAGCAGAGGCTTTCTTCTGGCAAGGCTGTTAAATGGCTTGTTGACATAGAGGTTGCCTCTAATTGTACTTTTGGAAACTTGGTGACCCCAAGACGCCAACAACTTCTTATAATTCTCAAACTGTGATCCTTGGAGAAATTTTTGCCCCTCGAACCATCCTCCTCACTGTTCGTGGGGGCAAACTCCACTTGCGTCCTCTTCCAGGCAGGTTCATCACAGCTCCAGTTCCTTTAAACTTATACATTTTTGCCCTAATGGTGGAAATTGGTAGCTTCAGACATGAACCTATTTTTCTATTGCCATTTCCTGATTTATGAAGGTCAACAACCTTTCATTTGTGTGTTCTCTGACCTTCCCCATGTTAATGGTGGACGAAGACTGAATCCAAATGTCGGATCTTCCGCACTTTCAGACTGGCAGACTTAACGGGCCCGTTTCTGAGATGTCCGGAGAGGCTAGGCGTGTCCAGTTCTAATTCATCAAGTCCACAAGGGGGCTCATGCAGACTTTCACGCAGTCTTCCAGAGAGTCCACTTAGGTGCAGACTTCGCCAACTAACGAAGGTCTTCCAATGTAAATAATACAAAATTCATATAGCCGAAATGTATACATATTTGCAGACATTGATTTATTTTAATTTTAAATTCATAAGGTTGTATCCAAGGCAACTAGTGAGGTCTGAAGTCCCGTCTCATTAGCGCATTTTATACCCTCGCAGCGCTGTGACCTTGACTTCACAAAATCATGCTGAGCACTTCAGTCAACGTGACAGCACCCAGTAAGACCGAAGTCCGCGAGGGAGGAGTCCGCTAGTCTGGAGTCCTGCAATTTGGGTCCAATCTATAATTTTACCTAAATTAAAGATGAGATGTTTCTTGTATTTTCCGTACAAGGACATGCTGATAAGTGGCAAAAATATTTTTGTAGCCTTTTTTGTTCATATTTTCCAATAATTGTGGTGGGTACTGTATATGGTTTAGCATTTGAGCCAGTCAAGCAGGGTACCATTGCTAGAAATGGCTTTTTAGCAGGATATTCACTGTCAGTGCATTGTGGTGTAGGAGACCAGAGTTAGGTTCTCACATCTCCAAAGCAATCTCTTCATCTCGAAAATTCCACCACTTGCCCCATTGGTGTTAGCAGTGGTTTACAAGAGAGGGGAGCACACAGATATCCTCAGTGCAGGGGAGGACAGTGCGGAAATCTGCCCATGAGGCAGGGTGAGGTTGCCACGAAGAACATTATAGGGTAACACTTCTTGAACTACAGTATACGCCATAAAGCCTACAGAATGCTTCCATAATCATGATATTAAACCTATCGTTACCAGCCATGATGGCATATTACAGCTCATGTTAAGCATCATGTCACTTTCACAATGTATGTAGAAAATTTGAAAATGCAGATTACAAAATAACTGCTCCAAAGGGAACACATGAATTGTCATCTATTATGAGCTGTAATGATTGGTTATGACAGGTGTTACATCAAGATTATGCCAGTGCAATGTTGACTTATGGTGTATGATTCAGGTGAAGTCTTACCTATTATAGCGCACATATTCACCTCACCAGGTGGCTTAGCCTTTGGTGATTTGGTAATTGCATTGCCTTGTGTTGTGGAATTGAATACCAGGGTTCTGTTTCCAATTCTGACATATAAGCTCCTTCATTTTTGCTTTTTTGTAATAGAGGCTGATTCCTGGCCAACATGCCAGATATATTTTTGGTTTTTTGACAACTTTTTTTCTTTGGCTTTGTCTTTCTTTTTTTTGCCTGGAATATATTTATAAGTTTGGTCATTATTTTTTCTTCACAGGAACTTTGCTGACAGTCCCTGTTTTCATCACATTTGGATTAACATGTTCTAATTAAGCTTCACCATGTGACTTAATTATTTATAGGATTAATAATGGAGCCATTAATGATCTGTTTACCTCCTGGTTCTTTATCTGGATTCAGAAACCCTAAAAAATGGACAGCTTCTGGACATCTGAGTGATATTGGCCCTGTGAAACACTTCCCAAAATGAGTACTTTTTGAAGAATCTATGTAGGAGTACCTGTAATATCTGTTGACAACACTCACTAGATTGAGAGACATCTATGAATGCACAGGCTGAAAATTGTTGTCTGATATATCTAGTTAACCCTGGTGACCAGCCGACTGCAGTAATTTTCATTGCAATAATGTGCCTATGATAATTTCCTGGATTCGATTAAATTGTCCCCGGTTTCTTGCATAGATTCCTGAAAGGAATTAGCATATTCTGCTGCTCTGCTCATTTGATGACTGCGGCTCAGAAAATGGCAGCGGTCATGAATATATGAAAGAAAAAGCCACAAGCAAGCCATACACCTGATCCTGGAAAAGAACAAGATTACTGTTCCGCCATTTAAGACAACAGCAAAAAGATGTTTATTGATATTTGTAGTCCAACAATTGATACAGATTCTTGTTGTCAAGTATACCAAAGTCACTGCATGGCTAAAGACAATCAGTCCACTTCCATCCCCACAAGCACTCAAATGCACACTGATGCACTCAATTTGATTTTGATTGGCAGTGGCAGAAGATATAACTGTTGTCTATCGCTAGGTAGGTAACTTCGTGCTAGCTATTGAAACAGTTTGCTGTCAATTGCAATGTAATGGAGCTAATTTGATATCTAGTTACTAAAATTGGAAATAACTCAATAATAGGTCCATCCATAGATTTAAAATTTGTCTTCATTGGCACCACGTGGATGGAGGATACAATTGCAAAAACTCACCACTCAATATATATGCAAATAGAGTATTTACATGCTGTAATAAAAAATAAAAAAAACATGATGTGCATCATCATTTAAAATAGAGAATATGTAAATGATTAAAAGGAAAGAGTAGGGAGAGCTGTTTGTGAGTAAATAAAACACAATGCAGAGGAGCAAGTGCTTTATAAATTGTTTAATATTCTGATAGACCTGGGGGTGATTCTGCTCAGTGTGGCAGTGACGAAGAGGATGCTCCGTGCTCCAGCATCTCATCATACAGAATGCACATTGCCCAGATTATTGCGCATCGCTTCGATGTATGTACACACGCGGCGGTATATTGCGAGTAATTTAATCTCTCCCCCCTGACCTTGCATGCAAGAAGAGAACGATTCGATGCCATCTGGCCCTGACATCTCCACCTCATTATTCATCAGCCCAGTGTGTGATAACTGGACTAGACTATATTAGACCTGAGCCTTCTATTTCCTGCCCTTCCCTTCTGCCTCCACATCCAGCTTTTTACTGTGGAAATTCACCTTTCTGAAAGCCTCCCTCTTAGAATGGTTTTAGACCTCCATTAATTATTATCCCCCCCCCCCCCCCCCCCCCCCACACACACACACCCCAGTGTCTGGGTGACCATAGATCGTAGTTTTCAGAAGCTGTGGATATATGGTCTCATTAGGGGCCGGTGGGACAATGTGCCATTGTTAATCTCTATTGTGCAGGGGGTTGTCATTTGTAAATTATTTTAAAGGCTGTCACCCACAGGAATTTGAGTGATTCATGCTCTATGAGCTCTCTTCGTTGCACTATTTTATTAAAGGGGAAGTAATGAAGTAATGGAACCTCTGGAATACAAAATTCTTCATATCCAAAATGTGCATCACCAGAAAGACACTTTAAATATAAACATCTCCAATTTGAATTTCCAAGAGGTGTTTCAGTGGATAGGCAAGGCTACCCATGATGCATTATAATGTTAGCTTCAGTGCATTATATGAAACTGTATGGATGGTCAGTGCCTGTGGTTTTCAGGGGTGTGGTGGTACATTGTTGGCAATTACTATAGATTAAATCACTTTATTAACGAGATTACTAGCTGGACTGGGATGTAACCCTGCATTAGTCTCCGTTAGTGGAGTAGAGCTTATCTGCCTCTTGATGTAACACTGCATTAGTCTCTATTAGTCAACTACAGCTTATCTGCCTCTTGATTTAAATGTGTATAAGCAATGCATCACCATTGCATCATAGACGCAGAAGTGATTGGAGACTGGTGTCATAGTACCTTATTAAGATGTGAAGCTTCTTGACGCCAGCCATTCTGAAATGCGTGAAATTCTAATTCTAGAAGTAACGCACACACACACACACTGGTGGGAAAGAGCAAAATCTCTCTCTCACACACACACACACACACACACACACACACACACACACACACACACACACACACACACACTGGTGGGAAAGAGCATTTTTGTCTTTACTGCAGTAAGCTCATTGAGTGCTGTTTATTCAGTTGTTCGCCGGCAATGTTTCTCACAGACCCGGTTCACCTCCTGCTGGTACTGCAGGCTAAAAATGGACCCCTTTACTTACACATCGCTGGAGCAAAAACGGATCATATCACACGCACACACACACACACACACACACACACACACACACACACACACACACACACACACACACAGACACACAGTGCCCACTATTATGTAGACTTTTTGAAAAATAATGATATATATTGCACAGCAGTGTATATACAGTATATACACACACAAACAAATACACATGAAAAATATTATACTTCATCAAAAACCAAAATAACACTTTTTTGAATTGTACATTTATTTCCAAAAAACGTAAATGGCCTAAGTTTCAAAATTATTGGCACACTTGTGACACTTAGTATATGGTGCAGCCTCCAGTGTTGAGGATAATGGCACTGAGCCTTTTCCTATAATGTTTGATAAGGTTGGCGAATACATTTGGTCTTGAACCATTCCTCCATTAGAGTTCTGAGTTTCAGCCCGAGCCTGACGGGGACCCAAAAAGCCCCTCGGTTAGGGCCGGGTTCGAGCCGGCAATTTAAGCTAATTGGTCGGGTCGGGTAGGGCTCGAGCTGCGTGAAAAAAAGAAAAGAATGTCTCTGTGTGTGCATTTACAGTTGGCTAATTAGCATTTTTACATGTGGTGCTGATTGCTAATTTTGGAGTCAATAAATTGTCAAGACTTTCTCTACTTGTTAAAATGTAGCTATTATTCATCCAACATCTCCCGTTTGCTGTAACTATACGGCGAATGTAGGCGTTCGAGTTGAAGTATCGTCTGCTGTGTGATAAATAATAATAGGGCAATAATAATGAAGCAAGAACATGCGAATGACAATAAAAAATAGAATCCCGTTCTAACAAAAAAACACTACAAATACACTTCTATTACAGCATGGCAAACATTAAAACGTTAGTACAAATCAAATTGCTTGCTTTCGGCAAAATTGGTTTACTCTACTGCTCTCAATTACTAAATCTGTTAAAAACTCAAAAACAGTAGGCTAAAAACACAGCTAGTTTGTGGCGTTCCTGCTTGCTCGCTCCTTCTCTCCCTCTCTCTCTTGCTCTCTCTCACCTCGTTGTGCTGTGTGATTTGAGCCGCCGCCTACGTAAATTACGCAGCCTTTTCTGGCAATAACCGACTTGTGTTTTTTTTTCTCTCTGGTTTGGTCGGTCTCGGGCTCAGTATTGTATGGGATGATCTCGGGCTAGCCGGGCTCGGGCTTCAACTTACTCGGGTCGGTTCGGTTCGGGTTTCAATTTTCAGGCCCGTTGAGAACTCTATCCTCCATGCAGAACCTTTCTTGATATCCTTAGGTTTGCACCTATCGTTGCCCTCTTTCATTCAGACCACAGGTTTTTGAGAGGGTTAAGTCCAGAGACTGAGATGGCCATTTCAGAACTTGTTTTCACAGAACCATTTATATGTTGATTCTGAGGTAATTTTGGGGTCATTGTCTTGTTGAAAGACCCGCCAATAGCCAAGTCTCTGTGGAGGCAACAAGGCTTTTGGATAAAATGTCCTGGTACTTGGTGGTATTCATTATGCCATTGATCTTAACGAGAGCCCTTGGTCCACTAACAGTAAAACAGCCCCGAAGCAATAGTCTACCAGCATGTTGGACGGTAGGTATGAGGTGCTTATCCTTGTATGCATCTCCCTTTTGATGCAAAGCATACAGATGGTGTACATAGCTAAAAAAATCCAATATTGGTCTCATTTCACCATAGCACCTGGTTACAGTCATAATTCCAATGACTTTTCACAAAGCCCAGATGCTTGAATTTGTTGGTTGCTCTCAGTAAGCGCTTTATTTGTGCAACCCATCCAAAGAGCATATTGGTATGGTGGTGGCATTTTAAAGTTGATTGTGAGATTTGTTGTTCCCAAGAAGCGTCCTCTGCAGTTCTTTAACGCTGATCCTTTGGTTCTTCTTGGCCTCCCTCACCATCTTCTTCACTGTGTGTCGGGTGGGACACCATGCACTTGCTTATTGGTATGTTTATCTGTTTATGTATTTTTTTTGTACCCTAATGAAACAGGAATTTTATTGCAAATTTAACTTTTTGAATTAAAAAATAAATAAGATAATAATAATCTTTAGGGGTGCCAGTAATTTTGACACCTATGTTCTTGAGAAAGAAAATATTACTCAAAAAATATATATTTTTAAAGAGTAAAAGTCTATGTTGTATGTTGCAATCTCTGAAAGAACAATCATTTGTATAGTTTGCCCATATCTTGGGAAGTGTTGCAATATTTTAATACTGTATTTTATTTCAATGTAGTTTCAGTGTATTGCACTTCCGTAAGTCTCTCTCTTGATTGGGTTAACACCTCTACAAGATGGCAGGTCTGTTTTTCTAGAATAATTATAGCCTTTGATAAACAGGCCTGTGGTTGTGTCGCTAAGTAGTCATTCAAATGAGCAATCAGATGCCAGTGAAGTGAACATTATCTGTAACAGTATCTAATGCCCGTTCCTTCTAGTGATCATGTTCAGGTATTATTTTAGGGTGGTCACTTTCCTCCGATCTTCATTAATTAAAAATAACCACAAGGTTCAAATCAATAATTTATCTGTAACTTCTAGGAACTGGGCTTAGGGGTTTATAAACAGATTATATGTGAGATCAGCACACCTTTCACAGCGGGGTGAGCTCACTGACATCCAGTCGATCCATCCGTTGTGTGACCTGACTCCTCATTCTCTCTGTAATTAGACCTTGCCGTTTATTCTACGGTTTGTTCTCACCTTCACATTTTTAAAAAGAATGCAAACTAAATTAAACGTATCAGGAAACGGTTTCTAAAATGTGTGATGAAACGTTGCTGATAATGTCAGAAGGGACACTGCTGACACGTGTGTGCAGTAACCTTATATGTTTGGAGCTCAGGTAATGAAGGAGACACAGGGAGAAAGGCACTGCTACATTCCTTAACAGAAATGTTTGCGTGCAGGGTAGAGTGGAGTATCTCAACTACACAGGAAATGTGCAAGTTCAAATTGCTCATAGAAAGAGAGAGAGGAAGAAAGGGGAGAGGGAGAGATGGGGGAGAAATGGTAAGAGAGAGAGTGAGAGAAGGGAGTAAGAGATATTATTGAGGGTTATATCATTGCTTTTATTATTTGTTATTGTTGTTTTAATTATTGGTTTATCCCATCATTATCGTTTGTTTTTTTATGTATTTTTGAGTGTGCCATTATTGTGTGCTGTGGCAACACAACGCCTTGTACTTGTCATGCCAATAAACAGTAAAGCTGATTTGAATTTGGGAGAGAGAGTGTGAGAGGGAGGTGGGAGGGATTGCAGACAGGCTAAAAAAATCTGGAAAAAAACCCCTGTATAATTTCTATCATATATTTAATTTGGTATTGTGTGATCAAAGGATTAACCCCTTCGTGCAGACGCTCTAGTGGCCAAGATGCCGATGTCGTGAGATTTCTCAACTGAGACATTCATTACTCCTGCAACCAAACTATGAGTGGAAACAAGAAACTCCATGTTCTATCTTTATTAGTACACGACTCGTGACAACTCCGCCGAATACGGAATTTCTAAGTGCCACTATTGTCGTGGAGCTAGTCCATTTAAAAAACAACCCCCCACCCAGTCTCACCTGCAACTATACCTACCTATGCGCGAAACAGTGCACAATAGCGTCTATCTGTGAGTTCATAAAAATATTTTTTACCTTCAAAAATATGTATTCCATCATAGCAACAAGATAAACCCAATGATAGCCTGAGCATATGCCAATACTGTAATACCATAATATTTCACGTCATTCCGGTTTGATTGACAACTGTTTTATCCGATAGAGGACAATATGTCTTTCTCACTGATGTTTGCAATTTATTATTGGATACTTTGAACAATAAATTACAGCCCAGCATAACAGCATTTTAAGTTTTATCAGTTTAGTATTACACGAACATCTACAGAAAACGCATTCGCTCGCTGAGGCATACTTGTTTTTTGCTTGCTTTTATCGCAAGCTTTTTCTAATTAGCATGGCTAGAGTAGTGCCCGCCTTGTTTCCATGGATTTTGCGAGTGGGTCAGAAGACGTATTGATTCTATCGGAGAATATTCTGTCTACGAACATGACGGGAGTTTTTCCTCCACGATATGCAAGTAATACTGCTTGTAATATGCGGTTGGTCTCACTGGCTACATACAGTATGTATGTAAATTTTTTCTACTGAAACAATGTCTTGTCCAATCTGTTTGATATTGTTATTTTTGCATTTTGAGTGCATTTCACATACTGTAGTGTAAGCGTTCATTGTGGCTTAGTCATGTTTTATGTTTGATGTACCGATTTTCATTAAAGCTAGAACATTTGGCAGCATTTCCCTGATGTTGGAGTATTCTTTTATTGTAATCTTATCGTACACAATATCAATTATGGCGTATTAGTATCTTCCTGGGCTACTTGTCACTCATTCCAATTTACTGTGCGCTGATATGTGCTAGTTGAATGTAAAAGTTTCCTTGGAGTAATTATGAATGGGAAAAATATTTTACTACAGAGAAATGTGATCCCAGGGCATGCAGCAAAATATTACATACTGTAGAGTACAGAAAAAAGTGAGGTTTCATTGAGGTACAAGAGTGAATGATTAGGCTACATATTTAGGTGTGTGTACCAGCGCAATGTCTATGTTTTCATCTTTAACCATCAGAAGGGGCCAATGTATGCTTTATAGTGGACAAAAAATATTTTATTCATTTTATGACATGTTTTGGATAGGTTTTTGGACCCATAGATATCTATCCCCCTATGCTGATGAAAAGATAATTATTTATAATTAAGTGGTAATTCCCACTTGAAAATTATGCAAAAGTTTTATGAGCCAAAACAATTGATATGTAGTTAAATATATAATTATTTTATGATTTACAGCAGTGTATAATTTAGCCATTTTTCATAGGTTTGGAGACACTAAAGGACAACAGGTTACACTGCCTATATTTTGCATCATAGATCTTTAGTAGTTCTGCATATCACCCTCAGTATTTCATTGTAAACTCAAGAAAAACGATTTTGTTTTTGCACTTTTCCAAAGTTTCTTTGCATTTGTGGCACTTTATTCTTACCTAAATTATGAAAATAAACTAATCTAAGTTAGTATTGTAAATAGTACCACTCTCTTTCTTAATTTAAGCCATTTTCCAAGTTTGATGCTCATAGCTGTAGTTATAAAGCCTTAAATAGAACACCCCCTAAATAGGTGAGCATTGACCGAATTTGGCATTTGCGCAAAAGGGGTTGAAGGAAATAATCATTTTACATGGTGCCATGGTAGGTTTGAGCAGAAGGAAGCAATGGCATTTTCAGAAAGCGAGTCGACTGTAAGGCTCATTCCCCACGTGGACGCTTCCTGTGTCTTCACTTTGGCTGGACTGACTGCCGGGCAGCAGAGACCTGGGTATCTGGTGAGCCTCACTTGTAAGTCTTATGAAAGTCTTAAGTGATGGCCCTGTCATAGAATCCTGTCTCTTAATGTAGTTGTCTTGGGGGGGTGAGAGAGGAAAATGCCCCAGACCCATTAACACTGCAGAGTAGCAGCATTGCCAGGGACATAGCTTTATCACCTAGCCCTCCTTATCATTTTTTTTGGGGGGGGGGCTGGGCGGTCAGTGAGATGGTAGGAATAACTTTTTCCTGTGTGATTTAACTGACTGTGGGCCTGATTTACTAAGACCTTTAGCGTGTGCAAAACCTTTTAGCACACACAAAGCAAAACCAATAACATGACAACCGATTGGTCATGGTATTTGTTTTGCACCATTCATTGGTTGTGTTATTCGTTTTGCGTGTGATAAGTTTTTGTACACGTTAAAGATCTTAGTAAATCAGGCCCTGTGTGTTTATGATGTCCAACCCCACAGAAAAGCATAAAAGTGTTTTCTGTGTGAAAGAATGTCTTTCAGCCCCCTCTCTTGAGATGATTTGAAACAATGAAATATTGCCTGCTAGTACTTACTACCCCTACTGTGTGAATGAATGTCTTAGCTAAAGCAAACTGCCATTTGTGTGGTGGAGGGTCTGTCCTGTCTCTGCTTTTAACGTAAACTTGTGCACAGCAGAATGCAGCTACTTGGCAGAATGCAGCTACTCCTGTTATAGCCACGCCCTGAATGCAAAAGTACCTTAATTAAAATGTGAAGGAATAGCTTCAGCATGATGCTCCATTGTGGCCATTATGAAAAAATCTGTATCTTTATTCGGTCCAGTACGTTTAGTTAATTTAAATGAATAAATACATTTTTTAAATGGAAAAATGCTTACATTCTGAAAACATCACACTGTCTTGATGAATCGAGTGAATGTTGTGTATACTGTGCAGTACAGTAAATGTGGTACTGACAAAATAAACCTGTACTGCAAATGTAACATTCTCTGCCCTTTTTCCCCAGAGTATATTCTATTTTAAATCTGCCAGTGTTATGCAAATGACAGAGTCCAAATTAGGCTGAGAGGCAGCTCACAGAGACCTTAAGCAGGTGTTCAAAATAACAATGAGAGAAAAATGGGAGCTTTTATTTCATGCCAGACATTGGTGTGAAATTTAAAGAGATTATGCCAATCAAACAAAGGGTTTCAAGCCATGGTTGAGCTGCGTTTTTACCTCTATTCGCTAGTGATGCTGAACATCACTTCCTGTCTACAAGCAACAACATTTTAGTCAACAAATGAGCCGCGCTCAGATAATATTAGAGGGAAGTGCTGAGTGAGTCGGGCTTTCCTGCAAGTGGGGTCCATCTGGGATTTGCTAGCGCATTGTGTAGAGCACAGAACCCTCTGTGGGACACTTGCTGCACAGCTTCGGAGCAGTCAAAGGTGATACAACAAATAAAAGGGCTTAATTATGGCCAGCAAAACAACACTGATACAACCAACTGGCACTATGTGGCCAAATAAAAACACAACACACAAAACTACTGCAGCACTGCCACATAATCACACACGGCAAACAAAACTGCCCCGTTGCAGTCAATTATAGCAAAACAAACGGGCACGGTGAACAACACAACAAACAAAACGAGGTTGCAAGTTTCCACGAATGCTTCTTATACGATTGTTATACACGCACCACATAAGCACTGCAGCACTGTATTAGAATCACTATATATATATATATATATATATATATATATACAGTATATTGGAAGTGACACCTTATGTCTATTTTTGGCTTTTTGCATATGCAATTATGGATGTCTATGTAGTCCCTATGAAGGTGATACATAGCTCTCATGATGCATCATTCATTTACCCAATATTTTTATTACACAATTGAAACAAGCCCCCAAATATGTAATTAAAATCAAATAATAAGGCAACATCAAGCTTCTATATATGTAACGGCACAAAATCCCACTGTAGTGCAAATAACCCAGCAAAAATAAAAAAACGTCATCATGTCACCAATGGACTCAATTGGTTTGAGGTGTCATTAGCTCATTTGGTCAGACCTGAAGAGTCTCCTATAAGGATTATAAAATTTATTAGGCCATAAACAGAATATGAGCTTCCTCCCATACAGGGAGATGGTGATTTATATTCATGCAAGACATAGGGAAATCAATTGACCTATAAATTGTATTCATGAATTTAAAAAAAAAGAAAGTCTTTATGGATGTGAAATACTGATATTAAAATCTGTTCATTTGGCGAAGACGAGTGCGGCCGAAGGTGAGGGAGCCACATAGAGTCAGTGCTGCTTGTGTTCAGGAACCTATAATAATTCCGCTCGTTTTCTCTGGCCAATTGGTGCTATAAAGGTTTTGTTGCTCGGCAGGAAAATTGCAGTGAGATTTTTGGTGGAGTTGGTGTAACGTTGATGCAGCCAGTGTTTGGCGATGTTATTCTAAAAAGAGGCAGCCGGCATTGGGATCATGGCACACCTGTGCCCCTAATTCAAGAGTAGGAGTGCTGATCTAAGATCAGTTTTACATTACGGCCATTAGCAGATGCTCTTATCCAGAGAGCAACTTTTTTTGCCACTTAGCTCGCGATGGATAAATTGAGGATGTAGACATGGAAACCTGATCCAGGATCAACACTGTTGAGATGAAGTACAGGCCCTGGGAGGGTATGCTACAAAGTGGGATTACTTGGTTAACCCGGAGCAGCTCTTTTCACTTCAGTCCATGTACCTGATTTGGGAGGGTTCCGGGTTTTACTCAGTGCAGTTATCCAGCTAACTCAGTAATTCTGCTTCGTAGTGTGCCCCCTGGTGTGTAGTTAAAACAGTGGAGGTTAGTTTGCTGTTTATGTTCCAGCCTTTTTTTGGGAGGGGGCAGGGGGGGGGGGGGGGGTTGCTTAGGACATCCAGCTGTCACCCTCGGAGATGAGAATAAAACCTGCAGCAAAATCAAAAAAGTATCAAAAAGATTAGATCAGCAGGTGGCATTCATATGGTATTGCCAATTCAATATCATATATCATCACATTTATCAAGAGTGGAAAATACATGGCTGTAGCATTCCTCATTTTTTTAAATAGAAAACCTAAAGCTGAAGTTTTGCAGCTTCCCAGTGGCCCTTGTGGAGTTCAAGAGGGAATTTTCCCCTAAAGCGCACGACACTTATTTTGCCTCATTGAATCTCAGTTTCTCCTTGAAATAACATCAGCCAGCCAGCCTCCAGATCCCCTGCTAATAAACATTCATCGCTTTGGAAGCTGGTAAAGGAATAAGCAAAGGAGTGTGTCGGAGGCATGTGGCAGTGTGGAATACTAATGGTCTATTAGTGTGCTGGAGAATCCCAGGTGTGCGGGGTCCATGTGCTTCTGTGAGAAAGGTGGGGGAGCGGGGGTCAAGTTCACAGTAAATTACAAACGCCTTCACAGGATTTCAGTAGGGGGCACTCTTCCCCTTTGGTTAAGGACCCCACCCCCCCCATTACATCCTGATTAGCAGCTGCTTTGTATAATTTGCTCCTTTCCTGCCCCCCCCCCGAAGGTCGAGACAGCAGAATGCTCTGGTGGTCTCTCCATCGTAAGTGGCGGATGGACATTTTCAAATAGGTCAAGATGGCAGTGGTTGAACTAAACAAAGTGGACATCCTAATCACAGAGGACCGTAGAGAAGAGATCTGGTCCCGCGTTAAAAGAGCAGCGCCTCAGTGCGGATCAAAGACGGATCATTTCCCATCGGTCCTCCGGGGAGTCGTTCCGTCCTCCTTTTAATCTAACCCAGATAATATGTTCCTCCCCCCTTCCCGTTTTGGTGATGAGGGGCTGCTGTTTGTTGGCGGTGGTCTGCTGCTGAACAGCCTTCATCTGTATAAATGAATAGCCTCTCCCTGTTGGCTGTGATAAAACGAGTTTTACTCGGAAGCATGCAATATAACAAATTGACTGACCTCTCCTGTCAAATTGACTGTCCCCTGAAAAAAATTCCAATGATTAGTTCCGACGCGTTTCCTCCCCCTCGCCCTTATGGTATGGTATGGCCTGGCAGTAAAATAGACATTTGTAAATCTTGACAACCATGCAGAGGCAAAGATAAGATGCCTGTTGTTTACGCAGGCCCCTTTATATGCACAGGAACGGCTCTGTGCGAATATTGTATCGACACCTTAAATGGATTTGTACCAGGCTTCAAATAATGTCAGGCCCGTGTGATTCTGCTGTGCTGCAGAGCCCTGCTTTCACAGCGTTCTTCTATCACAGTCTCTCTGTGGAATGGTGTCGGACACACCGACTTCATGACAGCTGAGAATATCTACCTGGATGTTTATGCACACAGTACACACTGACGAGTTTCTTTACCTACTGTTTGATACCGCAGATAACATTTCTCTTACGGACTAAACAAAACGCATACCGTATAATAGCCACAAAGCTATCATAGGGTATGTATCTCTAATAATAATACAATGTGAATCCATGGATTGGTTTCCACTGTTATTTGTGATTGGCTATTGACTTTTGAGATGGCAGTCTCAAAAATCAATCGAGTCTTCTAATAATGCTTTGACTGTCTGACTGTGGTTTCGGTGACTGGCTACAGTCGTCATTGGTTCAATGCTAAGAAAATATTTCCAAAACAACATTTTCATGGAAAATACAGTATATTTGGTTTTTTCAATATTTTGTGGGTACTCTGACCCAGTGATTTTCAAGGTCAGCCAGAGCATGTGAATTCATGTATGAAACTATTCGTATGCAAAAATAACAATAATAAATAATAAAACACTAAAATAGAGATTGTCATTACTTTCATCAGGGTTCTGTTATTGTTGTGATTATTTTACCTTTAAATTAAAGCCTCTCTATATTATTTCTAGCCTTGGGGTTTTGATTATATTGTTGATGCTGTTTCAACAAAGTCGTGTTGAAAACCGAATTTTGGGGAATCACATGGTTGTCTTGGTTAGAGGACTGTAGATTGGGGGTCATGCATATTTTACCTCAATTATTCCACTGAAGGTTCAGCTCTGGGTTACAGAGTATTTAATATGTAAAACTGTAGACCTCCATGGTTAAAGCCATCTCAGAAGCTGCTGCTGCTGCTGCTTCTTCTAATAATAATACCGGTGATACTACTAATGACTAAATAATAATAATAATAATAAAGGTACTTGTTATGAGAATAGCATCATTTTAATGTCTCGTGAAATGTATTGCACTGTAATGTAGAAATTTAAAGGAATGCAAACATTGGCGTATTTGATTTAAATGAGCATTCCAACTGTCTTAATGTAAGAAATGACTTTTGAGAGGGAGTCGCAGGTTAAAATAAAAGCGCCGGTAATGTTCAGTATTGGCTGCCACTCTGCGTGTGTTGCTCTTTCCCCTCGTTTAGTCTTTTCTTTTAATGCTTTGCTGCCGTACCCTCAAGCTTCACTTCCTACAGCAAGCGTACAGCAGCACCCGAGCATACGTGCGCGGTGTACAGTACCTCTGGCTGCCAGACATTCAAAGGGAAATGCTTGAATGCTGTCTGTGATTTTTGGTGAAAGCGCATGCATTACGGCCCCTCTGCCCGCCTGTTCGTGTGCACACGCGCTGCTCGCCGTCCTCAGAGGGACGAGGCTTTTATGCGGCTCTCTTGCTTCGGTCAACTCTGTATACTCGTGAGTCATTCCAATTATACTTCTGAGATGGTTACTGAAGCCTGAAGCGAAAGAAGACATTAATTGCGCTATTATGTATCATCACGGAATCTACAGTGAATTACTGGCGCTGTTTGTCTTGTGCTCGGTGAAATGGTTCGAGAGCGAAGGGAAGAAAGAAACAACCCTGACCTTTTCATTTTTATTAATGATTTTGTCTCTTTTGAGAAAAGGCTGAATTGAGAATTCCCGGTTTGCTGTAGGGTACCGATTGAAGTGACGGGCAATCTATGTACTATTAGGCTCACATTATGTCATCCCGAATCAGCATCTGGCCAGTGGTGCAACATAGCAACAGCCATAGGCAGCAATTACATTGCTGTTGAACAATATCTTTAAATTCAATTACATATGCTGTTTCTTTCTTAAGCCTCTTGCATTTGACAGATTGTTCAATAAAACATATGCTTATCTATAAAGATAGCACCTGCACACTTTAAATTGTTATGGTGAACATTCGTCAGACTCATAAATGCAGCGAGTTTTGTGTTTGCCGAATTTGGCAATCCGGCAAAATCTGGCTTGGTAAATGAATCAAGTATCCATTCTACAAGTGAGTGTATCCTTTGACCTTTGCTGTATTCTCCTTTGGGATCTATACATAACCCTTTATGAAGGGTTATATAAATACACATACTGTAGGCATATATTAAATAGGCTCTACACAAGAGCCAGGATAACGTTTGACATCCTGATATAAAATTTAGGAAATGGGTTCAACAGCAACAGTAGTACTACCCTTCTTTGAAATTGAATATGCTGCCATTTTGCAAGTCCATTCAAATAAATAATACTATTGACCAGTGTCTGGAATAATCAATTATTCAAACGCTTGTGGTCTTCATTTATGGTTTCGGGAGGCTAATGCAAAATGTAACAGTGCACCCAAATTAAATTATCATTACATTATTATGGCTGCTAAATAATTAAACAGTGCTTGGTAAAAATGGGCCCTGGGGCTTGTTATGGATATGATTTTTGTATTGGTTACCCAGAAAATGATATATGATATGAAGAATTACTGATATACAAATTATACTGCCCTATGCCTTTAAGAATGCCATGTGACTAAGAAATATAAACCTACGTAGTGGAAAAAAAACATGTGCATTACTCAAATTGGATGCTTTGCCCAGAGAGAAAGAAAATAAGTCCCATCTGGACTATTTTAATGAAGGGCACACAACAATTAAATGTAAACTGCTTTGCTAGTGTAGAGCTAGAATTTTTATTCTACTAGCAGTGTTCAGTCAAACTAAAATATGCCCCAACAAGAAAATGAGTTACGAGCCCAATGAAGACCTTGACAGATCATGTTGCCAAATTTGGAGTTAACCAGAAAAGCGAACATGTTTTCCATTTATATTCTGAAAATATTGATACACCACAATTTCTTAGTTTGAAAACAAATAGATATTGTATTTTAGCATCAGATATATTCATTTGTGCAGTTTTAACCACCAAGATGCCCCATACCTATACAGCACTGAGAGTTTGCCACTTTTCAGGGTTTCCTACAGAAATAACCACAGACTTTCAGCCCTTAAAAACATCAACTTCTGTACGTTCTGACCTCATGTAACCACACAGAATTCAGGTACAACGCTACACATCCACACAATAAGGCCCCAAACTTGGGTTATTTTTGCATTTATTCTTCCTCTTCTCCTTTTCCTTCTCCCTTCCTGTTTTTCTTTCTGCCAAATTCGTCATCAGAAATGCTCTTTCACCTAAAATTCCTCTGAGCTGGTTTGGCCTAGAATCACCAAACCTGGCAGGCTTGTTGGGATGGCCAAAACTTTGACATTGACTGCCGACGCCCCGTTTGACCTAGTCACAAAATTTGGTGTAGAGGTCCCTCTGCTCATGACAAACAAATTTGCGTCAAGGACCCATAAAGTCCGCCATATTGGATTTTCCTCTAATTAGCATTTTTTGTAAAACACTTAAAATGCTACTCCTCCTACAAAATGTGACCAATTTGCATGAAACCTGGTATTTGGACTCTAAAGTGCCATCATACAGGCATTATCTATATTATGTATGCATTATATTTTCTAAGGCCTATGTCAAAATATGGCCAAAAGACAAGCCAATGAATTTTCAGTGGGCATGGCTTATCACAAATATGCTATTAATTCCAAAACTGTTTGAAAAAGTTATGAAACTTGGTATGTCTATTAAGAGTCGCATCAAGACTTCAGCCCTACAGCTTTAACTCAATCGAGCTACGTGGTAGCGCTATAGAGATCCAAATATAAAAAATATTTTAAAAATCACTGTTGCTTTGCAGAGATTTCAGACTTGCTACAGTGACAAAAGCCCTCATTAGGAACATAGATATGTACTACATTGGTCAGCGCCATCTTGAATTGGCCGCCATGTTGTTAAAAATTTTCTCTATTACTTTTCTGTGTTCTTCATTAACCGCTTGTCTGATTCTTGTGGCGATAGGCCACTTGGTGGTGCTATAATAGTCAGTTGAATTTGCAATAATTAAACAATCATAGCTCCTGCACAGTTTGACATAGAGTTGAAACTAATAAACTAATATCATTAGATATGGCTCTTCACACTGAACAAATGTCCATCAAGGAAACATGGACCAATATATAGAATTTTCTGACATTTTGAATAGTCTTAAAGCACAACTGAACTTTGGGTTGTGTGGTTACCTGGCCATGATATGAGTCCAAATAGTGGCAAAATATGTTTGTTAGTTGCTCTGTGCTCCTCTGGGGTGATAATCCATAATAGGGTATTTGTCGCTCTCCATTCATTTCTATGGGGCAGCTAAAATGGTCTCAAAATGACACTTCTAGCACGTATACGACCGCGAAAGAAGTTGATTCTGTCAATACAAACAATAACCAGTCCTCGTACATATTTTATTTTTTAATTCAATCGCCCTTTTCTTGCTTTTTCGTATTTTATTTGGAACGTAGATCCGGTAGGTAGGCAACGTTCTTGTGCCAGAAACAGCGTTAATGCGCCGATGCGTCAGAAACCACTCATTGGTCAAAATTTCCACAGAAGCAAACGTTCCTAGTAGGGCTGCACGATATATCGCAACGATAATTATCGATTGCAATAACGGCCGTTGCCAGCATGTGGGGTATTGCCTTTCTTTTCGTCTATTTTTCTTTAATTAGACTTGATGCAGTAGAAATCTAAACTTCAAAACCCCTGTGAAATTCCTCCGGGAAAAAAACGTCATCACTGTCTACTGCGTGTTGATAAGACGGACAATCACAGAAAGGCGTTGCACCTTTCATGCGATTGACAAAACACATCACATGATCACGTGAAAGCTGCACGACCTTGCTGCTGGTTGGCTGTCTTATCAACACTCAATAGATATCAGCGGTGATGTTTTTTTCCGGAAGCATTTAACGCAGCCTCTGAGGTTTGGATGTTTACTGCCGTATATTGGGTATACTTAAAGAAAAAAAGACGAAAAGAAAGGCGCCCCACACGGTGGCAACGGCCGTTATTGCAATCGATAATTATCGTTGCCATATATCGTGCAGCCCTAGTTCCTAGTACTAGTATACATCTATGGTCCAACCTGCCGACATTTTGGTAGTCTTTTCTGGTAGCTTGCTAACAACATTGAAGGAAATAGTACTTTATAAATAATTTTAATTACACAAAACAAAATACGTACGAGGACTGGTTATTTAAATTTGGTTATGGTTAATTATTTAAATGTAAATTTAGCCAGTTTGCACTAAACTCGGTAGGTTGACTCAACTCATGTGCTTTCATATGGGCATTACTTTTCTAAGGCCTAGGTCAAAAAATGGCCAAATGACATTCCAATGAATTTGCATTTTGCATGGCTTATCACATAAATGCTAATAATTCTGAAACCTTTTGACATAATGTTCTGAACCTTGTTGGGGTGATTGAAAGTTAGATCAAGACTCCAGTTACAAAGGCTTAGTCCAATCAAACCACGTGGTGGGGCTATAGAGATACAAAAATTCACTGTTCCCTTGCAGAGATTTCAAACTTGCAACAGTGACAAAAGCTCTGATTAGAAACATAGATATTTGCTTTTTGGGTCAACTCTGTCTCGAATTGTCCACCATTTGGAGTCTCTGTGTTTGACAAATGCTGCTTATGCTGCTCGGTCCCCAGGAATATTTTGTATCTGTATTTATTTATTCATCCCCCCTTTCTCTATTGTAAATTATGTTTCTTGGTATAAATGTCTGTGAATTGTAGAGAAATGTCTAGCAGCAGCAAACATTTTAAAACCTGTAAACTTGGCAACAAAGTATAAAAATATCCTTTCTGGAGTGTAATTATTCGTCAACTGTTTAAAACATTAATTGAAATGATTTGTTGTTTCATGAAGCAATTTTTGATATTTGACATTTAAAGTTTGAATGACCACATTCTCTTGAGATGGTAAGATTTTAAAAATGACACAGGGCCAAGTTAACACTAAATAATTTAGGAAAGATTGGGTAGCATTGTTTTGGAATAGAACTAGTTTAATTAGTGTGAGCTATTATAGGCAATATTTAGTTTGTCAACTCAAAAATAAACCATGTTTCTATCAACCAGCTCGCAAATTTCTTTTAGGCTGTTTTTTGATCCCAAGCAAGTGTGCAGATTTGATGCGTCAACCCTGCCTCTGCAAATCAAGTCTGGATTTTGATGAAAACTGTAGATCTGAGATGGGCAATTACAAATTATTTTCACAAGAAAACAGCACTGCAATGTCACTAGGTGAATTCTGGGATACAGCTGAAGAAATATTTCCAAACCTTACCCAAAACACAAAACGATACTTGATTGTGGTAACAAACTCAGTTGATGCAGAAAGATGGACATGTACAACATTTCACCAAGCATCGTGAATCAATGACAGAAGAGACTGTTACAACGGGCCATGATAAAATATATTAAATATAATATTTTAATTTGAACTTTTATTCATGACTTATTTTAAGAGGCTATTGCGACCTCTAGCTGCTGGAGGGCTGAAGTACCATGTGAGAAAACGAAGGGCGACTAACTGGTGACCCTAAGCAGAGCTAACAGTCCTAGCCTATATTAGGACGGATCATATGTCTGCTGTGAGGCACTACTATATTAAAAATGCAGTTATTGTGGATCAAATTTAAAGGTGAGATGTTATCATTTAATTGTTAACTAATAAGAATCCATCCCACTAGCCAATCAGCAAATCTGAGCCAAAAGCACATGTCTGTACATTCTGAACTGGACCCTAAGAATCTCCTTTCTACTTCTGTGTACAGAAGAATTGGAAAAATACACAGACCATTTATTTTTTAATGAATAGTTTGCATTTATGTAGTGTATTCATCTCATGATCTCAAAGTACGTTACGGTGATTGAGGGAAAACTCACCTAAATCACCAGCAATATGTAGCACCCGCCTGTGAGATGCACAGCAGCCATTTTGAGCCAGAAGGTGGAAAGAACAAGGTTGGAAATTTTGCCAGGACACAGGGGGAACCCCCTACTATTTCTGATATATACCCTGGGACTTTTATTGTCTAGTGAGTCAGCACATCGGTTTAATGTCTCATCCAAGAATGGTGTCTCTTATAGCACAGTGTCACTGTCATTAAGTGGGACATTGGGGTTTTATTTGGTCCAGAGGTGAAGATTGCCACATACTGGACCACCAAATCCACTTCAGCAGCCATTTGCCATTTGCAGGTCTCCTATTGCTGACCAATGCACAAAATGCAATATGTTGTTTGCTATGTTATTTGTGCTACGCTGTGCTTGTCCCACTCTCCCCCAGAGATTGCATAATTTTAACATTGTGACTGCTTACTTAATTATTTATGTTTGTATCATTTTCTTTATTTGTAATTTTTTTTTTAATTAATCAAACAAAACATAATACATATCATAATAACATTAAATTCAATACATATCATGTACACCAGACCTCACACACAAATTTATTTTAAATTAAAATAAAAAAGTAATAATATAACAAACAAAAAATAATATGTAAATGGAAAACCTTTTTTCAACACTATGGAAGAGACCAATAAAACCTTTTATTTAAGATTTTCTTAACCCTGAAGAAATTTTTAATTCATGCAACAGACATAATGAGGGTGTAAAGTCTATTTCCTTTTTTATTCTTTTTAAGATCAATGATATCAATAATATCAATACCAACCAAACCAAACCAAATTCATGAGATATTCAGCCATAAGTCCATTAAATCGGAGTGCTAAAATACCCGCATGTTGTTTTTGAGAATAATTCTTTGCCACGGACAGGATTTAGATCACAGATGTCACAGAGGCAAGATCAGTATTATTCAGATCAGTATTATACAGTGTTTCTATTCTAGGTTAACCGTGATGGCACAGCATTGAGTATGCTAGTGGGAAAGAGGCTCAGCTGCACACAGTGGAGTGAACCGAAGGTCATTGTTGCAATATTCGGGACTTATCATGGAACTGCAGATTTGTTGGTTCTGTGCAAGATTATGGTCTTACTGGAAGGAACATGGTTTCAGTTACTGTACTGTTTACATTTACGGTGACAGATTGCCGGGACGGGACGGGAGCCCATATTTTTGGTCTGTTTTGACTGTCAAATGTTAAAGTGTCAAATGTTATTTTGAAGGTGTGTGAGCCAAAACAGTTGTGTTGTTAATGACATTAAAATTACTTTTAAATGGCTCCATAAAATAATTGGAGACCACAATGCATAAATCTTCTTTTTTTAATTAGCAATATTAAAGAGGAACTCTCCAGAAATATTTATTTCATATGTTGGGCTTTTCCTTAAGAATAATTTTACAGATACACAATAATAGCGGGGCTGTATGAGTTTCGCCCGACAAGCTAACGTTATGATCAATATGATAGGCCGATATGATAACATGACATACAGTGCATGCAGAAAGGCAACACAATTTATGTGCCGCTGATGCTGCAAGTTATGTTATTTGTTATTTGTTTTTAATTTATAATTTCTGCTCTCCAAGTGTAACTTACAACTCAAACCTCCCCACCTAAACCTAACCCTGGTATTTCAGGGTGAAATTAATGATGTGCACACACCGCAGTGATCTGCACACGCTGCAGTTGCAGTTTGCGTTGGTTGCTATGGAAAACAGGGAGGTATCGGCATCTGCTAATATGTCCAGGTAATTATTGGTTATTACTATCGGCCTCAGAATTTCCATGTTCTGCATCCCTAAATAATTTGTAATTTCCCCGCCACACACAGTCATGAAACTCTAATGGAGGTTGCAGTTCAGATGACACTAAAACGAGACTCTAAACCTCTGTCTTAAATACTGATTGATTGTGACTTCAGAAATATTGAGAAAACAATAGATGTGTAACCGTTACACAGTATTCTCAAATTCATGACACCTTCATTCATATAAATGATAAGAAGATGAGTTGCGTCCAAATGACGATATCCCCAAAATCACTTATAATTGGCTTTTGCAGATACAGACTAAAAAGAGTTGGTTTTGATGCACAAAATACAGTACCAATTATTGTGAGAGTACAAATGAACTCTCAGTTAAGGCCTGTGAACAGACACACGCATGCATGCACGCACGCACGCACAGTTAAGCCCCACAGTAGCCTCAATCAGTAATGAAAAAGTATGAATCACATGGCCTTTTGTCACGTGGGTAATGATGAGTCACTTGGGTTTTAATAAAGTGAGACGTACAGCATGGAAAATGGACAATATTCACTTTATTTGCACTTGAAGAGCTGTCATCAATGTTGAGTACTGTTAAGCTAGTTTACATACATATTCACTGCTTTGACAGACACACGGGGAGAGGAGTTCAGGTGGCTTAAAGTAATGCACAGAGTTGTCATCTGCATACTGTATCCCACGCAGATATCAAGACATAATTTTAGTCCTCTTATGAAAGCATTTCAAGACAATTTGTTCTTTCTATATAATATGATTTTATAGATTTTACTGAATACAAAATGTAACCTCGCCTTTCACAGCTTTTGAGTTATTTTTTTAGCTGTAGTTCTGATGTTCTTCATTTCTACACATTGAGTTTATACTACAAATATAAGTAACAATAATACTTTTTGTATTATTATTATTACTGTTGATTTTATAATAACTATACTATAGTATAGTATAAACTGTAGTACCTATACTATTTAAACTTGCTCCTGAACCTTCATGTGAATGGCAGTGTTTTTGAGGAGTTTCCCACGGAGAAGTCGACTTTGATATTTGACGTATAGTACAGTGCTCTCTTACAATAACATAACCTCCTTATAACCTCTGTGTCTTACGTGGCGAGATCCTGACCCATATGTAATATAAACCATTATTATTCAATCTCTGTACTACAAAAACCTCCAGGAATTGGTCTTCGAGATAATGGTCTAAAAGCTTGAACATTGTTGAAAAGGGAGAAAAGCTTCTATTTAAAAGGTTAATTTATCCCATTGACTAACTCTGGAACGTACAAGTTGGGTGCTGTTTATAGAAGGATTTGGGGGGAGGGTGGGATCTATTTAAAACCAGCATTGCCTATGGGAGATGGCCAACTCTCACAGAAAGGGCATGGGAAGTCCGCTTCTCTGCTATTGCCCCTTATGTCTCTTCTGCAAAGACATTAAACACTGGCAACCTGCCTCTCTGTCTTCTAATGCCCTGGACACTGGTCCTGATACTGGAAATTAAGTCTCTGACCTCCCCCTTTCTCATTGTTTTAACAATGTTTTTTTTGAGAGTTTGAGGCTGAATTTATCAGGGGGAAATATGCGCAGCTTCCATTAAGAATCACTCATATTGTCTTTGCATCGGTACTTTCCTGTGTTTTAGGCGCGTATAACATTGTTTTTTTAATGTTATGGATACATGACAGAGCTGGAAAGATCCTGGTGAAAGCCAAACCTGCCCTCCCTGTTTATCTGCACTGCACAAACCAGACAATAGGATGGAATTAGGTCAAAATATGCTGGCAGGACCCATCGCCGTGGCCCGTGTATATTGCAGCGTAATGATTTTCGAGGCACAGATTATTTGGGATTTAGCGGGGCCGCGGGTTTGTCCGTGAGCAGGGGGGGGGGGGGGCGGAGCTGGCGCATTGACCTGTCAGGGAGACCCGGCTGCAGCTGTCGGGCTATGACCTTGTGTGATCTCACGGCCTGCCTCAGATGTAGGTATGCAGTGCCGCGCCGGTCCTCTCATAAAGCCACAGCCAGGGCCCCTAGCTGGGAGCTCCTCATAGCCCGCTTTCTCATGACAAATGCATTGTGCGCATGGAAAAGCCAGATCTGGCTGTGCTGACTATTTATAGCTCTGGGGCCTTTGGTGACCACAGGATGCTCATGTAAACTGTGCTGTGCTTTCCTACGCACATTATAAGAGTAAGTACTGTACTCTTTTAACAAAAAATAATTAGCTTCGTTTTTTTTTAATTTTTATTTTTATTTTTTTTAAGGAATCAAATGTCTCCTCCAAACACATATCAGAGGATTGGCACAGGTTTAGTTTTTTGCTTTGATGTAAATGTTGTTTATTTGCTTTGATTCTCTTAGGCTCTTAGAGCAGTATTTACATTTGCTTTGAGTCTATAGTGTTTAATTGGTTTTGATTCGATTTCTCACACCTCGGTCTGTGCAGATAAGCCGTTGAAGGATGCCCTCGGCTCAGAGAGGGCCTGCTGCGTTTGAAAAACCAGCCTCATATTTCAAAAGCTGACTCTTTTCCAAGGGTTACAACTTGAACTTGTTTTAAACTGGAATGCGGTCAAAACACATTCTGGAGTGTTTCAGGGTATGCTTCCTGCCAGTTTTTCTGTCAACACATCGTACAAACATACAAGAGGTCACTCAGGTCTGACACCAGCTACAGAGTACATACAGCAGAGTGTTTCTCTGTCACTAGAATTGTAGATCAGTAACACAGCGGAGCAGAACGGTGCAGTCCCCCCTTGCACTGCCTGTACTTCTGTGCGCATTCTGCTGAAAGTCTGATATGCTTCTGCACGTTCTCCAGATCTGACTGAACTGCAGTAAATACAATTACCGCAGCTGCTCCGTCATTGACGAAGTGACTGGTAAAATATTTTCAGGAGTCAGATGGCTGTGCCAAACTGAACTTTGAAAATCCACTAAATAATTGTGAAAAATATAACGCAATTATTTAGAGGTTAGAGGATAACCAACACCAGGGTTGTGAGATCTATACTGTTTATGAAATAATAAAATACATAGGGATGTACCATGTTTAGTCCTGGCTGGTAGGTTAATCCCAAGAAAAAAAATGATTTATGTGTTCGAAGAGATTTATATGTGAGATCGTCTGGGCAATCTCTCTGGAACTTACTGTATCATCAAAACACCAGGAAGAAGGAACTTGTGAGACACTTTCACGCTGGCGGAAGATCTTTGCTCTCTGGCAATACCAAATTAAGAGGAAGTATTTTGTTTTTTCAGGAGAAAGTACATGGAAACTTTGAAAGTGAGTGCTTCATCCCTTAAAATGGAAAGTAAATGTACACGTAATGGCTAAGTGATTGTGGGAACATCTGCAGTAACAATATTCATGCCAAGAACAGGGACTAGAAGGGACTGGAAACACTTGGGAACGGATGACTCAGGAGGCCTAAAATAAAGCTAAAAGGAAAAGAGAAAAAATAAGCTGGGCTGCTCATTTGTCCCTGGAGATTGGGATTTATTTACATAAAGTAATGACAATTCCTTTTGAAAAACAGGTGTGCTGTATCAATGTAAAAAAAAAAGTTAGATTTTTTTTAATATGTCTGACAAGTGTGAAACAAGAATGGTAAGCAATACAAATTATGAAATGAGGTAACAGGATAATCTTCATAAAATAATAAAAAATAGACTCTTCCGTGGACTATATCGTATGTGCAGCTGACCCTTACTTAAACCTAAAAGAACTGAGGGGGGCACAGAGGAATTATGATGCGAGCGCAAAATCTAAATTTATTTATTTTTTTACCATGCAGATCCGGCCCAAGGATTTTGGTGGCCCTAAACAAGAATGTTGCTGTGGCCCCAAAATTGCTCCAACATAAATCACACCAAAAAATAAAAAATCTTGAATTGTGTGGCCCTGGGATGGTTGTGGCCTTAGACGACAGTATAAAGTGTGTATGCCAGTGGCCTCTGTTACCATGCCTACGTGCAGATAGACATGATTTACCCAAGTGGAACATGTTCCTGGATCAACATCCCTTGTTGTTCCTGGAACAAAATCCATATTAACCAATCATTTTCCTCTGATGTCATCGGTGTGTGCTGAACAACATCCCTCTCCAGAGCCATTTCAAAATTCCCTCCAAAACGCTCCAGTTTCCAGAGAGGTAACCTGTTTTGTGCACCATAGCTCTGCATACTGAACAATGCAACACAACAATAGAATCCTGTTTATCTGTCAATGGAATACAAGAAATATATAAATGCCAAAAATACCAGCTGTCACTGAAATAAAATACTGTACAATACTGTAAAATACTGTACAGTTAGCTGAAGTGAAAACAGCTTGTCAAATCTAAAATTGGGGAATTATGATGATCTACAATATGTAAAATAAACACTGTTAAAGGTATATAAAATTGGAGGGATATGTTTTTATATTTTCGGTAGTTTGAACTTCAGTCTCATAGTCAGGAAGACAGGAAAGAGAAGTCCAAGCTTTAACAAAGCAATCAAGACAAGCAAATCAAAATGCCTATAAATGCAGAAGTCTATCTCAGTTGAGAAAACGGACAGAAAAGGTTGCCAAAGGTTGCTGCTAAAAAATAAGTAGGCTATAGAGCAGGATAGACTGAATGGACTACCTAGCCTCGGAGCTGAACTTGGAGATGATTGTACACAATGCATGGCTCAGGTGGGTGAGGGTGTGTTTAGTTCATCTTTTTGATTTTGAAAACTGCTTATTAAGGATAAGAAATTGGTTGTAGCTTTGTCACATTTTTATGATGCCCACATTATAGAAATCTTGGGTAAATGCGTTTATTGTCCTCTTGGTGTCGTAAGATATTAGGGGATATTGGGCCTCATTCACCAACCATTCTACAAACAAATTTGGTCTTAAGACTCATTAAAACGTTTTTATGAACATTCTGGCATTCACCAATGTTTTCTTTTTTGGGATTTTTTCTTTGGTAGAACAGAAGCTCAGAACACAAACATCAATTCATCCTGAAATGTTTGTAAAAAACGTTTTAAAGAAAGTCTTAAAGGAGCTATATGTAACATTGACACCGAGCATTTAAAATGGGTACTGCAGTCCAAATTCACATTATTGGAGAGTTGTCTCCGCCTGCCCCCTCCCCCCCAGACTCGAAGCTCACGCGGGTTGCCAGGTTGAGGACACTGAACGAACACGAGCGCAAGACAAGCCGAGCGCAACATTATATTTTGAGCTTATTCTATTTTGACAATGACAAGCAAGTCCTACACTGTAAGTTGATCAGCTAATGTATACGTTTGCAATTTATTTTTTGCAAATTATAAACCAGCTCATGTGGATTTTAACTTTGTCAATGTTAGCTAGATGCATGGCTGGCTATTTTTACTGTCACACAGATATAAGCTAACATTAGTGGTATGTTTAGCTAGTAACTATATACATATATATATTTAAATCTTTAGCTAGCTGGCTAAATGAAAACAATGTTGAACTTAGCTTAGGCATTCGTAAATCGGCTGTCGGAGTGCCGGAGTACATCTGGTTGTTCGTAATGGGCAGTGGGCGGAGTCAAACAAGACACGTGTACCATTTACAATTAGATTTGTTTATTTTCATAATTTAAGTAAAAATAAAGTGCCACAAATGTCCACAAGTGTGCAAAATCTGAGGATGATATGCAGAACTACTAAAGGTCTATGATGCAAAATATAGGCAGTATACCCTGTTGTCCATTATCGTCTCCAAATGTATCCAAATGGCTAAATTGTGCACTGCTCTAAATAAAAAAAATTATGATATATTTAACTACAAATCAACAGTTTTGGCTCATAAAACTCACTTTTGCATCATTTTCAAGTGGGAATTACTATATTTTCATCAGTGTAGGGGATTAATGTCTATGGTTCCAAAACCCCTATGCAAAACATGTTATAAAATGAATACAATTTATTTTGTCCATTATAAAGCGTATACATTTGCTCCTTCTGATGGTTTAAGATAAAAACACTGATATCACAGTGTTACATACACCGAAATATGTAGCCTAATCATTCACTCTTGTACCTCAATAAAACATCACTTTTCCCTGTACTCTTCAATATGTATACTTTTGCCCTGGGATTGCATTTTTCTGTAGTTTTTTTAAATTATTTTTTTATGTTCCCATTCATAATATAGTAGGGGTGGCAGTGTCGTATAATGGTTAAGGATCTGGACTTGTAACCAAAAGGTTGCAGGATTTCCAGGTAGGACACTGCCGTTGTACCTTTGAGCAAGGTACTTAACCTGAATTGCTTCAGTACATATCCAGCTGTGTTAATGGATAAATGTAATAAGAAGTTGTGTAAGTCACTCTGGATAAGTGCGTCTGCTAAATGCCTGTAATGTAATGTAATTATTACTCCAAGGAAAATTTTGACATTAATCTACCAAATATCCGTGTACAGTACATTGGAATGAGCATTTGCCATGCCCTAAGTGAAAAGTATATATGCCATCATAGCCTATATTATGTACAATAACATGAAAATAACATAGTATTCCACCATCTGCAAAATTCTGCCAAATGTTCTATCTTCAATGAAAATCGGTAGCCTACATCAACAATTGCACTACAGTATGTGAAATGTACTCAAAATGCGAAAATAACAATAGGCCTATCAATATCATATTGGAAAGACAGTGCTCGAGTGGACAAAACGAACGTACATATGTAGCCAGCGAGACCAACCGCATTTTAGACTCAAAAATACTTACAGTATACAACAGAAGTGAGTACACCCCTGTGCAATATCATTTAAATGTCAAATGAATCAAAATTGTATCACCTCTCAATAATTGCATTATTTCTAAGTTGACAAGTAGAGTGTTTCCTCTTATGAACAATCAAAAACAAATACTTTAGAAAGACTATAGTGAAAATACAGGCCTCAAAGTAGAAACTCAATGCAACAAAAGTGAATACACCTGTGATCACTGACACACAAGTTAGAAAGTTACACAAGTTAGTTAATAATATTTGGTTGCATATCCTTTGCATGCCATGACTTCCTGATGTCTGTGACCCAAAAACATCAAAAGACTCTTGATATCTTATTTTCTGGTACTCTTACAAGCGATCCTATAACGTCTCTGCATTTGAATGGATCTCTATGGGATTGGGGGGTGGGACTAGATTTAGCTGTAAATTATGCTGGAATAGTATGGAATACATAGTTGGTAAAATGGCTGTAAGTCATCAAGGGTCTGACGTATCAAACGAGCCTCAAACCATCACTCTGCTGCCAGATATGCAGTAGATATGGATGGATCACTTTAAGGGTTGTTTCTCCTGACAAATTTTCCTATTGAGTCAGGAAAAGAAACCCTTCAAGTTATCCATCCATATCTACTGTATTTCTGGCAGCAGAGTGATGGTTTGTTTGATACGTCAGACCCTTGATGACTTAGAGCCATTTAGCCAACCATGTGTTCCATACTGTTCCAGTGTAATTTACAGCTAAATCTAGTCCCACCCCCTAATTCCCATAGAGATCCATTCAAATGCAGAGATGTTATAGTATCGCTTGTAAGAGTACCAGAAAATAAGATATCAAGAGTCTTTTGATGTTGTTGGGTCACAGACATCAGGAAGTCATGGCATGCAAAGGATATGCAACCAAATATTATCAACTAACTTGTGTAACTTTCTAACTTGTGTGTCAGTGATCACAGGTGTATTCACTTTTGTTGTATTGAGTTTCTTCTTTGAGCCTGTATTTTCACTATAGTCTTTCTAAAGTGTTTGTTTTTGATTGTTCATAAGAGGAAACACTACTTGTCAACTTAGAAATAATGCAATTATTGAGAGGTGATACAATTTTGAATCATTTGACATTTAAGTGATATTGCACAGCGGTGTACTCATTTCTGTTGTATACTGTACATATCGGGAAGGGAATACTCCCCTACCCAATGCGTTTTCTATAGAGCTTGTGTAATACTAGACCGTTAAAATGAAAACTGACGTTACGCTGGGCTTTAATGAATTGTTCAAAGCATCCAATAAGACATGGCATATACCGTTGCTAAGGTTATAATGTACTCTATTGGATAAAAGAGCCGGAATGACCAGAATGAACTGTAATGAATGAGACAGGCTTGCATGGCATGGGGGGTATTACGAGTCAACGTTTGATCACTGCTGCTCCAAAATTATTAGGAAGCGCAAAGTAACTCCCCGCAGTGTAGATCTACCAGTGCTCCAGGTTAAAATCTCTCTCCTTCCTGGCCACATCCTTCCAGCATGTGACAGATGCACTCAAAAAATGTATCTTTGGACAGTAATGGGCTATTATTAAGTATATGTGACTTCAACTCATTAAGTGGAAGACGTCGCATCTAGGCTATTATGCTACCGTACATTACTTTATTAGGTAGGCTAGTTAAAACACAGAGTTTGTGATTTCCACTAATAGTTTGGCTGCAGGAGCAAAGAATGTCTCAGTTGAGCAAAATGATGGTGCCGGCGGCATGATCACTAGGCATCTGCACAAAGGAGTTAATAACATAGCATATTGCTGGCCTTCATAGCTTAGCCTAATACATTCCGAGCTGCCGCCCCAAAGCCTCTTTTCTGTGCTTTTGGTATGTTTTTTGCGAGGAGGGGCAGGTAAAGATAAGACAAACTTCTAACAAAAACATAGTCATCATGGCACAGGTAGTCGGAATCGATGGATCAAATTACAGAGAAGCCATGCAAATGTTTTATTAGCCTACATACTAAAGAAGAAACACATCCCGATAGGTATAGCCTATAGGCTTACATGCTCAAAGAGTCACTAGAAGTCGCTAAATTACATATTTACGACGTCATCACATGCTCATTTGCATACGAAAATGTGCATCTGACTGATGGACGGCCAATTGTAGCTTCTCTCTGCACTCACTAACCAGCCGCTGATATGTGAGCGGTAGCGCGATAGCGCGCGCCGGAAAGGCTGCAGACCCACCGAGCAGCGCTAGTGACTGCTTTCCAAGGGAGCTAATATCTGCTCCAAAAGTCACTAGATTTGTCGCTAGCCTCTTTTTTGAAATGAAGTCGCTAGAGTTCTGAAAGGTCGTTAAATCTAGCAACAAACTCGCCAAGTTGGCTACAGTGATCTGAATTAACCGTTAGCAAAGATTTCAAACCTAGGCAACTTTTCCATTCACTGCCAATGACAGTTACACATCTCTAGTATCATTGAAGATCTTTAGTCCTGGAAGAAAGGCGTGACCCAAAAGGGGAAGAAGGGTTGATAACAAAATCCTGTTTGAGAATAGTTTTGAGGGAATATATAGTCATCTAACAATATTTTTGGATGTATAATAACATTGGTAAATAAAATAAAATTGACTTATTTAAATGCAGATAGATTCTGAAAAAGCTGAAGGGGCGTCCTCAGTTTGAATGGGCAGATTGCCACTGAATTATTGGCACTTTATCTTTTAAAATGCCCTGCTATGAAATATAGAATAGAATAGAATAACTTTTATTTTCCCGATAGGGAACTTCAGTTGTAGCCACCAGCAACAACAAAAAAGCATAGACACTGGGGCAGACCCACAACACACAAACAAACATATAAAATAATACAGCCAAACGTCATGATTAAAATGAAAAAAACAAAAGACAAAAGCCCCACACAACAAAACACATTCAAATTAACAAACACGAGAGACAGCTGGACTACATGTCGCCATTACAGCGCCACATGACGTCAATATATTTATCATTATGCTTTCAAAAAGTTGATGTATTTGCAATATATTCTAGTATATTCAATTTCTGTAAGGGGAGGTAAGAGGACTGATAGGGAGGGTTTTCTGTTCACCAGACATGATGGGTATGTATGCATAAGGTCTCTCTCGCACCCTTCTTGTTTCAGGGAGATGTAGAGTAGAGCAAGACTTCATAGGCTGGTTGCATAACAAAGATGGTTAGATAAATTGGGACACGGCGTTCAGCATCTATTTCGGTCGAATAGTATGCGGTAGCCCACAACCTGAATTACATAGCTGTGTGGTGTTAATGCTTGAGATACCATGATCACTTTACTGTATCATTAGCATATGTCTGGTACATCTTATTTTTAGTTTAAGTCAGTGCACTGAATGGAGATGTACAAACTGTTCCTGCACAACCCACACAGGATAAACGAGGCATGGCTTTAGGCTAATACCTGCATGATCATTACATGTCCAGTAAGCGTGTGTGTGTGCAGTAAACATAACCTGCACGTGCACAGTAAACGGTTTTGTATCGATTCCTCTCGTTTTGCTATCTCACCCTTAAAAGACAGCACACATTAGTCTCGGTATCAGTAACCATAGGATCGAATTACAGGCATAACCATGTTCTTATTCGTGTAGTACATTGTAGAGTGATGCATTCTGAAAATGAGACTTCTTAAATGTGAGAATGAAGAAAAGTTCCTGTTGTCAGAAACCTTTCTCTAGCTCAGGGGAGATGACCTATTTTTCAATGTCCTGAATTGAGCCTTCTCTGTATTCTGTGATTTAAAAAACATGGTCACCTCTCTCTATCTTCCGTTATGTTATACTAGTTGGCCCTCAGCAGATCAAATTCTGGTACAACAGGAATAAATACTATCATTGCTCAGGGTCTAGGGGTTGCATGGACAAATCTCTCTATCTCTCTCCCTCATACGTATGTATATATTTATCTGTATATGCGGTATAATACTATACTGTATATACAGTAAGTGTTTATTGTGTATAATGGTTGATTTTATAAACTACGCCTGTGTAATGAATTCTGAAACGCCAGTCATTGCTTCAAGTAAAATCTGCAGTACAGTTTGTGTACACTGAGGATTGTAGCCAAGCAAATGCTACAAAAAGCATTGTTGTCAGTTTGGTGTTGGTGAAATATTGGATGTGATATCAAGTCTACCTCAGTAAAGTGGAGTTCCAAAGTTTACAGTCTTATAGGGTCCTCTGCCCAGTATATATAGCCTGGCCACAACATGACACATTATATCACTGCACTGTGTGCGTGTGCGTGTGTGTCTGTGTGTGTCTGTGTGTGTTTGACTCCTTGGACCCTACAACTGAATTTTTCATCTTTCTCTCCATAATGCACTGCAGTGTGACTGGTGAGAGCGGTGAGTGATGTGTCAAGGCTCATCTGCGCTGCACATGTATTGGGCATGATGCGCAAACGGCACACAGAAGTAGTGGTGCCTACACCGGTTCCTTTTACTTCTCTTGCACTCGTGTGTATCAATAGGCTACATTTGTTATACAGTTGTATTTTGCATCAGTCATGAGCAAGGCACAATTTGTGTTCATATATTCAGAAATACCAAAAGACTACCAGTAATACAAATATTGATCAGTTTTGTGGTTCCAGCTCCCTGTAGGCTTTCTCCCTCTCCATTTGTCCTCTTTTTTTAAATTCTCTGGATAATGGTAGTTGGGATATTTTCAGCGCCTGTCTCTCTGTCTCTACCCTCTCCCCTTTCCCAGGTAGTCCTATGTTGCCTTATATGCTCTTTGAGAAGTGTTTCTATTTGTATGTTAGCCCTCATCCTGAACTTATTATTACTTTGGAAACTATTGTTGCCTTTTAATAGTATTATATGAAAAATAAACATGAAATTGCTTGGTCTTTCATTTATAAAGAATACACCCAAGTGACAGAAAGGAATATTAAATTTGTGATTTGCGGTTCAGGAGCTAAGAACACAGCTCACCTTGTGCTTGTGGTAGCTGATGAAAAGTTGAAATTGCTGAGGCAGAACACATCGTTATCTGTCATGTATTAGAAATTCCCTTTTGTCTCATGGTGGGGGTTATCTTTATTCACATGAAATAATATTAATTATCTGAGTCTGATTTAGTAAAACCATTTTAATCATCATAACGATAAAAACATTTTATCTTGAAAGGATTGCCAAAGTAACATTCCCAGCTTTGAGTGCCAAGTGTAATAATGGCAAAAAATCAGCATTTTCATTAGAAGTCGGAATCTGCTGTTTTAATGCTTTGTACATTTTCTTATGATGCGAAGCAGTTTGATTCCTATATTTCCAGCTCACAAACAATGGTGGCTCTTCTCTTTAAGTTCTACGCTACATCATTTGTTCAGCATTTCTGTTTCGAAATGACCCCAGTACCTCCACAAAATCTGATAGAGATTCCATTGCCTTGTCCCCAAAGATTTAAGTTGATTTATTTTCTGAGAGGGCAATACTAAAATGAAAATGTTTGTTATTCAATATTTTAACCTCTTATTAAGTATCAGATGGTGTCCACTGGTACATAAGGGGATAAGGAACACACCTGCAGTCATAGGTTAATTTTTTACTAGGGAGTACCTGCCACAGACAAGCCCCGCCCCCCCTCTCCCCCACGTTAAAATTAAAAGCCGCGTTAAATTATATTCAATTCATATCGCCTAAATGTTGGATTTATGGATCTCGCTTGCAGTGCTATAATATCTTATTTAGCCGACAGGTTGGTAAAAACCTCATGGACGTTTTGACATGTTTTTAACATAGCTGGGTAACTTTAGCTTAATTTACCTCAGGGTTCACCCGGATATAGACTGGCTACATCCTAGCCAGTTAAAAAAAACGTTCACTTTTCAAACCCTTATTGCCGACTTTTCACCTGAACCCGAGACTTGTTTTCAACACTAAATGTTTCACTGGGAGGCAGGTGATGAAGCTGTGCTTCCCTCAGAATCGTTTGACACAGGTGTGATGTTTCATTCTGTGTGGGGTTTCATTTTTATTGCAAACTTGTCCATTTTGTGGAGACGCAGTATTATGAAGCATACCTAAACAAATAGCGCTTTTTAATTGGTTGCTTGTTTCTCGCTTATTTCACATGCTTTATGTGTGCATCAAACCGGGTTAGACCACCTGTAACCCGCATCAAACTATAACTTCACTCTGCAATACAATTTGCCCCTGAGTGCCCAGGCCCCTGAGCCAACCACATGATCGGCGCCTATGCCTGCGGCGATACAGTGACGAAATTGACATTATGCGTGTAAACGCTTCTCCGTATCGTGCGGCAAGCCAAAAACAGACGTGCACTGCAGAGATGTGCTGTGTCAGGTCTGTACCCTGCAAACGCTTCTGGTGTGGACAACCTTACCCACAGCCATTGCATTGGTACACTTCGCTGATGGGCGTGGTATACCACCACGTGCTATACTACTACTGGCGACTACGTGTGCGGTGTAGTCGAGCCTTCGGGACGGCTGTGAAGCAGAGTGGCTCCGGTGGAGAGATTAGCATCCAGTGCGTCAGCCCCACACCAGCAGAATATTGAACTGACAGGACAAGAGCGACTATCCTGGGCCGACTCACTTTTCAGTGGCAGAAAAACATCAGCTGGTCATTTTTCAGTGGCAGAAAACAGATGCTCATGTAGCTAACGCAGATAGAGCATCGTGCCTGCCAAGGGACACAGAGACCTGGGGAGAAAGTGCACTTGCTACTGCGTGGTTGTTGATGATCTTTGGCTGCATGTTTTTTTCAAATTCAGGTTTGGCTGCAGTTTTTTTTTCCAAGTAAGACTTCACAATGGTTCCTTTTTACAAAACGGCTACACTCCATCCCCATATCCCCATATCCCCGTTCCCCCATCTACACCCTGCCTGCCTGTACTGCAGGGTCATATTTGCTAAGCTTTTTTAACAGTTTTTTTTTTTTTTTTTTTTTTTTTTTTTTGAGTCAGGTTATTTGAGGTGGGTAAGGCCATGTAAGTGAAACCCCCTGAGAAATCTGTCACTCCGAGATGATCAAACAAACATATAAGGTCACACAGGGTCCAATCAATATTTCCTCTGCAGTGACTGGAGCACCAGTAGTGCTGTTTACCATACCATTACGACACGGCCATACCTACTGCACATCCCTCTCTGGTCGGCACCCTGAGGCTGAACGTCCCTTATTAAAAAAATATCATCAACGTATTGCTTCACCACCCTTAATGAAATATGCTGCAATATATTTGAAATATTTTAACTTTTTGAACATGTAAGTACTCGTATGTGTATTATGTACACTTGTGTATTTGGGAATTAGGAAGTGACTGACATAGTGTGCTTTATGTTAATGGTGCAAATATCATTTCACATCTAAGTGTATGCTGTGGAAATGATCACATGTATTTAGATAGAAGTGCTTCAGGAATATATTCAGTAATGTTCCATAATGCCTACAATGGCCCTCTAGGCAGTAGGCACCAATATGTCTGTCCCCCATACAGTATGTAAAACACATTTGTGTATCTACTTGACACAGTTTGGTGAATGTGACAGGTGCTCTTATGAGGACCTGGTCAGTCATGTGATGGTCACATGTACTGAGCGAGTTGGCATCCCTGCCTGGGGCACACTTTAAAGGGAACCTCCACTAGAAAAATTAGAAAAACATGAACTAAAAATGCAGTGAATGGTAAATTAGGAATATCTCCCATTTGGTGCATGGTCATTGATCTGAATTAATTTCTTTGCTTTCAACAGAATGTATTGGTTTTAAAATCAAATAAGTGTTATTACCATACCCCTGGATAGTGAGAATGGTGAACTGTCCCTTCACAAAAGGGAGAATTTGGAGCCAGAGTGCCAGCAATCCCATAATACACTTCTCCATTGTGTTTATAAACAAAGGCCATAGTTTTTAAAATAGCCATAACACAATAAATAAGTAAAAATCTAATTCAAAAAATTATTTGTATTATTTATTTATCAGGAAGCAAATGAAAGACATTCTGTTTCCCACTATCTGCATTTTGAGTTTTTTTATTATTTTTTTTATTTTTATTTTTTTCAAGTGGTGATTCCCTTTAAACCGTTACGGTCTCTGGGCGGCTTTGTATTACAAATGAACTCTATGGTACAGCATAATGACTGGGACTAAATTAACTCTATAGTACAGCATAATGACTGGGACTATGCTGCCATTCTAACTTGCATTTATGAGCAGGCCTGCATCAGGGCCATTTCAGTGAGGGGAAAAAAAGGTGGAGTTTCCAGAAATGCAGTAGAATTTTTTTCCCTTCTGCACTCTAATGAAGCAGGTATGCTGTACGAGTTTTGTGCATAATGCCAAAGAATTTGTTTAACAGCCACCCGCATTGCATCACAGTTTACACAATTAAGTTTAGCTTTGTCTAAGGACACAACTTTAAGTCGCATAATGCGAAGCAAACCAAAGCAGAGTTGAAAATAATGGAAAATCAGATAGTGGTTTCTTACATTCTGAGCAATGGAAAATACAGGCGAGTGGAAAGTGGCCTTCTAGCCCTGGGAATAAATAACTTGATAATGCTAATGGTAGACTCAAAGAACAGCTTAGGAACCCATTAAAGTGCCTTGTGAGATATTATCTATGAAACCATGCAGACAGAACGGGGGACATGGAGGAGACCTGCACACAACCTTCCAAAAGAGGGCTGCCTCCTAAAAATAGAACCAAGCAACCCACTCTTTGGGGTTACTCAATTCAATTAGAGTGCATAATTAATTGGCTGTTTATAATAATTACATAAGCAGGAAAGAGGCGCTCTAGGGAGCTGGTTCAATATGTCCTGAAAAATTGCTTTGTGTGCCTCTGGGAACCGGTCTGATGCACATTAGCATTCCATTTGACATCCCGGGTTCTTGTTATTTGGTCTGCTTGCAGAACAATGCTCAAAAAGTAAATGAGGGTTTTTGTATGCATAAAAAAATAAATAAGATAAAAAAAATTTAAGCTGAGACATTCTGCATTTGTGAATATACAAAAAAGGAATTTTATTAAATTTATTTACTTTATTTGCAGTTTTGATCTATAAACGTAATGGGCCTCATTTATCAATATGGTCGTAAAAATGAGCGTATATTTGTGTATGAAAAACGTGTGATTCATCAAACTTGCGTAAAGAACTATTCCGAGCGTAATGTGTTCGCAGGTTGATAAATCATACTTGAACGTATATTAGGAAGTGCGTGCACATCATTATGATTACCATACTCACACGCCCATTTACTACCATATTTGGCAAGGCCACCTCTTTTAATACGCACATGCCAACACAGTTTTCTCAGTATTATTGGCCATGGTGGGCAACAGGAAAGCAAAGAAGAATAATATTTCTGTCAGGGTTAAATTGAAATGCTTCCGAATGAACATGAAAATAAACGTGTGCTTTTTGGGAGTGTTAATAGTGGTGTGCAGCCTCGCTCAAAAGCCGCTTTGTGGCACAGGATAACCAGGGCTGTAAATCATGCTTTCTCTGAATAACAAACTACAGCTGAGATAAAAAAAGAAAAAAAAAGAAAAAGAAAATGGCCCTTCACAAAAAAAAAAAAAAATGTTCTGGCGGCACAGGTGGGGGAAAGGGCATCCTGGACCTCTCACCTGCATTGGAGAGGATGGGGGGCATCATTGGGAAAGTGGCCCTGGGAGGGGTGATAGAAGATGGCAACAGCGGCTTGTCCCCGCCAGCGTATTTTTTCCACTCACCTTGGAGGGATCGCTGGGCAGCAGCGTTTGCTAGGTCTTCTAGGTTAATAAAGCTAGATCGGCCATTCTTAGAAAAAATAGAAAAAGGTTACATTTCTGTGTCTTTCATAAAACATGACTGGTGATGTAATTATTTACATATGGCTGTGTACAATACATCCTTATAGAGAGGTTATTTCCTGATTGAATCATTTTAACTGGCTGCTGCTTCATTCCATTTAGGATGCATGTGATGAGCAACTAATAGCAGTGTCTAATTAAAAATCATCTTATTAAAATCAACTTATTCACATATTATTTTTTGCCAATAAGACCACCTATTTGTTCTTCACCTGTTGACTCAAATTTTCTGAGGATGACATCAACAACACAAATAATAATAATAATAATAATAATAACTTTCTCCTGTATATATCCTTTATTGCTCTAGCGGCCATGTTTTTAAACAGACTTGATAAAAGGCTACCCATACACATCTAATGCTAATGCCTTCTACCCCTCAGTAGTTTTTTATTTTTTGTGAAACTACAGGCTTGATTATAGCTTTATTGACTGTTTATAACAACCATAATAGGGAATATGTATGCACAGGCTGCATGTGATGCTTTGCCATATTTGTTTTTGTTGTTATTAGTATTGTTATTATTATTATTATTATTATTGTTGTTGTTGTTGTTGTTATTAGTAGTATAGTAGTAGATGTCTTAAAAGTGAAGATCTTTTTCTTTTTTTTTTCCTCTCACAGGGCCTAAGATGAGTTAAAGCAGTCTGTCACTAAACTCAAGCCATCTGTGCACACCACAAACAAGTAAGCTCTCTTCTATTTGTTTCCTTATATAACCAATTTGGTGATGAAGTAAATCCACCTTAAAGGGAACAGGCCTTGTTTTCTGGGAGCTGGATTGCAAGGTGTATTGCCTCTGGATGTGTGCCTTGTTTTGTTTTACGGCGTTGTTTGTTCAGTCCTGCTGGTATTGGTACTATCGCTTACCTGTGCTGCGGTCGATGAGGCTTTCTGCTGAGATGCACGATACACAGTGGATTGTTATTTACTGTTAGTTTCTCCTGCTTTTTATCAGATTAAAAGATCATTAATGTCCTCTACAAACATGCATTTGCAATGGCACAAATAAAAAAACCATGGAGAGGCAATTTTATGTTCAGTGTAAAAAAATCAACCTTGACCTCTAAAAGCTGTAAATGCTTAATTCATAAGTCAGATCACAGCTATTCATATGAAATTCCCAACAGAGAAGGCTGAGCCTTAAACACATGTAATGAGCCTCTCTACCTGCCTGGAAGAACAGGGCACAGTGGAGTCTTCCTCATGGTGGAATTCTGGGTGGGAAAAACATGGAACCCAATTAAGGGATGGAATTCTAGCCCACAATTTACTATTGGCCTTTGAGTGGCAAACCTTTGTGAAGGTCACTGTCCTGTAGCATGTAGAACTTGCTGTGTATTGTGTTTAGAAGCATCATTGTGCATCTTTACACAAAGTATCATCAGTAAAACAATGGCTTGAGTCCCCCAACTTCAGCCAATTCACCCCATAATGGCAGGTCACATTTCTTCATGGCCAAAAGCTGTGATTAAATCACTCCTAACTTCTTGTCAGAATCGTAAATATATGGTGATGTTGAGCCTGACCAGGAAGGCCACACAATTTCTGGCCACATGCTTTGCTAATAAACCAATGGACAGTTAAAATTTTACTTATTATTACTATATGCCATTAAGCCCATATGACATGTCAAAACCCTGACATAATACCTGTCCAGTCATGACAGCATATTATTATATGCTATTATATTTTCTGACAGTATTATGACATTTGTCATGTAATGCACATTGTGATATGTTGTGGCTGGTTATTGCAGGTATGTTTATGCAGCGTTATGTAGCTTCATGACATATTGTTCAAGGAAAGTGTTGCCATTACATTTTCTTATGAAACATCACCCTGTTTAGGTGAGGCCCCAATTGGAGTTGGCAGTTAATGCCATCTGAACTACTGACCTATAGTAACTCAGTGGCTAAGACTTAAACTTAAATCAGATTGTTGTGAACCACACAAACTGTAAAATCCCATTCCGGACATTCTAGAGAAGGAATTTCAGGGGTTGAGACTAAATCCACTAAACCCACATTGACACTTTTGGGGGGTATTTATTAAAAGATAAGGCAACAATATCTGAGGCACAGTCATATATAAAATCCATAATTTTTTAGTAAATCTGGTCCTTCCAGTTCTGTGTCCTTTTAATAATAATAATAATAATAATAATAATAATAATAATAATAAGCTCTTTATATAGCGCTCTTCATGTGTACATCCCAGGGTGATTTACAAGAAAACTTTTTATTTTTTTTATTTTTATTTTTTTAAGTTTACATATCACCAGTTTGCTCAAATTATCTTAGAACATCATGTGCTCAAGTAATCTGTGTACAGATTCTAATGTGATCTTGACAAGCATGCAGTAGTTTAATTCCTCAGACAATGTTGACAATTCTCTCTCTCCACTGTGTGGTTATATTTTATGTATTTATATACATTATACTTGTGTAATGAGCAGCGGAAATAGCATTGACATAGTTTTCTGTGGGCTGTGATTAATTGGAAGATAGATCACATTGATGTTGGATGATCTGTGGTCTTTGTAAACCTTCAACTTTCTGGTACAGCAGCTAAGGGCTCACCTAGTTACGTGAATACAGTTCAGAGACATGCACCTTTGTGCTGAATGGGATGTTCTATGATACAGTACATTCGTTTTTTTTTCCACCAATACATTTTGCGCATGTCTCTACAAAGAATGACGTTCAAGGCACAGGACCCTATAACATATGTAAATAAATAATTCTTTGCGTGCGTGCATGCTTGCATTTCAGCACGTGGGAGCATCTGTTTGTGTATGCAGGGGATGCGTGTGAGCGTCTCTATGTGCGTGTGTTTGTGCAGACGTGGATGCACAGTATATGCGCACATGAACATCGTTACCTAAACAGCTTGATTAGGTGCTTGCTGCAGATGTGACGTGTAGATTATGAGCTCTGCCTCCATTTTGAGTGTTGGTGCTGACTGTGGTGCTCAGTGTCTGAAGAAATTCCCTAGCAACGCAAAATTCCTCAGTGTTTAAACTAGTTATGAGGCTTCATGAGCTTTTCATAATGGGTGGTGCAACAGTTGGCTGTCAATCATGGACTCGTTTGTACCAATGAAAAGATTTTGCTCCCCGAAGCAATAATATTGTGGGAGTCACTGATTAGCCTATGGTAGCTCCACCTATTTTTGTGTACCCCACTTTCCCATCACTAATTTAAACTCATCCCTTAGCTTATCTGAACAAAATCATACAGCAGCTTGACCAGAACTCCAGATAAGTCTGTAGACTTGTACAACCAATAATATCAATGCTATCATGCAAGGTTGGATAATGAGAAAGCCTAATTTCATCAGAATGAGGTCTTTGAAAAACAATGTGTAAGTGACCTACTACAGCTTTCTATGTGTACCTTTGTACTTGTAGTTGACATTTACATTACATTACATTTATTACATTACTTTATAGTCATTTGGCAGACGCTCTTATCCAGAGCGACGTACATAGTGCATTTTCAAACTAGGAACAAGTGCGTTAAAACGACCCTAAAAGGTAAATACGAATTCAAGGACATTGAAAAGACACATGAAAAAAACATAAGGACAGGAACATAAACACAGTACAGTAGATCTCATGCCATGAGGAGATGAGAAAAGGCTTTGGCGACTGTTCGGGTTCTGGCTAACATCTTGATCTTAGAGCTTTTTTCAGTGGTGGTGCGCACCCCTGGCTACTGACAGAATAATATCTCAAATTGAAATTACGTTTTATTTTATGTGACCTTTACATGAATGATGTAATCTTGGGATATTGAGGTTTCCTTAGTTTCCTTGCACTTTTGGCCAGAGTTGTCTCCCACTTTGTGTGGTTATAAATATCATTCCTGACCTGAGGAATGGATTTAGACCTGCAGAATATCACACAGGAAGGAGCTGAAATAGGCCTGCTTAATGCATGTCATTTTAAAAGCTGTTTTATATTCATAGGTTAAATATAGTCCGTGTGTAACACTTTCCTATTGTTTATTCAAGTATGAAAAATGTTGAGCCTGCGTTAGATTGGTCCGGAGAAGCACAGCACGCTATGGGACGTTCTGTACTCTTGAATATTTAATCTAAAAGCATATAAGCAGCTGATTGGAGATGTCCAAGCGGCACAAACAACATAAACTCAATAGGACAGGATAGGGCAGAAAATCTAACCCTATATATTAAATTACTTGGAAATTGGTCCAATTTAAATGGGTGTGCTGTCAGTTTTTCCGCGTTCAAATGTATTTCCAATTATTAGTCTACAACAAATGATCTGAGAAAAGATAATACAGGACAGGTTTTTAATGTGTTCTCAATTGGATGTAGCGTTCCTAGTAGCTTGTGCCTTTGTCTCTGTAGGTTGGAAGCAAAATGTATTATGCTTGATTAGCGCTGCAGATGTAAAGTAATTCATGTGTACATACAATCCTTAGAAATGTCAATTCCTAAGGATTCACTGCGGAGTTCTGACTTCATCAAGGACACTAGTTCTTCACATGCCTCTCAGGACAAAATGAATACGAATGGCTATGTGATAATAAGAGTCGTATTGAATGGCCTGAATTAATGTCTTCATTTTGACACAAGGAAAAGAAGGCATACCACAATGCGCTGTATGTGTATTGGCTCCATTATTCATGATAATGAACAGTAATATGGTTAATATATTCGGAAGTACCAATGTCTAATGAATAAAATGAGAAAGAGACGGAAAACTGAAAAAAAACCTTTTTAAAATAGGCCGCATTAACTCTTTCCATGCTTTAGAACTTTGTATTCTTTTCAAACCAGAGTGCCTCAGTCATGCAAAAGGACACTTATTAACCATCATATCTGACAAAGCACATGGTGCCATTATGAATGTGTTCATGTTAAAAAGCAATGAATAAATCCAGCCATATCGCATATTCATTTTTGTCAATGACAATCTAATTCATAGAAAAGAAACAGAAGAGAGAGGCCTAAATGTACAGCATTCTGTTATTCCAGGACAAACCCCCTAATTGCGTTTTACCGCGTCAATAGATGCAAATTCACGTTCTAAATTATGAGCTTCAGTGCTCTGTGACATTTTTTTCACGACTTAACTGATCAAGATGTACCATAATTCATATGCGCTAAGATATACTGGAATTATCCGACAAATGTGACAGTGGTAGTTTAGTTGTGTGCTGTAGTCCTTCAGAGCGAGCTTATAATGTTGAAGATTATTGTAATGATAATTGAATCAAAGCGGTAGCAGCACTGTTGAGAGTTCTTTGTGACGCATCACATTATCAGGTTCCCATCTGTCTGCACCCTTCTTGCAGTTAAAACTGAGCATTGCAGCACTGAACTGGCAGCAGGAAAAATGAGATTAATACCACTGCATGCATAATTCACTGTTCACATCTCTCTCTCTCTCTCTCTCTCATCCCCCCCCACCCCCTCTCTCTCTCTCTCTCTCTCTCCCCTCCACCCCCTCTCTCTCTCTCTCTCTCTTCCCCCCTCTCTCTTTCCTTCTTTCTCTGTCCCCGCTTCTCTCCCTCTCTCTTTCCTTCTTTCTCTGTCCCCGCTTCTCTCCCTCTCTCTTTCCTTCTTTCTCTGTCCCCCGCTTCTCTCCCACTCTCTTTCCTCGCTTCTCTCTCTCTTTCTCTCTCTCTCTCTTTCCCCCCCCACCCCCTCTCTCTCTCTCTCTCTCTGTCTCTCTCTCTCTCTCTCTCTTTCCTCGCTTCTCTCTCTCTCTTCCCCCCCACCCCCCCCACCTCTCTCTCTCTCTCTCTCTCTCTCCCCCCCCCCCCCCCCCCACCCCTGGAATATAGAATATGCAGAAATGGGGGGGACCCTGCAGCCTCTATCTGAGCGTGCTCAGAGGAGTGCCCTTGGAGTGACTGTGAGCGGCTGTGTGGCTGTGCTGCAGGGGCTCTATCAGGCAGTGTGTGACGGTGGCAGGGTCAGGCCCGATTGCGCAGTACAGCTACAGCAGCCGGCCCTGGTTAGCATGCGCCGCAGCGGCTCCGCAGACCGCCTTTAATCACGCGCGGCATTGTCATTTCAGCCCCGCCCACGCTGCGCTCCCTCCTACACCGAGCCGCTCGCCCCGCCCACGCTGCGCTCCCTCCTACACCGAGCCGCTCGCCACGCCCACGCTGCGCTCCCTCCCACACCGAGCCGCTCGCCACGCCCACGCTGCGCTCCCTCCCACACCGAGCCGCTCGCCACGCCCATGCTGCGCTCCCTCCCACACCGAGCCGCTCGCCACGCCCATGCTGCGCTCCCTCCCACACCGGGCCTCCCGCCACGCCCACGCTGCGCTCCCTCCCACACCGAGCCGCTCGCCACGCCCACGCTGCGCTCCCTACCACACTGGTCCACCCGCTCGCCACGCCCACGCTGCGCTCCCTCCTACACCGAGCCGCTCGCCACGCCCACGCTGCGCTCCCTCCTACACCGAGCCGCTCGCCACGCCCACGCTGCGCTCCCTCCTACACCGAGCCGCTCGCCACGCCCACGCTGCGCTCCCTCCTACACCGAGCCGCTCGCCCCGCCCACGCTGCGCTCCCTCCTACACCGAGCCGCTCGCCACGCCCACGCTGCGCTCCCTCCTACACCGAGCCGCTCGCCACGCCCACGCTGCGCTCCCTCCTACACCGAGCCGCTCGCCACGCCCACGCTGCGCTCCCTCCTACACCGAGCCGCTCGCCACGCCCACGCTGCGCTCCCTCCTACACCGAGCCGCTCGCCACGCCCACGCTGCGCTCCCTCCTACACCGAGCCGCTCGCCCCCGCCCACGCTGCGCTCCCTCCTACACCGAGCCGCTCGCCACGCCCACGCTGCGCTCCCTCCTACACCGAGCCGCTCGCCACGCCCACGCTGCGCTCCCTCCTACACCGAGCCGCTCGCCCCGCCCACGCTGCGCTCCCTCCTACACCGAGCCGCTCGCCACGCCCACGCTGCGCTCCCTCCTACACCGAGCCGCTCGCCACGCCCATGCTGCGCTCCCTCCCACACCGGGCCTCCTGCCACGCCCACACTGCGCTCCCTACCACACTGGTCCACCCGCCCGCCCCGCCCACGCTGCTCTCCCTCCTACACCGAGCCGCTCGCCACGCCCATGCTGCGCTCCCTCCCACACCGGGCCTCCCGCCACGCCCACACTGCGCTCCCTACCACACCGGTCCACCCGCCACGCCCACGCTGCTCTCCCTCCTACACCGAGCCGCTCGCCTGCCCTCGGATAGCAAGCCAGAACCGGTAACCATAACTCCACTTCACTGTAGGAGCAACACACACACACACACACACACACACACACACACATGCATGTTCAAGCTCACACACATGCACGTACACACTGCACAGTCAGCTTGCACTTAACACACCTGTCTGCATGACAGGGGTACCTGAGTGATGGCATAGCAACATATTGGTTTCTTCATTGTTATTCCATTAGCCTTTTTCAGCTGTTCTGCTACCCTCTTGATTAAATAAGGGAACTCCAGCATTGGCACGTGCATACAGTGTAATGGCTGTTGCCAAAATTAGCAGAACGCAGATGTCAATCAGACAAAATAGCCAACATCATCAGCCAACCGAAAAAAATCCCTGCATTCAGTGCTGCCAGTGCTTTGTTTTGGCAAATGAATATTCAAAGTAGTGGGGATAGTAATTTTGGAAATCCAGCAGATCACAATTAAACCCTAAAGCCTCCCCGCACTCATTCACCTCACTGAGATTACGCACGGATTAAACCCAGCCTCCCTGCACTCTTTCACCTCACTGAGATTACACACGGATTAAACCCAGCCTCCCTGCACTCATTCACCTCACTGAGATTACGCACGGATTAAACCCAGCCTCCCTGCACTCATTCACCTCACTGAGATTACGCACGGATTAAACCCAGCCTCCCTGCACTCTTTCACCTCACTGAGATTACGCACGGATTAAACCCAGCCTCCCTGCACTCATTCACCTCACTGAGATTACGCACGGATTAAACCCAGCCTCCCTGCACTCTTTCACCTCACTGAGATTACGAACGGATTAAACCCAGCCTCCCTGCACTCTTTCACCTCACTGAGATTACGCACGGATTAAACCCAGCCTCCCTGCACTCATTCACCTCACTGAGATTACGCACGGATTAAACCCAGCGTCCCTGCACTCTTTCACCTCACTGAGATTACGAACGGATTAAACCCAGCCTCCCTGCACTCTTTCACCTTACTGAGATTACGCACGGATTAAACCCAGCCTCCCTGCACTCTTTCACCTTACTGAGATTACGCACGGATTAAACCCAGCCTCCCTGCACTCTCACCTCACTGAGATTACGCACGGATTAAACCCAGCCTCCCTGCACTCTCACCTCACTGAGATTACGGACGGATTAAACCCAGCCTCCCTGCACTCTCACCTCACTGAGATTACGCACGGATTAAACCCAGCCTCCCTGCACTCTTTCACCTCACTGAGATTACGCACGGATTAAACCCAGCCTCCCTGCACTCTTTCACCTTACTGAGATTACGCACGGATTAAACCCAGCCTCCCTGCACTCTTTCACCTCACTGAGATTACGCACGGATTAAACCCAGCCTCCCCGCACTCTTTCACCTCACTGAGATTACGCACAGATTAAACCCAGCCTCCCTGCACTCATTCACCTCACTGAGATTACACACGGATTAAACCCAGCCTCCCTGCACTCTTTCACCTCACTGAGATTACGCACGGATTAAACCCAGCCTCCCTGCACTCATTCACCTCACTGAGATTACGCACGGATTAAACCCAGCCTCCCTGCACTCTTTCACCTCACTGAGATTACGCACGGATTAAACCCAGCCTCCCTGCACTCTTTCACCTCACTGAGATTACGCACGGATTAAACCCAGCCTCCCTGCACTCTTTCACCTCACTGAGATTACGCACGGATTAAACCCAGCCTCCCTGCACTCTTTCACCTCACTGAGATTACGCACGGATTAAACCCAGCCTCCCTGCACTCTTTCACCTTACTGAGATTACGCACGGATTAAACCCAGCCTCCCCGCACTCTTTCACCTCACTGAGATTACACACGGATTAAACCCAGCCTCCCCGCACTCTTTCACCTCACTGAGATTATGCACAGATTAAACCCAGCCTCCCTGCACTCATTCACCTCACTGAGATTACACACGGATTAAACCCAGCCTCCCTGCACTCTTTCACCTCACTGAGATTACGCACGGATTAAACCCAGCCTCCCTGCACTCATTCACCTCACTGAGATTACGCACGGATTAAACCCAGCCTCCCTGCACTCTTTCACCTCACTGAGATTACGCACGGATTAAACCCAGCCTCCCTGGACTCTTTCACCTCACTGAGATTACGCACGGATTAAACCCAGCCTCCCTGCACTCTTTCACCTTACTGAGATTACGCACGGATTAAACCCAGCCTCCCTGCACTCATTCACCTCACTGAGATTACGCACGGATTAAACCCAGCCTCCCTGCACTCTTTCACCTCACTGAGATTACGAACGGATTAAACCCAGCCTCCCTGCACTCTTTCACCTTACTGAGATTACGCACGGATTAAACCCAGCCTCCCTGCACTCTTTCACCTTACTGAGATTACGCACGGATTAAACCCAGCCTCCCCGCACTCTTTCACCTCACTGAGATTACGCACGGATTAAACCCAGCCTCCCCGCACTCTTTCACTTTACTGAGATTACGCACGGATTAAACCCAGCCTCCCCGCACTCTTTCACCTCACTGAGATTACACACGGATTAAACCCAGCCTCCCCGCACTCTTTCACCTCACTGAGATTACGCACAGATTGAACCCAGCCTCCCTGCACTCATTCACCTCACTGAGATTACACACGGATTAAACCCAGCCTCCCTGCACTCTTTCACCTCACTGAGATTACGCACGGATTAAACCCAGCCTCCCTGCACTCATTCACCTCACTGAGATTACGCACGGATTAAACCCAGCCTCCCTGCACTCTTTCACCTCACTGAGATTACGCACGGATTAAACCCAGCCTCCCTGCACTCTTTCACCTCACTGAGATTACGCACGGATTAAACCCAGCCTCCCCGCACTCTTTCACCTCACTGAGATTACGCACGGATTAAACCCAGCCTCCCTGCACTCTTTCACCTTACTGAGATTACGCACGGATTAAACCCAGCCTCCCTGCACTCATTCACCTCACTGAGATTACGCACGGATTAAACCCAGCCTCCCTGCACTCTTTCACCTCACTGAGATTACGAACGGATTAAACCCAGCCTCCCTGCACTCTTTCACCTTACTGAGATTACGCACGGATTAAACCCAGCCTCCCTGCACTCTCACCTCACTGAGATTACGCACGGATTAAACCCAGCCTCCCTGCACTCTTTCACCTTACTGAGATTACGCACGGATTAAACCCAGCCTCCCCGCACTCTTTCACCTCACTGAGATTACGCACGGATTAAACCCAGCCTCCCTGCACTCTTTCACCTTACTGAGATTACGCACGGATTAAACCCAGCCTCCCTGCACTCTTTCACCTTACTGAGATTACGCACGGATTAAACCCAGCCTCCCTGCACTCTCACCTCACTGAGATTACGCACGGATTAAACCCAGCCTCCCTGCACTCTTTCACCTCACTGAGATTACGCACGGATTAAACCCAGCCTCCCTGCACTCTCACCTCACTGAGATTACGCACAGATTAAACCCAGCCTCCCTGCGCACTCACCTCACTGAGATTACGCACGGATTAAACCCAGCCTCCCTGCACTCTTTCACCTCACTGAGATTACGCACGGATTAAACCCAGCCTCCCTGCACTCTTTCACCTCACTGAGATTACGCACGGATTAAACCCAGCCTCCCCGCACTCTTTCACCTCACTGAGATTACGCACGGATTAAACCCAGCCTCCCTGCACTCTCACCTAACTGAGATTACGCACGGGAAGCTTTTAGCTAATATCAGCATGATAGAGCATGTGAAATGCAAGGTCATTTGTGTAATAAATACCTTAGCAACAGAAAGTCCACAGTCATCCATCAGGGCCCGCCGGTGCATTTGGGGAAACTGAGATTCGCTCATCCCCAACACCTTTCAGTGCGGTTTGCTGGCCTTTCCAATGAGCACATGATGCTGGTGATTTACAGCACGGCTGACTAGTATAGACAGCAAATAAATAACACCAAAGAAATGCATACATGTTTTTTTTGTAGTCATTTCTCAGGCCCTTTTCAGTTTTTCACAGAGTGGAAAATTTGATTGCTTGTTGGAGGGATTGTAAACATGCTGAAAAGCTATTGATAGGTTGAGCAAAGAACCAGGAAAATGTTTGCTGTGTTTGTTTGCTGTGTTTGTTTGTTTGTTTGTTTGCTTGTTTCTGTGTATCCATCGCTGCCACTTGTTTGGGCCTCATGGTTACGTTTACAAGCACACCCCGATCATTGGGAGTAATCAGTTTATGCCAGCACTTAGATTATTGCACGCACACGGATATAAGTAATGCGATTAATCCAACGATCCGCATTTATATGATTTTTTTTTTTATAATCGGCATATGCTCAATGGAAATGGCGCATGCTTGCTTTTATCCGGGATCTTTGACTTCCGCCTGACATGCGCAGTTTAAAAAAAAAAAGCCGAAAGAAATCGAAGGAACATGTCAACATGCACCAAAAAATCTAAAGATTGGGCAAAAATCCAGGTGACTTAATCTGGTTTTTAATACGGCGAAGGCGTTTACATGACCATTTCAATAATCAGAAAATATCACCAAAATCGGGGTAAGATCATAAGATATACAGCTATGGACATGCCATTGGTCATTATTTGCAACATCTAACGACATAATAAAATTTTCTTACTTTGTCTTAAAATCTGAATTGACATTAACAAATATTGAAGTACTTATTTAATTTATACGATATTACAATTAGTTTTATGTTGAAAATGAATTCTAATTATAGCAACTGACGAGGTCCGCAGTTTGGATGTGTATTGCTAAAACAATGCCACTTATGGGCACTTATGAGTCAGTCAGTCAGTCAGTCAGTCAGTTACTGCTGTCTTAAGCTCACATTCAAAAGGTACCTCAACATTATCATACATCAGGAGTATCAGGAGAGACTCCAGCCCTGGACATCTGCAGTGTCTGCAAATTTGTGTGGCTTCTTTCCATTAGTAGCCAGCTAAAGCATTGGAAGCAAAGCGTGTATAGTCTTTAGCCAATCGATTACTAAAATTAGACACCTAAGGGTGCAACCCCTGCCCCCCCCCCCCCCCCCCCCCACACACACACACACACACACACACACACACACACACACACACACTAAAGAAATAAAAAAATCCAGCATACACACTGGCCCTCCGGGATGGAACATTGCATTGCATCCACAGGCATGCCGTGTTTTGTCAAGTACGCTTGAATAGAACATTCATGTTCTGCTTGGGACTGTTAATGTTCCTGTCCTGCCCAGACAGGAACGTAAAGGCGACGTAAAGGCAACGAAAAGGTTGTTCCTTATGCAAAATACTGTATTGCACACGCAGCTGTGTCATCCTGACCACAATTTCTTTATATGTACACTACTCATGCACAATATGTACATATTGTGTGTGTGTGTGTGTGTTTGTGAGAGAGAGAGAGAGAGAGAGAGAGAGAGAGAGTCTTTGAAAGCAAAACATTTTATTACAGCACATAAATTTGATTTGAAATCCAGCTGCAAGATTGGTTCATTTGAGAAGCGGGTCAAAACGGATCCTTCCGTGCTTATTTGTGAAATTTATGTTTGAGAGAAAAAGAAAATTGCCTGCCTCTCCAGCTTGTTTTTGATGACAGGCAGGAGTGCTGTGGATTGTGTGTTTCTCTGGGCCCTTCTGCTGTGACACAGCACATACACCCCCCCAATATGCTGCATCCAGCCTGATTCACACCTGCCCAAATTTCACTTGACATCTGTGGGATTTAATATCTGCTAATTCTGCTAAAAGAGACAGGAGTGAGAGCAAAGCTAATCTTTTTTACCTGTGCCGGAAAGCCACGTCGGATTGCCTTTCATTTATTTTAAGGTTGGTGGTAGTCAGGGCACATGCTTGTTATGAAAGTACACCTATGTCCTCACCTGAAGATACTACTACAGTACATTTAAATACCAGATCCACTGACGGAAATTAAATAGCAGATCCTTTTTTGAAAAGGTCAGTCTGTACCAATATTGATTCATCTGCAAACAACAATAAATACTGAGCTTTGATACTGTCCAGGAATTAGGTAACAATGTTACAGTCAATTGTGTGCACATGTAAAGGAGATGAAGTACCTAAATCAAGGGTCCATTCTGCATTCAAATGCCCAGCTTCAGAAGACTTCCTTCTCTGAGTAAACTGTGAGGTAAAAAGGCTTACTTACCATAGTTACTCAGTAAGAGTGATTGATTAATACTTATCCCTATTGAATTGTCCTTGTTTAATCTTTACCTCGGATGTTTAGGTCTTTAGTTTATTTATATTTTACTCAGTCGGATTTAAATCCACGACCATGTGGCTAACGTTCAGCTGTGACAGAACAGCAGCAAATCTGGCAGTATTATAAAATAACTTCTGCTCGAACAGTCTGTTCATGGAGCACGATGCCATTTATCCAGCACTAAAATCCAAAGGACAAGTGAAGGGCAAGCTGGTATTTATAGTAGGTGCAGCAAGTGTGTTGCATGAGATATCAAGAGTAATTATGACCATGTAGTGCATGAGCGTCTGGCTGCTGTTTCTGGGGCTCTCTGGGGCTCCCCCCCCCCCCCGATTCCTGAGAGAGCAACTCTCAAACCCCCCCACCCCCCCACCCCCCCTTTTTGTTTTAGTTAATGCTGCAATAAATGTGTCACACACGCTGATATGGAGAGATACAGACGTATTGTCCCTTTGTCTCACCATGTTATCACCAAGGACCCCCCCTGGTTTCAGCACTGACGCAAAGCGACTATAAGTGAGGGGAAATAATGACATGAAGATTTTCTGTCAAGCGAAGGTCACTGGGTAAAGAATCGGGGATGGCGTGACGGGCTTTCTCGTCTTCTCCTCGGCTGATCTGTCAGCTCTTTGAAACTGACCCAGCGTTACGCCACAAGCGCCGTTTGAGACGCAGGGCTGGATTGTTGCATAGCAACTAGAACTTTTGAGTGCAGGGAGCCTGTTTTTTCCCAACGGAATGTGTCAAGCAGAGAGACGTTAGGGCTCATGAGGAAACACCCCAACCCTGACAAAAAAAAAAAAAAAAAAAACGCTTTGTGAGATGTACTGACGTAAACCTATGACCCTCTTGTGACCTGCGTCCCGTGGCCATGTTGTTTTTTACGGAGTGTCAGAGCAGAAAGGCGCGCACAGTCGTGGATGCGCGGTGTCGCGCGCCACGCTGCGTTAATGACCTCGTGTCAGTGAATCAGCAGTTGTGGGGGATTTATTGAGGTGAGAAAGATCATTAAGTCGTGTGACCTCTGCAGGTTGGGTGTTCGCTATGAAGGGTGACAGGCTGCACCAGGCCACCATGTGGGCACCGTCTCCGTCCGTCTGTCCTTGGCACTGCCAATTCATCACTTAGTCACCTTTTGTTATGCAGCCACAGTATGATGCAGAAATTCCCCCTGGAGAGGTTGTGCCTTTCTGCTGTCCCCTTATTATCACTGTGATGGCCGTATGAAAGCATATATATTTTGTTCTCCTTTTCATTTAATGCCTTATTGATATTTATTTATTTTATGTGCTTTCATTTTTGTAAAATTGTTAATAAGGACCAAAATGAATTACTCCTACTACTATTATATAAACTATGTAATGGTGCATAATATATATTTTTTCTTGACAAGTCTTGAAGAAACTTAATAATTAACAAGCGTATTTGGTTAATTGTCTATTTCATGTTTAATAATTCTGTCAAAATAAAATTACCCCCCTTTCTGTGAATGCTTGGCTTGCTCCGTTGAGTTTTCCCATTATTCCTGAGACCGACTAATATCCACCAGTCTCTAAGCTGCAGCCAACAAATTCCTGTAGCTAAGAGCATCAATACTGTCTGTTATCTGATAAACTTCATGGGACATATAGTTTTCTTTACAGACCCATTTTACAGATAGTTTATTTTTGTTTTGCTGTCCGTTTAGTCTTGGAGTGAAGGCAAAGGTCATGAATTAAAATATCTGTAAAATTCTCTGTTATATGGGACCTCTCCCTCCATGGAGCTGCACGTGTGTATGCATGCAGTGCAAATTTGTGGCACGTGTTAAAGGTGTAAGATTTCCTACAACAATCATTGCTGTAGATACACTCTTGACTTTGTCTAATTATCTCCCAAATGGTCTCCATGCAGTATGTAAGCTAAATAAAACATCGTTGTGCTAGTCAGACTAATTTATGATCACGACGTATCAAATTTGTTAACCTAGCTTGCTACACAGGCTGTTTGTAAAAAATAAATGCACTATTATTATTAATAAAGCTTATCATAAAAGAGGGGAACGTGTGTTGTCCTCGCCCTTCAGCCAGAGCTGAGTACTCATGTTGCTCCCTTCAGCCAGAGCTGAGTACTCATGTTGCTCCCTTCAGCCAGAGCTGAGTACTCATGTTGCTTCAGGAAGTGATCTTTGACTCAACAGCATCTGGGAGTTGAGTTTGGTGTGGGAGACCCACAACTAAAAACAAACACACCCACTGATAGCCTGTACACAATGCAGCTTCTTGTTAAAATTGTTCTATTGTGTATCTGCAATCTTGAAGTTGTGCAGCTGCTCAACATTATTATTTGTGAATAAAAAAGCCTGGACATCAGTTAGGTTTGATCTAGGTGATACAAACCAACTAATTGGTACCAATGTTGCGGTCTCACTGCCTGTGTTATCTGACAAAAGCACTTGTTTTTTCCGGCCCTTAAACTTGTGCGATTTCTTTTCTGGATGCATACCAGGGGACTGAAAAGCAGAGAGCCCTGCGGCCATCCCTTGCCTGTATCTGGCCAGGGTGTTGGAGGAGCTCGATTGTGGTGTCTGTGGGATACCATCAGAGACCCAAGCCACAGTATCAGGCTCCAGCACTCGTGCCCAGGGAGCCATGTCTCAGGCATAGTGTCCTCACTCCCCCCTGGCCACCATGCATGGCCACACACTCCAGATAGAGCTGTATGTTGCTGCAGAGGTCCCCGTTCAATATTTGTGAATGACGCTCCCACGCTTATTTGACCAGCGCCTGGTCCACGGTCAGCTTGGCCTCCCTCTGCGCGGGCTGCAGTAGGCTGACCGCCTGCTTCCTCCGTATTGTAATCATTGCAGAAATTTCTACAATGATTACAATATTTCCCCCCAAGATCTTCTTTATAGGTAAAATGTTAGTTGCAATGCAGACCAGGACTTTTGAAATTGTAGTATGAATGTGCTGTGTTTCTGAGCTTAATAATTTCATAAAGTAATAATTGTATATTAAATTTAGTGAGGGAATGTAACAGAGAATTCTGACTAAACATTAAAACTGTAGTTATTTCTTCAGAATTTATATTAAGTCCAACATCCGAATTTGAGTGCTACTTATCTGCTCAGAAACTGAATATGAACTTTGTACTACAAAAAGGCTGAGGGGATTTGATTGAGGCTTATAAATGAAAGGGATTAACAAAGTAATCTACAAATTCTATATATTTTTGGTTCTGTCACTAAAACAAGGGGAGCATAGAACTTAGAAAATGTCAGTTTTGCGTGAATAACCAGGTATTTATTTTATGCAGAATCATCTGTGTGTGGAAGATCTTCCCAGGTCATGTAGTAGATGCAGGGACTTTTAGTGTATTCAAGTCCAGGTTTGATGCAGTGTTCGGTACTTTCTCGTTTGTTGGGAAAGGGTGAGTCTTGATGGGTGGAATGGCCTGTTCTTTTCATTACATGTTCTTCTTGTGTCCTTATATAGTAACTTGGCTGTATAACAGAATGTTAATGTTCCCAGTGCTGTTTAAAACAGGCTGTGTTTCAGGGCTATGGCTGGGTTGAGTCTTCTGCTCTGGATAACTTGTATCAAAAAGTAGTCAGGGCTAGGCATTTAGTAAATAATGATGGCCATACACCAGGCTTGTGAGATACAAGACAAATTAACATTCCAATGCATGCAGAAGTGATGTTAGTGAAGCTGCTGAAGTCCATACACTGTTTTACTGGTGGTTCATCTTACCATTGAATCCACCTGGCTGGAGTGATATAAGCAGATCTGTTCTCAACCATGGCACCTGTCAGTGAAAAACAATATCATCGGACTGACAATATATCACCAGATCAGCAAAAGAGATGCCCATAATATTACCGTCTATAACCGCTGATGGTTGCATGCTTTTTTTTTCTTTAGGATTTAATGAAAATAGTCTAAAATATATTTTTTAAAAGCCTTCAGTAGAATGCAGTCTTCCAGGGCTCACATGTATTTGCTTTTTCATAGGAGGTAATGTACTTCAATTAAAACTTTCTTGTTTGAGAGCCTAACGGTGTCAGGGGAAGTTAATTTGATTGTTTGCTTGGCTTTGACCACATCCCAATCAGTGTCACTTGTGTCCCCGCTGTGTGATGTCTGTACTGTTGCCGCCGAGCTGTTCTGGGAAATGTACTCGGCAGTCCGCATTGTGATCATTGCAAATAACAGGCTTTGCATGGGTGGAATTAGCCACACTGACAGGGTGCAGCGGAGTGCTTGGGAAGTGGCGCGTGTAAATGGGAAAAGGTACAAGCACAAACGTTGTGAGGACCAGATCGAGTTTGTACTTTCTGTCTTCGGCAGTGTAGTCTGAATACCCTGCTTTCTTTACTGTGGAACTCAGCACCCTTTACGGTACAGACTCTTATGTCAGACTTGTTGAGGTGCCGTTGATTTTCTAGTGTATGTGCATTGTGTGCGCACGTGTGTGTGTGTGTGTGTGTTTGCGCTTTGTGGGGTGAGGGGTGTTGGTACTTATATTTAGCTGCAACTGTTTGCAAATGATGAAAGTGTCATCTCTGAGTATGGTAGGGTATGTTTTCGCCTTTGATTGCCTTGTCAAAGGGCACTCTCAGCTATACAGTATAAGTGATGTGGAAGAGCTTTGATCTGAAAGGGGGAGGGCTGGTTCTATTGGTTACTAGGACACTGCACTCGGTCGTATCTGGCAGTTGACTCTAGTTAGACCCCACTGACCCCCGTTTTGACGATCCTTCTGCAGAGCTCAGATCAGTGCTCTCAGTACATAGCAAATCAAAGTAACGTGACCCTCCCCCCTGTCGAATGCTGGACTGGGACACAGAAGGAGGGCGGCAGAGAGAGAGAGATAGAGAGAAAAGACAGTGTGTGAGGGAGGGGAGAGAGGGTGGCGGGGGCTGTCGGAGCAAGCATGCCGCAGTAGAATGAAGATGCAAGCGTTTGGGATTCCAGCTTGTGACAGATGTATTTTAGCGCTTAAAAATAGCCCTCAGTATGTCTCAAACTGAATTATGCAATAGCGCTAGCTGAGGAACCCTGGGACGCTGTGAATTTTGAATGGCTGAGGCAGCAGTACCCAATGATACCTGCATGTCACTCAGTTAATCGGTGAGCAATATAAAAAGAGATTAAAACCAGGCAGGCCTTTTGCCTTATCCTTTTGTTTTGTTTTTTGTTTTCTTTTAATATTATTTAGGAGTTCAGACGCAAATAAATAAGGTTGGTTCTTTACATTGTAAATGTATTAAACTGTATATGTAGTCATTAAATATATATAGGCTACAGTGTACAGTTTACCTGTCAGTTTTATCCTAAAAACTGTAAAGGAACAAGTAGCATTGTTGCATTTTGCCATTGTCAACCAATTAGCCAGTTGGTTGTTGTGGCTTACCCTTCGCTGTGGCATGTGATGTGACAGTGGGAAGGTGTGTGCTTTTTTTTGAAAAAAAAGTAATATTGGGGTGTCGTTTTCGGGGCTGTCACGCCAGTGTCTGAGTGGCTGGCATCTGACCGAAGCCCCTGTCACTTGTGTGCTGAGCTGACTAATTTGGCTGGCGGTTCGGTTCCCATTGGGGAGTCAGATAAAGCGTGCAGCAACGCCAGCCCTCCTTTCCTCCTCCCCTATCTCTCCCTGCAGCTGCAAGGTCAGGATATTTCTGCAGAGACGACAGAGCCACTCTCCGGAAGCTTCACTGCAGTCTCCTCTCCCGCTCCCTCCCCGGCAAAAAAACTAGCGCAAATGATCGCTGCGCTAAAGTTTCCATCACTTTTAAAACACAAACAAAGAAATGATGGACGCTGCCCTCTCTGTGGTGAAGGAGATGTCCAAACCATGGACAGTGAGCCACCTTCAGTACAGCAGAAGAATTTAACTTTTTATTTCTTTCTTTCTTTTTTATAAAAAGGTCAGCGAAGGTCACAGCATATGGGCAAATGGTCTCCAAAAGGTTCTTCCACTCTAGAGGTTGAAGTCCAACTTGTTCACCAATAACTGCAGTGGATTAACATTTAAATGTAAGGGCGCAGGAAAGAAAAACAAAATCTGAAGTGAAAAAGCTTAATGTTTTCCAGTGTGTCGTTCTGTTTCCAGAACATTACACAAAACCACATTTTTCATTTTGGGTGCAGATGCATAGATTGGTCATTTGCGCTTGAAAATGAATTTAACGATATGTAATTACCACATCTATATCATTACGTTTAAACTTAATTAATTGTAATTAAAATGTTAATCAGAATTCTTTAACAAAATTAAAATACTGAAATGATTGCAATATGAATATGAATGGCCATTAATATAGTGTAAAATAAGATTATTCTAATGTGTAAAATATTATTTAAATACTCTCTGTGCACTTAGTTATTCAAAGTTATTCTTTGAAATGAAGCATAGATATATTGCACATGTCTACGCAGCATATTCAACACAGGACTAAAGAAGCTCTTGGGCTGCCACCCTGGGCAGTAATTATAGTGCTTTTACAACTGTGTGTTTGTAGCTCAGAGTGTTGGGACTGAGGCTTTTGTCTTCTATATTTTGATGTTTTATCCTGTGCGTGCGTGCGTGCGTGCGTGTGCGTGTGCTTTTTTATGTTTGCTTCAAACTCTCCATATTGCACATTAGATGTTATCTCAGAGTCACACACATTTAAATTCACATTCCTGTTACGAGAAAGAAGACACCATAGGTGTAATACATACTCTGTGGCATTGGTGCCCCACCTGTGACCTGGGGCCCGCATGCAGCCTACGTTGTATACATTACATTACATGCAATAACATTTGTTATCTGGACACTTCCCAGACCAGTGAGTGTACAAGTTTAACATTGTTAAAGCAAAGTAACTATGCTAACCAAGAACCAAAAGACAAATATCCAATACATACCAGTTACATTCACTACAGGCCCTAAGAAAAAAACAACCATAAAAATATTGTAAACTGGTGCAAAGGGTGGAAGAGAGAGCAGGTGGGCATGAGTGTATCAGTGCGTTGTGTTACAGTGCTGTGCCATACGTTCCATTTGCAGCCATGACATTAGTCTGTGATAAAAATGCAGCCTGAATTAGGAAGATATATCATGTGTAGCCAATAAAGAACCAGACTGTCCCTGTGCCAAAATAGACACATATATTACATATGCCCTTTTAGCATCCAGCAGTGAACCTAAACCGTGTGTATACTAAATGCGCTACAACCATATTTCCCAAACCAAACTATGCAGTAATTTGTCTTGATAACAATATGGACGATGTAATGTAAACTAAATACAACATAAGTCCATCCACATTCTCATACAGACTGAGCAGTGGCTTTCAACCTGTGGCCTAGCAGGCTAATGAATTAGCAGACCAAAAAATGAGTACATATACATTACATCTATAACAAGCCATAAGAACAGAAACATATATAACCCAAAACTGTAAAAAAAAAAAAGTACCTGAGTTAATACAAAAGGTGGGTGTGCTAGGGTGTGGGAATTGGAAGTGAACCAAGATAGAGTCTGAAGAGGTGGTGTATGCACTGCTTTTCAGTGGTGAATGGCTATTACAAATAGATTGGAGTCTGCATGGCTATTTCAGCCTAACAACTCCTGTGTTTGGTACAGTCTGATCATAACTTTCCATTGCTGTTGAAATGTGCCAGTGAAATTTAGGAATTAATCACCTTACTTTATCTGTCCAGGTCTGTATTTAGCCAATGTGGATACTGTAACACATGATCTCAACAAGTGTTCTACCCTCATTTAAGATTAAAAAGGGGTAAGAAATTACTCAGATTCTTCCAAAAAAATATGAATTCATGAGAAGACAATGGATATACTGTACAACCAATTATCTTATAATGACCAGTATCCAATATTGTGTTTCACTGTTTGAAGTTTGTTGCCAATATTTAAGTAGCTATTGAGATAAGAGGCAACAATATGCACATGTGTAATATAGTTCATGGAGTAATTCCAGCACTACTGAAACTTTCCATTCACCCTGTTTAAAAAATTAACCATTCATCAGGAGTGTTTTTAACATGGAAGTCTTATAGCTGTGTGGACACAAAGGGGAGGGATTTGCTGCATAGTAATTGATAGTTGGTTATAGATTATTTGATTTTCACTGAATATTGAATAGACAAAAATAAATCATTCTCTCATTGTTCTCTTGTTGTACTTATGGTCAGCTTGAAAAAGACAGCTTGAAAAAAGGAGTTCTGGCAGGTATGTTGTTTTTTTATCTTCTGAGATTTTTTCTTGTGCTATTTTAACAAGATTCTCACAATATTAAATGCATTTGAATTTGTATGAATTCCGGCTTGTTGACTTCTGGTGGCGTACAGTATGCAGCGATCGTCTTGTGTTAAAGGGCCAATCTTTATGTAAAATGTATTTTAACGGTGAAACATTGATTCATGAAGATGCTCTCCATTCCCAAAGAGCACACCTGCTTATGCAGATCTTTCAAAGGATTTTGTTAAAAAAATTAAAACTATAACGCCGCAATCTGATTTCAGCATAAGTAGTAATATCCTAGTTATGTGTATTAGATGTCATGTTGAGGGTCTATGTCAGAGCTGCACTGAGCAGATAGTGCTGTTAAAGAACTAACAAGGCTTCTCTGATCTGTAAGGGCTGTGTCAATTAATTTCCTGAATTGACTAAGTTTAAGTACCACAACGCTGACATACAGAACATATTTTCAGCATATGGTCTATTCTTTAACTCCTTTGCACAGATGCCTAGTGATAATGCCGCCGGTGGCATCATTTTGCTCAACTGAGACATTTGTTGCTCCTGCAGCCAAACTATTAGTGGAAATTACAAACCTTGTGTTTTAACTTTATTGGTAGACGGTTTGTGACAACTCTGCTGAATACAGAGTTTCTACGTGGCACTATTTTCCCGTAGCAAGTCAATTTAACAAGTAACCCCCCACCCAGTCTATATACCTACCCATGCGTGACATAGTGGACAATAGCGTTTATGTGTGAGTTCATAAATATATTTATTCATTATATAAAATTAGAATTCTGTCATAGCAACAAAAAAAACCCAACAATAGCCTGATCGTATGCCAAAAAAGCAGTGAAAAGCCCTGCTCACTCAAATGCAAAATAAACGTGAAATTATTGTCTCATTGTACCACGTATTCTACTAGCAATATCTGCTACTAAATATGAAATTAATATACAATCCTACCATTGGTTTTACAGATGTTCCTTTCAAAATTCAGTGGTCATTTATTGTCTGGTACAATAGGTTTGAGAAATATACAACACTTTATACCGCTATTACACCTGAAACACACCTGAATACATCTGAAACATTAACCCCTTTCACACATGCAGCCTTATCCGTAAATTTTCCGGAACATTGCAAGATAGGGGTCATGTGTGAATAAGAGCCGAAGTAGAAATTCCGGAATATCCGCGCCGGCAATTTGCCGGCAAAAGACCTAGTGAGGTTTCCGTAAAAGTTCCATATCGATGTGACGTGTGAACAAAGCCAGAACATTACCGGATCAATCACGCATGCCATGGGGTCACTCCCGTACCCACATTCGTCTCGCCGAGCCCCGAGCCACATGAAAGACTCGTACAGCCTCCAGCCGCCACAGGCGACGTCTCCGGCGTTGAGCCAAGCTAAAGCGGAGTTCCCGACTTATCCTGATTTTTTCGTTAAGTTTTTGTTTGCGAATGGTGTTTCGTGATTGGAACAGATGTATTATTGCCAGCGTTTGCCTCAAAAATGTATAAATAAACAAGAGTAACTGTAGTACAACTGCACACACTCACTTCATCACCCGCCATTTTTTCAGTAGTAAGTAAACAAACGTATCCTAGCAACATAGGGTAGAGCGTTGGTTGTATGAACGCTACCAATACGGAACATTCCGGAATATTGCTGGATCAACTTTTCCGGTAATGTTCCGTATTCCATGTGTGAAAGAGGCTAGTGACTCATAATACCCGCCATGCCCTGCAAGCTCGTCTCATTCATTACAGTTAATTCTGGTTCAATTGTCGGCTCTTTTATCCAAAAGAGTACATTATAACCTAAGCAGCAGTACATGCAATGTCTTATTGGGTGCTTTGAAAAATTAATTACAGCCCAGCGTAACTGTCTAGTATTAAGCAAGCTCTATAGAAAACGCATTAGGGAGGATTCCCTTCCCCGATATGTAAGTAGCACTACTTCTAAAGTTTTGTTGGTCTCGCTGGCTACACGTGTGCGTTTTTCCACTCGAGCACCGTCTTTCCAATATGATTGATAGGCCTATTGTTATTTTCGCATTTATACATACTGTAGAGTACAGATAAAAGTGATGTTTTATTGAGGTACAAGAGTGAATGATTAGGCTACATATTTAGGTGTATGTATATGTAACACTGTGATATCAATGTTTTTATCTTAACCCCTTTGTGCAGAGGCTTAATTTTACCCATTTTCATCTGTTTTGTACCGTTCTGTTTAAAGCTTTATAACTCCAGATATCAATGTAACACAAACACCAATAATGGCTTACATTAAAGAAGACCCTGGTACCAGTTAAATTAAGTTATTTTAACTCAGATGTAAATTATAGGCAGTGAATGCACAACCCCCAGTGAAAAATAAAGTTCCACCACTCTAGTTAACAGTGAACACCTGAGAGTCAAATATGTGAATAAGGTTAAACTTGACATTTTCTGGTTTGCAAACCACCTGTCTGCATGTGTCAAAAATATGAAAGTGATATGTATTACTGCTCAAATCCTATGAGACAATTTGAAACAGTGTACCTTGGTGTCCAAAAATCTACCCAAAATGGATAATTATGCATCACAGTAATTCAGGAGATGATCAAAATTGTTCAACAGATAAACTCTTTTGACTTGTTGGAAATATATTTGCATCTATATCATTAGATAATTTCCATTATAGGTCTCCAAAAACATACCCAAACCTTTGCAAACCCAAGAAAACCCATGGAAATGTATGCAAATTATCCAAGCTGTCCAAAGCTATCCACGCTATCCAAAGCTATCCAAACATGAACACAGCTTTAGTGTCCATTTGAAGCACATTATTATGTCCTATGGGGAGGCAATTCATGAGGGGAATGACCCTTAGGTAATCAATTTCTTTGTCTCAGTTTAGTTTCCAGTGCCAAATATGTCCAACACAGCCCCGTTCTCATCATAAAAGGTAATTTATTCCCAACCAGTCAGACTAACAATGTATGAGAACATGCACACAATATACAGCGTCATATAAATGACTACAACTACTATAAATATCTCCTACATAAACATATGCCAGCCCATGGATTACTGTACGGGACAATGTACAGCTGCCGTGTCATCCATTTATGTCCCTATATTAGCTATGCTGTTTCACCCAACGTAATGAATGGCTAGGCCACACATGAAAGCTTCTACTATAGTGTTGTATAAATTCCCAGTAAAGTTACAGTCTAGACGTATTAGATTGACAGCTCACCACCATTGTCATTGTCATTACTTATGGTATACAAATCCAAGTCGCCTCAGGCAGGGAGTTTTTTTACAGATTCCCATACTTTATCATTGAGCCTTATGCAGGCTTAGCTTATAGCCAATACCTAATAGGTTTCTAGCTAACTGGGTATAAGCTAAATTAAACCAGAATAAGAGAGACTACAGGTCCTTTAATTCTGAATTCAGCACCACTAATGTAAAACTTGTGACGTGATAAACAATAATAACACAACCTAGCTAGCCTTTCTGTGGCTAGCTAGCTATACTCCATAAAACACACACATGCACACCTTGTACACAATGCAACACTTAGCTATGGAATCCATGCTGTCTGCTTCAGATGAAGAGTCATGGATGTAAATCTCATCTGAATCCAGAGGACGGCTACAAATAAAACGATTTTTCACCGGAGTTCACTAGCGATGCATATGCGCTCTCTTGCGCAAAACCACGGAGATAGCTTAACGGCGCGTGTTGTTTTGAAATATGCGCGTGACACACTCAGCTCTGAGAATCGCTTCCAACTGTCTAATGACTAATTATTATACCTCTTTGGAAAGCTTAGAATGTGTTCTTTTTGGATATTAAGGCTGTCAATCAATTACAATTAGTTCCAAGACATTACTCCTAATGTTCTGCAGACAAATTTTTGAGATTTCGCCCATGTTGAAACTTACACTGTACACCACATAGGCAGAAAAGACAGAAAATAACTACATAATCTTAGAAAGGACGTATCTGGCTTCAAATAATGCCGGTAAGGTTATGACTGAGACATTTTCATAGCAGAATGAAATTATTTTATGATGACAGCAATTCACTCTAATAAGTGAGCAGGCAAAATAACAGTTTAATTTACGTATAGCCAGGATCTTATGTGTTTTATATTGTTGCTGTTATAGTATAACTTTTTTTGGTGGTTAAAGAAGAACTGTAACCGACTCCTAAATTTAAATGTCCATTATCTTCAACCCGATTCGCTCTCATGTAGATCACACTGTAGAGTGGTCGATATAGCTACGTTTATGAAATACGGAAGAACGGTGGCACATAGGAACTTCATATTTAGCCGGATAATAGCCCGACCCGCGCTGATGAAGACGATATGCAGGTTTCCATGGTACCTCGCTTTCTGAAGTGGTACAGTAGGATGTTTGTGATGTAGACCCCAGGGTCTACGGCACTAGGGTCACTGCACAAAGGGGTTAAGCTCATAAGCAAATATTCACACCAAAAGAGAAGCCCTTAGAAGCTGTTTGCCTGGCTCCATCCTGCCAACCATAAAACACCCTATGTGCCCTCTCTACAATTAATTTATTTTAATTGTCTCAAAAAATTCAACTTGCTTGGAGTAAGAATATTCCTCTCATAGCCAAATTTCAGTCTGTTTTAATTTTCAAATACGACCAATTTCTGTCTCGTTAGCTATATTTTCAATATGTTGTGCAGTGAGTCATTTATTTTGTATACATACTAAAATAGATTGTCTTGTGTTACAAAGCATTTTCCAGATAGATGTGGTTTACTTGTTTATAGTTATACGTCCTCTTTGGTAAAAAGCAATTTATTCTCAGTAATACCAGTCACTGGGAAATTTGCAATTGTTTTGTTTGTGCATTTTTAAGCCATTTCATGGCAAGTTTTCCAAGACAAAAGCATTGCAAGAAGGAAGACATTTTCTGTTTATGAAGTAGCATAAATCCACATTAACAAAGACCTACATTGCAGATAATGTAGAAGGAATTGTTGGGAATTCTGAGCATCCTGCTTTGGAATCTCTCTTCTAATTTCAATTTCGTTGGTTATGCTTTAAAATGTATTGGGGATATTTTCTTATATTATGATATACTTATCTCTATTCTGTGTGATAACAGTAACTATGCAGGAAGTGATGAAACAGTTTTATTAATGTGTAAAGTTGTAATGTTGCAAGACGTGATCTGAGACTTCACTAGTTTAAACCACTGGACTAGAAACAACCCAATATGAGAGCATATGTCGAAATCCATAAACGGTTAGCTGAGGTAATATTTTCTAGTGAATGTTAGACCCATAGTGTTATTCCAGACTGCTGGAGTATGCTGACTTATTTAATCAAATATTCAACAATGTACAAAGTTGTTGCAATACAGACATTGTCAATCAGTAAGTCCATTTTTGTTTCTTCATTTCCTTCTGTCATCTGTTTCAAAACAAATATTAACCAAAAACCAAAATGTCTGCTTGTACCTATGGGTAATCATTAAATTTATGGAATTGTATTATGCGGTATACAGTTAACCAAATGATGAGGGGGAAACTACCACCACCAATGTGTAGCACCTACCTGGGTGATGCAACGGCAGCCATTTTACACCAGAATGCTCACCACACATCAGCTGAGGTGGAGAGGGAGAGAACATTTTCTTTAGCAAATTAAACTGGGGGATTGATTGAAAGAGCCAGGTTGGGAATTTAGCCAGGACACCGGGGAAACCCCTACTTTTTACGATAAGTGTCTTTAAAGACCACAGTGAGTCTGGACCTCAGTTTAACGTCTCATCCAAAAGACGGCATCTCTTACAGCAGTGTCCCCATCACTGCATTGGGCATTGGGATTTATTTGACCATACAAGCCCCCCCCCCCTGCTTAGCTTCAGCCATTCAGCAGGAGCAGAGTGCATGGTGGTATGGCTGCTGGCAATGTGCAACCTGTGATACCCCAGAACCTTGATGAATTACAGCCATTTAGCCAACCATGTATTCCATACTATTTCTGTGTAATTTTCAGCTTAATCTAGTCCCACCCCCCAATTCCCATAGAGATGCATTCAAATGCAGAGAGGTTACAGTATATCGCTTGTAAGAGTACCTGAAAATAAGATATCAAGAGATATATTTTGATGTTTTTGGGTCACAGACATCAGGAAGTCATGGCATACAAAGGATATGCAACCAAATATTAAATATGATGACTTTATTTAAGTTTATTTAATTTGTCCAATTACATTTGGTGCCCTAAAATGTAATTTTTTTTTAAAAATGACTGTGTAAAAATGGCTGCAATTGCTACACGATTCACCTGATATGGATGTAAAAACCCTCAAATTAAAGCTGAAAGCACTTTAACCTCATAGTCACTGTTCCATTTCAAATCCAATGTGCTGGAGTACAGAGCCAAAACAAGACGTGTCACTGTCCTAACACTTTTCGAGTGCACTGTATAAAACTGGAAATCTCTGAAAGTGTAGGAAGCTGAAGTTTGGCTTTTTGGTGCTCGTTTGAATTTCCTTCCTTCCTTTTGTGACATAGTTAAAACGTAGGCTTACTAGTGTTGTTGTGAAATATAATCCACCCCGTGCACTTAATGTAGCGTTTATACTGCAGAGACGCTTAAAACAGTGGATAAGTCAAATGTCTGGATCAAAAATAGCTTGAAGGGGAATTCCACCAAAAAACACCATTAACCTTATTGAACAGATCAAGGTGCAACTAATTAAGTCTTTCTTTGTGGCTGGCCAAAAAGAAAAATCTGTACTGAGTTATTTGAATATAAAGTTGAAAATTCGGTAGTGGTATACGTCAAAATGGCGTAAACCTCTACCACTTGCTCTTTATGAAATACTACAGTGTTTTCAAGTGGGCGTGTAAATTACATAGCAAGTAGGCGGAGCCAGCGGATTTAACGGGGGATGAGATACGCCTTATTCTAACCTGCACTACGCGGGTGCGTTTCTCAAAATGTGGGTGGCACAGGGCATGATATTCTAATGACCTGTTTTGTGTACCTGCCCCCCTGGGTTGCCAGCTTACTACAAAAAAAAATGTGTGTGGGGGTATACATTTTCAACGTGTCAGTGACATTGCCTTTAATAGCCGCATTTGCATTTTTAAACTCCTACCTTTGTGCATCATAGTTGCTCTTGTGTGATGGGGAAGGCAGTGAACGTATTAATCCATCTCATTGATAAAATGATCATAGCTCCTATTGACGACTTGGATATGTCCATCACGCAATCAAAATAAATAATAGGTGGACAGTGGTTGCACACAATATTATTAAGTAACCAAATAAATCGTTGGATTTACTGGAAAAAAATTAAAGATTTAAAAATCATCTTTTTCTTTTTTAACAATTTACGTAATACAGTCATGTAGCCTACGGTGGTTGAACACAATAGCCTATATGCGACGTCTTCAACTTAATAAAGCTGTCCTGATACAAATCGTCTCTCTGTCAAAGCGAATATGATTCAGACACTATCAATTAATCCATCTAATATTGGTCTGGTATGATATACCAGACGGTCAATCATAGCCTACTTTTACATATTTTTTCTTTTTATGACAGCTCTTTGATAATTGTAAGTAGGCTAGGCAAAGGAAAATAAGATCTAATATTATTTTCAAAGAACATGCACTCATTATAATACCAATTTTTGTAAAAGATGCTGTATTTTTCATAATCATCTATTGGCGGCGCTAGACATAAACTGCCTTTTTTTTCCCCCGAACAAAGTTCTGTGGAAAAAAATGACTAAGTGAAAACTCTGAATACGCGTATCTTGCACGACTTGCAGACACGCCTCATTTTCATCAAATCTCCACCCCGCGCACGTAATGCCGCGTATATCCTGAGAGACGCTTAATACAGCGGATAAGTCAAATGTCTGAATCACAAATAGCTTAAGCTACGTGGAATTTCGGGAGTAAGTCCCATTTGCGTGTGCTCATCTGAACTCTGAATCTGGCCCTTAATTTGGCCCTTACTCATTATCTTTTATGAAGGTATGTGCTGCGCTCTGTTCTGCACAGTTTAGATTGCTATTACAGTATATGTGGAGAACCTTTAAAGTAACAGCAGTTGTCATGCATGATGGTAATGGTTATTATACAAAGGAAGAAGGAAGTCTCCTGGGATTCTCTTGTTCAGGCCAAAAAAATTAAGCATAAGGAAGGAAAGTGGATGCACTCCAAGCCAAGATCGGGTTTAATGAACTCCGACCTCTAACCGACTGAACCCTCCCATTCCCTCGGCGACACAATCGGCAATTGAATGTCGCCTAATGGATCTTCCGGCCACAGTCGGCACTGGCACGACCCAGGCAAATGAGCCACCCAGCAGCTGGCTAGAAGCAGCTAATTTCTAATATTAACTGTAACCCTCAGTCATGTTAAGGTATCTTGCAGCGGTACAGTACAGTGTATGTGTACGTGTGTGGTGGTGGGATAAGCCCCTCCCTCCCCTACCCCGCTCCCTCTCTACAAGCAGACCAATCAGAAGGCGAGCCTGAGAGGGAGTGCCGCTTCAGCGGCACCTTCAGCCTGGCTCTGTGTCAGGAGCTGTACATTAAGGCTGTGCTTTATGGCTGTCCTTGAGAGAGCGAACACTGCAGTCCATCACCCTGGAACAGCTCCCCATCCTTGGAGTGTGTGGTCGACATGCAGAGAGAGGGGAGGCTGCTCTTCCACAATGCATATGGCTTTACGGAATTAATTCAGAGTGTTTTTTTTATTTGTTGTTAATGAAAGTATCCTCCTCAGATAGAGTTTGTGTGAATATTGAGTGGTGGCTTGTCTATGAATTATTTGTTTTTCGATCAAGTTTCAAGATGTAGACCCTAAACAGTAGACAGTAAATGTGTTGATAGAAAGGCTGACCAATAGAGTTGGAGCACAGAGACCCCAATGGGACCATCCAATTAACTAAAGTAGAGCCGTTTCATTTTATTACATAATGCATGCTCACAGTGAGTTAGGTTTTCCCCCATTTAGAGAGAGAGAGAAAAAGAGAGAGAGCAACCACCGTTTGACAGAGGCCTGTTAAACCCCTCTATTTTAATGCATGTTGTCTGTATTAAAGTCTACTCTCTGAGTGCAGATGGATTTTTTATGATAACCCTACCTTGGCACATTTTTAATAAGTGCCAGCAAGGAGACATTTTGTTCTGTGAGAGCTTCCCCCCTAGCACTACAGTAATGCCTCTAATGGGTCACATGACTGAATATCATTTAATTAGGACTGATGGTATAAATCAAAGCATTATACACAAAGCATTACTGCCCAGAGGCCTGAGGATAATAAAGCTCTTGGGAGAGATGAAGTGTTATGTTGTCTGCTAAGGCCTTGCCCTTTACAAAGATTTCAGCTGTGAAAGTGACTTCTGCCCCACAGCACTGGAATTTCTTTTTACGGACCACACCACGGTGCCCTCTGTTTGTTATAACCGAATGGTAAATTATAAAAATCTTTGAAATGTATAATAAACCTCAGAATCGTCTTATCCGGTACCTGTAGCAGCCTTAGGCACCACCGCAGACTCTGCCATTGTGTCCAGGAGAGTCATTTCTGGGATTTGAGTGTTGGAGCTAGAGGAAGGGGGGGGGGGGGGGGAGTCACTTCATTGTGATTCCATGTGAAGCTTCTGTCAATTGGCCCCATCACCCAGGTGACATGGGAGTGACTCACAGCACGGGGGGTGAGAGGGAGGTTGTGCTGCAGGCGGTGCCTGGGGCGAGAGCCGCTGGGTTGCCCAAAGAGCCGAGGGCTCCATCGCGTCCTGCGGCTCCACTTACACTCTGCTCACACGTAGAGAGAGGCGGCGTGAGGGAGGAAGAGGAGGGTAGAGGCTGTCCCTCACCCAGTTTCTCCTTTTCCGCTACACGTGCCCCCACGCCACGCCTCTCCAGCCTTTAGCGACTGTACACCGCAAGCACGTGTGCGCAAACATTATTTCCCGTTAACCGTGCGCCGGCGGCACGGCAGTTCACTGAAAAAAGGCTCGTCTGAAGTGTCAGTGCGTGCAAGTATCCTAGTGGAGGATATAAACAATTAAAAACACGCTGATAAATCGTGAACGGCTGGCGAAAGGTCGTTCCGAGGTGCGACCGATCCCAACGGTAGCCGTACGAAAAAAGGACCGCTTTATGACGGGAAGAGCGCTTTATGACGGGAAGAGCGCTCGATGCGGATAATGTCTCAGTCTGCTGATTTCAGCTCTGCAGGAGTTGCGGCTGTGCGGCTCTTCTCCTTCTGCTACCTGATTTTGGTGCACTGCAGAACCTGCCTTTCTGAGGCGCGTGCGATTGGTATTCAGGCTCCGACTCTGATCCCCGTCAACGGCTTCCACCCTCTCCCAAGTTCACGGGCGCACTGTCCTGTCCTGGAATGACAGCGCTACAGTACGGCAGCACCCGAACACGGGGTGCGATAGCGCTCAACTCGGGGCCTTCTCAACGTTTTAACACTGGCCTCGTAGGAGCCAAAACGGAGTTGTCATTTTGCTGCAGTTCCTTATGTGACGATGTTAAGTGGAACGGTCTTAACCATTTAAATCAGAAGTGTGTGTGTGTGTGTATGAGTGTTCGTGAGTGCGTGTATTGGTGTGTGTGTGTGTGTGTGTGTGTGTATGTTGCTTGTATAATAAATGTCCCATCAATAATAAAGTGAAACACCTGTGAGAATAAGAGAAGGAGCTATAGCAGCTGTAAGACTGTGTGATGGCAGCGAGGCAGGGCAGGGAGTGGGGGAGAGAGAGGGGCTGGCTCTCGCACAGAATGGGCCTCAGAAAGTTCACTTAAATGGCGATGGTGGCGGGGAACGGAACCTCTTTCCCATCAGAGGATTAGGGGCGTGTCAAGTGAGAGGCACGAGCGCTATCCTGAGATTAACTTGTTGGTGAGGGGTGTGGGGGTGTGGAGTAGGGCGTTATTGGTGAGTGAGTGAGTGAGTGAGTGAGTGAGTGAGTGAGTGAGTGAGTGAGTGAGTGAGTGAGTATGCATGTCAGTGTGTGTGTATACGTGTGTATGCACGTGTGTATGTGTGTGAGAGAGAGTGCGTATTCGTGTGTGTGTGTGTGTGTGTGAGAGAGAGAGAGAGTGTCTGTATGTGTGTGCGTGTATGTGCGTGTGAGTGTGTGTATACATGTGTTTGTGTGTGTGTATACGTGTGTATGCGCGTGTGTGTGTATGTGAGAGAGAGTGTCTGTATATGTGTGTGTGTGTGTGTGTGTGTGTGTGTGTGTGTGTGTGTGTGTGTGTGTGTGTGTGTGAGTGTGTGTGTGAGAGTGCGTGTGTGTGCGTGTGTATGTGCGTATACATGTGTTTGTGTGTGTGTGTGTGTGTGTGTGTGTGAGAGAGTGTCTGTATGTGTGTGCGTGTGTATGTGCGTGTGAGTGTGTGTATACGTGTGTGTGTGTGCGTGTGTATGTGCGTGTGAGTGTGTGTATACGTGTGTGTGTGTGCGTGTGTATGTGCGTGTGAGTGTGTGTATACGTGTGTGTGTGTGCGTGTGCGTGTGTTAGAGGCAGAAGTGATTCTGACAGTGTATGTCCTTGAAGGTCCCTTCACTCCCACCCTGCCGGGACCCGTCCTCTGTACCTGGCAGTCTGGTTCCCAGGAGGATGTGCTGACGTGGAGGATGACATTCTCCCCTGTGCCTGTAATCCCCCCTCCCCTTTAACATCACCCCTTTACTGTCTATTGTCTGAGCCTCGGTCCTCACAAAGTAGGTCTGATGCAGCCTCCTTCCTCTGACTGGACTGGTGTTTGAGTGCACTGAAACTCAGGAACCGCATTCCTCCGTCCTGCAGGGCTGCCTGTGCCCCCCCCCTCCCCCTACCCCCCTCCTCCAACCACCACCAACCCCCCCCTGCTGCTTCCTGACATGGTACAGGCTGCCCCAGCACCTCCTGTAATGTAGCACAGCTTATCAAGCCTTTACAGATGCTGAGCAGTGATTACTCTGCTGTGTAATTGAAATAATTTTGGGATTTGCGATACCTTTTGTCAAGTAAGTAATGATTTGCGCCGATTGCATGAAATTAAACACAAAAAAAGACAGTTCAGTCAGATTTTTTTTTGTCTATGGTTTTTTTTGTTTGTTTTTTTTGTTAAGTAATTGCTTGTTCATTGCCGGCAGCCTGGTCTCTTTGAATGAGCGGCAGGAGAGAGAAGGAGAAGGAGAGACGGTGGTGTATCTGCTGTGCGTGTGTTTGCGGTGTTTTGCCTGCCGGTAGCGAGGACTGTTGGGGCTGTGGGGGGGGGGGGGGGGGATTGTGTGAGAAGCGTTGTTGCATGCGGAGGAAAATCGGGTGCCGGTAGGGGGGAATGCGCTCTATTGTGGCGGCTGTGGCTCTGCCATTGGGGATGCATTAGGTTTCAGCTCCTGTCATATACGCCTCTCTAAAAATATTCCTCTGCATGCGGCTTGCGAGGAGGGTCTGCAACAGCCTGGCGGTATGTTTTCCCCCCTCCCTCCCTTCCGTCAGATGGCAAAAGCGCAGGCAGCACGGTTGTCTTTTAATTTTTCGGATAGCTGAGATTACGTTTGCTGCGGGGATTGTTGAGGAAACGACAGAAAGAGCCTTTTAAAAATGCGTTTTTTGCTGTCCGGTCCCTGTGGACTTGCCTGAACCAGTATGCAATTTGTTTACAAGTGACAGAGGGAGACGTGGGCTTGGCTGGGCTCGGTGTGGCGGCTGGCTGTTTGAGCCCCTGGGTGGTATTAAGGAAAGAGCCCGCATTATAGAAAGTTCTCCTTCTATGGACTTACCCACTCTTTTTTTTTTTGGCGGCAGAGGAAATTGATTCTTTTCTCCCACAGGGATGACTGTGACCTCCAGCTCGGTAGTTTCACTGCGTCAGGACGGCTGTGGGGGGGGAGCACGGGCAGGGTAAGAAAGGACACTGCCGCTGCTAGACGAGGAGGGGACCGAATATATCAGTCCCTCTTACGAGGCTGTGTGTAAGCATCAGGTTTAGCGTTTGCAAATAGTCCACAAGGACAAACTGAGCAGTCACCTGCAGTGACTGTTCACTGTTCAGTAACGCGTATTCTGTATGTGATGACATGCAAGGCTGAGCACTGCTGTACTTGAAGCAGGTGTTGCTTATGTGCAGTTGAAGTTATTATTATTTTTTTTTTACCTAACAGGAAAAAATCAAGATAATGTGAACTTCATTCAAAATGTAATAATTTTACTATATTATTTGATACAGTTAAGGTTACCCAGTGTGAATATCTGTATTGTGGTGAAACCTTTGGGGTATTGAATGGGCTCACTGACAGTGTTCCGGAGCTGTCTAAGCTGCAGTCGAGCCTCTGGGCTGTTTAAAAAGATTTTGGATCAATGGCAGGTACCCGTACCAGTTGCTAAGCTGTTGATACACAGAGAGTGTGTGGGCTGTGGTAAAGGGGTAGTTATCTGCATGCTGTGTCACAAGCCTTTGAAGAGCGTATTACCTCATTTACTTTTGGATGTGCCCGGTGCCTCCTGTGTTGGATCTGTGTTTATAATTAATGAGGTATGGGAAGATTACTCATCGTCTGTGCTTGGATCAATGCTGTCACCTTACAGTGCAGTATTAACTAGGATAATTGAGCCTTGTAAAGAGTGCTTTGCAATGCATTCATAATAATGCCCAGTACTTACAGTAGATCTGTACAGTGCAACATAATTGCTTACTGTGTAATGTAGGCACTCACGATGTGTCGTTTTTCACATTGCTGTCATGTCTAACGACTGATGCTTGTTACCAGGAATGCTCTTCGGGTGCTCTGCGGTTTCCTGGGGGTATATTTAGCAAACACCTTTATACCTTTATTGTTCAGATCCCGAAAAAAAAAAAATGCTATGTGAATCATCACCTGCAGGGGTTGAGAGGTAAAAGAGGAGGAGAGAAGTCTACGCATGCCTTGTGGTCCTGTCAGATGCACAGAGAGCAGTCTACGCATGCCTTGTGGTCCTGTCAGATGCACAGAGCTATCGAACACTGCAACCTGGGGAATCCACCAGTGTCAGAGATTACAATGCAGCGCCACAGTGCCGTGAGTGTGCACAGCCACACAATGAGAGCCCAAATTGGCAGTTTCATGCAGGAATCTGCTTACAAAACAACTGCCATTATACCTCTTGTAAAACGGAGACAATGAAACAGTGATGTTTGTTTCTACAGCAAGCCTCTTTTATATGCTAGTGCTGACTAAAGGCTTAAGATTTCATTGGGTATTCTTGGAATCTCGGGACGAGGTGGGTAATTATCTCGAGGTGTTGTATTTGTTTTGCATTAGTTCTTTTTAAGAGAAAAGCTAGCGGACCATTATGTGTCAGGGGATCTTGGGATAGTCATTGTCCTGCTTGAGAGCGATTGTGGGTTATGGCACTTTCAGCTCTGCCCCCTACAGGTCTGTAATCGCGTGGAATCTAGAGCAGCACCATTCCTATGTGTCCTGTAGGAATGTGGTTTAAAAACAGATAAGGAAATGATGGCAGTCAGGTTTTTTCAGGACACTTGTCATATAATCCCCTGTATTAGGGGGACTGTGAGAAATCCTGACTGCCATTTTAATGACAGACGCCCGGGTGCTTTGTTTCATGTTCATGATTTGACGCAACTGTTGTATCTCAGACAGATTTCATAAGATTACTCGTTGTCCAGTACTGAAGTAATGAAGTTAGAGATTTATAACGACTCAAGAAAACAAGATCTTTTGGGGCAAGTACAATTCTGCTTGGAATTAAAAATATATATGGCAAGAGGTACAGATGCCATTTTGTTACTCATAGCATTAAAGCAGGGAATGAGCTTTTAATTGTTGTAGCTGCTGTTGTTCCTCCACCTTGTATATACCTTAAAGTCTGCTTTTAGTCTAATCTCCATAGTGACAGCGCCCAGCAAAAAGCCCTTCAGGCTGCAAGGACAGTGCACCAGAGAATGTGCCGGCACTCTACTGTCTTACAGCTGTGCTTATCCTGTGCTTATCTTCTATTTTTGCATACATTTGTTCAGTTTTCCTTCTTCTTCCTCATCGTCATCACCATTGGTGTATTTTTCTTTTGTATCTTTGAACTGATATTGGTCTCTTCCCAGTTAATGAACAGCAATGATGGGGAACGAGCACGCTGTCCTGGGTGGGTAACGGCGCTGAAGTGGCGCATCTGTGCTGCTGTCCATGATCTTTGCTCAGCGTAGAAACCCCTTTGGAAATGCCGGGATGGCACTATTGAAGTATCGACTGCCTCGTCTTAAAAGAAGTCCTTTGACCTGTGTAGATGCATGCATGCATATATGAGATTATGTTCTCAGAGGAATCAATGAAGACTAATTTAGATTGAACAAGGGATAAAACATGATTTTTTTGCTGATGGGTAGCAACGGAGATGCATTCATTTATATTTTAGGAATGATACAATAGACACGGTACAATTGTGAAAATCAACTTTACAAAAAATAATGATTAGTAAACAAGTTATTACTTAAGCGCAAATTAAAACGCCTCGTATGAACAACTCCTAATTAATGTGGTAAGAGAAGCAAAACTAAAAGGGAACAGGCAGTCTTTCAGGCACTGTAGATTCTAACATATGTTCGAATGTACGTTTTAATTAACTGAGTTTTGTGGTACAGAGAAAAGCAGGATTTTGGCAGGTGCCAGGTATCTAGTGTTACAGTACATCATCCCCACTGAGCTGAAAGCTATTTTGTACGCATGTAACCATAGAGTTAGCTCGACAATACAGTTTTTTTTGTTGTTTTTTACCTCATGAAGTGAGAACTCCTAAATTGTATTTTATTAGTGCCTTTTATACAAGGTCAGCTTTTAAAAATGGGTTTTATGTATTTTTGTTGCCAGATCTTTACTCTCTCTGGCAGGTTCAGATAGTTACAGTAGCAACAGCCATAATATCATCACTCAAACACATGAAGGGAGACACAGCTGCACTGCACTGCAACTACAATCTGATGCGACAGCCCATTACAGCAGTGAGGTGTGCTGACAATGATGATGTATTTGTGTTTCATGAATTACAATCTGTTCATTGACTGCAGTTAAACTTCCCAAGTTAATGTATTTTTTTCCAGTTGGAATATTTGCTTAAAAATACATTTATTAAAATGTATATATCTAAATATATTTGTCCCCATTTCACCATAATTTGCAATGTCCAGAAGCACCTGTAGGCTCATACCATCACTGTAACATTGTCTTTCATCGCCTGAACCTTGTGCCACCAGCCGCCATTAGTTTCCCCTCTGAAATCCACCTGCTTACTGTGGCGGAGCACCATTTGTTCTAGCTTAAGTAATCATTTTAAAAGCTTTAAACATTTAGGTACCAGTGAAATGTCTCAACAGAATTGACCAATTGGGGAGGCCATCATCTTTTGTTGAACACCAGTGTATAAACCATCATACCTTACCATAGTTCTTCATATTTGACACACACATCCACAGTACACATATTTATTGTTTCTAATTATACAATGCACGTGATAATTACCTTTGCTTTGTTTCTGTCAGATCTGGGTCAAATATGTATTTGAAATACTTATGAGGCTGGTAAGATTTGCAAGGAAATATGTCGCTAGCAAAAACATGCAATCAAAGAACGTACACTTTTGTTGTGAATATTGATGAAAATCAATGTTTTCTTTTGAAGAATGGATCAGCGATTTCACTGAATGTGGCAGGGATTACACTGTTGTCTAATGAGTTAAAGCAGGGATGTCAAACTAAATTCCCAGGGGGCCGCAGTGTCTGCGTGTTTTTGTGGTTTCCATCCAATCAGCTGCCAATTAAGGTGTTTAGAACAAGGCGTGTGGATTCTTTAACCATTCAATGACTCAAATGAACCACTGGAACCTCCACCCCGAAAATCAGCCCTCCAGGACTGGAGTTTGACACCTAGGAGTTAAAGCATTTCAAATAATTATTTGACCAGGATCTGGTATCTCTGGGCTCCGCACGACGCTCTTCCGCCCCTGTCTTCTCAAAGCCTTGCCTTTCACTTGGTGCCTGGACACACTGCATACTGCACACTGCATACTGCACACCTCTTTTCTCTGCGTCCCCCCTGCAGGAGCACGGCAGGTCCCTGTCGTAGGTGTGTGAGTGGGATCTGAGCACTTGGCCGGAACGCAATCTAGCAGATGTTTTATTCATGACTGAATCCTTACCTTACAATCAGTAAAGCTCCAAAAATGAAAAAAAAAATAAGATAAACATTTTCAACTTCCACCTTAATGTTTTTTTCCGGAGTGCGTATGTTTTGCACCTTTCCTGGTATTCCTTAGGAAAGGTGCAGCTAAATATGCTCCTAGCGCTGTCTCACGCAGTGATTACTGCTATGGTATGAACATGCAATTTAATTTCAAGAAGAGAATGAAGTCTTGAGAAGGGAGCTTTCAGACCCATAGTGAAAAGGAACAGGGATTCCCACAAAATAACAGAGTGGGACTGCTTTTGTCCTCAGTTTACCAAGCCCATTAGACAGCCTAATTAATGGGCTACAGCCAACTGCCTGGCTGTCTTCATTAGCTATTCATTAGCTCGGCAAACTGCCCCAGGCCAGCAACACAACTGCATCTGCACTAAGACGTCCTCAAGGGTGCCTATACAGAGCCCTTGGTGACAAGTAAATAAATAATTGATGAAATTGTATGTTTCATGAAGGTGGTGATGTGTTGACGGTCAATCCAGCACATCCTAACACATTTTCAATCATGTTTCTGTGGCCTCCTCCCAAGGTATGGTATTTGCGCGATTCATAACTCAATAACTCATCTGCGTTTGATGGATAGGCTTCTTCTTCTTCCTCTTCTTCTGCTTCTTCTTTTCGCACTGTTGTTGCCCTCCAGTGAAGGTGAAAAATCTGCCAAGCGAAGGGCTTTCGAAATGAGTTATGGCAAAACTCTCACCTTTACCAAAAACCCCTTATCGCGAACGAGCACTAAAAATACAGTGATTGATGGGGAGGGCACAGGAACAGGGGGAAACTGTCGCGGGCTATTTCCACGTTGCCACCGTCAACAAACCGGGGCCTGTCGCTCTTCCTGTGCTTGGCGGACGCAGCGTCTCCAAGGCTTCTCAAGCCTCCCTGGTTCTGAGAGGAATGTCTGGCAGCTGTTGATGGTGGGTGATGGGGGAGGGTGGGTATATGGTATCACAGTGTAGATCCTCTTTGAACTTTATGGCCTGCTCATTCTCGCCGAGCTTGGTGTTGGTTGGGCTGAACTCATAGTCACAGCGCAACCCTTGCTCACTGGTGGCTATTCTTTGACACTGACTCCGTATTTGTTGAAATAAATAAAAAGAAAAACGTGAGTTGAAAAGCAGGCGTGTCACAGTATATGGTCTGCCTTTCTGTTCAGTGTTTCTTTGTAGCGCACGCTGGTTCTGCGTCCTCCGTGCTGTGTTTCGCCGTGACGTAGGCACTGGAGCAGCATGCTAACCGTGCGGGGAGCCGCTGATGCTCCTCATGCTATCTGCTTCACTGCTTCACTGATGTCTGTGCCCTCCCTTGTGCCGCTATGTTTGCCGGTGATAAGACTTTCTGTCTTTCTGGGCTTCCATTTCATTTTATAATCGTGCTGTCAAATCCTTATTGGCGCTAACCAATGGGGTTGACATTATCATTATTTGATAGCTTAAGTTATTTCAGTACAGGGAGCCTTCCATTTTGGGTTAATCCCCCCCCATATGGAGAGAGGGACACGTATCACTGAGGCCTGCCCTGATTTATCTGCAGCCCTTTCTGCGCTCCGTGTGCAGACTGTGTGCTGAATTTAATTAGAACAATAGCTCCCCAATGATTTTTTTACACAATGATCTGGAACAAGGAGAGAACAGACGTTTGTTTTTTTGCTCTTCCAATGACCTTGCTTGTGTAAGACAGTGCTCTGTGTGTGTCTGTGTGTGTGTGTGTGTGTGCATGTGTGTGTGCACTTGTGTGTGTGTGTGCACTTGTGTATGCCTAAACTTGTGTATGGTGTACATGCGTGCGCACGAATAGGTCTATGCAATTGTTTGCGTATGAACGTGCAAGCGGGTATGCGTGCATTTACGGTACGTTGCATACAATCTGTATTCATGTCATGCTGCATGAGTGCGTGTGTGTTTGCGTGCGTGTGGCATTTGCGCATATACCTACACGTTTGCATGCGAGTGTGGGTTTGTCCTCGCGTGCCTGCACACGTGAGGTTTTAATGTACGTACGAGCTTGCATCTGTCTTTATTTGTCTGGTCTATGCTTCCTGTCAAAACTCACAGTTAGAAATGAATGAGCCATACCTTTATCAAAGTGCGATAGCAGGGTCTTGAGCAGTGTTTTCTGCCTCACCTGCAAGAGAGCCTGTGCTCAGATCAATAACTCAATAACTCTCAGCGCAAGATTCACAAGAGATCCTTTTATGCTGTCAGACATAGGAGACCATTCGGATTCATAACGCAACCTTGTGTTGGGAACATGTTGTGTGTGCTATTTTAACTCAAGCTGAAATCACACTGCCAATTTCTGGATCTTTCTTCATTTAATTAATGCTGCACAGAGGAGATTTTCTACTCTGGGCGGTTACAGTTTTTCGAAGCTTTCATCTCACGTTGCATGCGCACAGTCCTTCTGGCAATATTGTTTTCTGTAGTCCATGCAATATATATACAGTGCAGTAAGTATTTGTATAGTGACACAATTTTTGTTGTTTTGGCTCTGTACTCCAGCACATTGGATTTGAAATGGAACAGTGACTATAAGGTTAAAGTGCACACTTTCAGCTTTAATTTGAGGGTTTTTACATCCATATCGGGTGAACCGTGTAGCAATTGTAGCCATTTTTATACATAGTCCCCCCCATTTTAGGTGACCAAAAGTAATTGGACAAATTAACATAAACTTAAATAAAGTCATCATATTTAATATTTGGTTGCATATCATTTGATATGCCATGACTTCTGACCCAAAAACACCAGGGGAGTATCAAGGGATACTACACTGCCTGGCCAAAAAAAAAGTTGCTGTTGCACCCGTCATGAATAGTGCCCACTGTACAAGCCTCTGGGGGCAGTGTTATGACCTGGGGTTGCTTCAGTCGGTCAGGTCTAGGCTCAGCAACGTTATGCAGCAATAAAATGTAGTCAGCTGAGTACCTGAATGTACTGAATGACCAGGTTATCCCATCAATGGGCATATTCGAGGACGGCAATGACAAGATTCATCGGGCTCAAATTGTGAAAGAGTGGTTCAGGGCGCATGAGGAATCATTTTCACACATGAATTGGCCACCAGAGTCCTGACCTTAACCTCACTGAAAGTCTTTGGGATATTCTAGAGAAGACTTTACAGAGTGGTTCGTCAATACAAGATCTCGGCCAAAAATTAATGCAACTCTGGACGGAAATAAATGTTGTGACGTTGCATAAGGTTGTCGAAACAATGCCACGACGAATGTGCGCTGTAATCAAAGCTAAAGGCAGTCCAACTAAATATTAGAGTGTGCAAATTATTTTTTGGCCAGGCTGTGTATAACCTCTCTGCATTTGAATGGATCTCTATAGGAATTTGGGGGTGGGACTAGATTTATCTGTAAATTACATGGGAATAGTATGGAACCCATGCTTGGCTAAATGGCTGTAAGTCATCAATGGTCTGCGTTATCAAACGAGCCTCAAACCATCACTCTGCTGCCAGATATGCAGTAGATATAGATGGATCACTTTAAGGCTGGCTTCATGGATACCTTTATTTCCAGTTACTGCGAAGGTAGTGCAAAATATAGTACTTAAGGGTTGTTTCTCCTAATTTTCCGATTGAACTCTATGGAAAAATAAGTCAGGAGAAACAACCATACTATTCCTGTGTCATTTACAGCTTAATTTATTTAAGTTTATGTTAATTTGTCCAATTACTTTTGGTCCCCTAAAATGGGGGGGAGGAGGACTATGTATAAAAATGGCTACAATTGCTACACGGTTCAGCTGATATGGATGTAAAAACCCTCAAAACAACAATAATTGTGCCACTGTCCAAATACTTACGGACTGCACTGTATTTATACATCTATAAATCAAAACATAGAAAGTACTGTATTTTGCACTACCTTCGCAGTAACTGGAAATAAAGGTATCCATGAAGCCAGATGCTTCATTCGGTATTACTTTGTGACAGATGTTGAGCCTTGGAGTCAAACTGACGTAAAAAGGACGCACACGCACACGCATTACACACACACACACGCATTACGTAATGGAAAGCAGGCATTTGCATTCTTTTTGATCATATTACTGGATTATCAAATCTAATGTGCATAATTATCAGGTGTATTTAGTTATTTGTTTATGTTGATTCCTGGAAGCGAACAGCCGTCACGGGTGGTTCAGTCCCCTGGCAGAGTGATATTGGCCGGCCGTGAGAGGATGCCTTCTTTTTTCTTTTTCTTTTTCTATAGTGTCCTCTTTTAAACCCCAGTGAGGATCATACACTGAAAATCAATGGTGTCAAATTGGATTTGTCAGGATGACTTCCTGCCCATCGGTTTACGTGAGCGCTGAAAAGCCATCGCTAATTCCTCAAAACCAACACGTCAGTGTTTCCCAGACCCTTCCATTATGACTAGCCTCTTTGGGTGAAAAAAACCACAGCGAAAACAAAACAAAAGGACAGGATATAAAATTTGAGATTTGTTTCTAGCTTGGAAATTTCCACATTCACACTAGAACCACCAAGCCTCCTTTTTCAGGAGGCTTTAACTTATTTTTAGATTTTCCGCATTCATGAAACATTGATAGTCATTCCAAAAATAGATGAAATAAAGGAGTCAGTATATGGTTAAATATAACTCACGTTCTAGCAGCCTGCTGACAAATTATAGCCACTGTAGCTAGCCTGAAATAAACAAGCTACAGTATCACATGCTCTGAATACCAAAATATAGCCGGCATAATACAGATTTCTGAACATTACAGTACAGTATGCACATAAAAGAATATTACGCGTTTAGGGTCAGTAGCTGAATTTTTATTGTGACCGTGCCCATTATGTTTGTGTTTAAGATCCTAAGCAGAATCCTAAAATCCCAGCAGAGTTCTGGTAAGTATAGCATCTGTGCACTGCTCACTGACTCAAACTCCCAAGTAGAAAGAAAGCTTTCTTTGGGAAAGGCAGCATGTCGAGGCTGGCCTTGTGGGTTGCAAGGTTCGGTAATGAAGCAGTGGTTACACGGTGGCCCGCTTTGTCTCTCTGAACTTCCCTGCTTAACACCGCGAGCGTCCCTGCTGAAACGTTTCGGCTCCCGAGCCATGGGTCCGTGATCTCTGCGCCCTCGTGGGAGTTAGGGGGGAGGCGAAGCGTCACCGTGCGTGTTGATGTCTCTTTTCACGTGACCTTTCCTGTCTGGGCTAGGGAAAGAGAGGAGCGGGGAGGGGAGGAGGGGGCAGCGCTGGTGAGATGGTTTAGGCAACACGCGGTGGGTTTTGCCCCGCCCTCTGGCCGCACAGCAGCCAATCCCTTGGGGGAGCTCCCTCCCGTGGAGCTTGTTAGCAGCTGACCAGGTAATCAGCCTCCGGTTGCTCCCCTGTGAACAGCCCGTGGTTACCCCTCTAGGCGTCTCTGGTCTTCACGCTTACCTCAGCCACCGTCTATTACGCTCACTACAGTGTTGTATCTTGTGCGCTGCAACAGATACATCCACTGAGTCAAAGATAGGCAGTGATGAAGGGATTTGTCATCCCTCACAATGCCTTTTCTTTTAACTGGCCTGATGTCTTCTAGCCAGCAGGCATAAAACGATTCACTCAATGCGTCTTTGTAAGGGAGTTCTATTGATTCGTAGCTGTAAAATGAATCATAATTAGTTGACAACGAGCTAAAATACATCTGTCTATCTGTATATCTCTCTGTATATCTATCTCTATCTATCTATATATCTATCTATCTGTCTGTCTGTGGGTCTGTCCATCTACCTATCTATGAATCTCTATATGAATCTCTATTTCTAATCTATCCGTCCTGCACAGAGGATAAGGGAGGTTTTCAGTGAAATCAATATCATCAGAAATAATATTGAATGAGCAGTGTTGTGAAATAAATATACCTCACAAGCTTCGAGGCCCGGCTGCAGTACCGGGGGAGTAAATTTAAGCAATCCCGGGGAGCAGAGTGGATCTGAGTGGGCAGCTCCTCTCCCCTGGATCCCCCACGCCGACTGACTGACTGGCCCCGGGGGATTTAGGAGGCCTTGGGTTTGCAGGATCCATGGGGAGATTAACTGTTGCTCATCACATCATATAGAAATTGATTTTGTGCAGTCCAGGCAGCACAGCCCCCCCCCCCTCCCCCCCCCCCCCAGCCCTGATGGGAGGGTGCAGTCACTGGCCGACAGTCACTGTTCATGTGTCCAGCAGGGCAGACGGAAGCGTGGCAGCTCGGTGTGTGTGTGTGTGTGCGCGTTTGTGTGTGTGCATGTGAGTGCGTGCACGTGCGCGTGCGCGTGAAAATTCAGTGCTGCAGAGGTGCACGTGAGGGTTCTCTTGGCTGAAGTGTGGCTCTTGGCTGAATCTTCGCTGCAGCGCTGGGCGAAGGTTAGTTTGACGACGGTTGGCTTTTTGTTTTTATGTCATGTCTCATTAATGATACTTAATGATACTTCTATATATCGCAGCAGTAGCTGAATATGCATTGAACGCCTCTGTCAAACTAGCAAGCACTGCATTGCCGGCGGGTGCTTGGGACTACAAGTAGGTTTTCTGCGGCTGTATGAGCGGTGGCTGATTATTTAGTGTTAATTTGCGGTGTTGAATCATTAGAAGAAACGGGGTTACCTGGCAGGCATCTATGTGCGCCTGCTCCTTCTGCGGTGTCCCGAATCCTGAGCTCCAGAACCTGGTGAGTCTGAGATCTTCAGTGGGCACAAATGTGTGGAGAGTCGTGTAAGGTGACAGGCCGTTTTTATTTTTGGCTCTTTTTTTTTTTTTTTTTTCTTTTTCTTTTTTCTGTAGAATGTTGTCCTTTATGGCAATGAAAGATGGGACGCATTAGGTTTCATTGGGTAACAAAGCTGATCACTCAAGTCTGCAGCCTCGTTCAGCCGATGTGAGAGCCAAAGTGTGTGGTCCCCGCTTTCCTCATGAAAGGGATCGGACCCCTACAGCAATCAACGCTGCCATTCTTCGAAGCCAACAAAAGCGCTTTCCATTCAAACTGTAGAGCCGGAGTGATCGAGGTTCTCCCTTGCTGCTCGTATCAGAAATTGTAAATATATTTATTTTGTACTGGGGGGTGGGGTGGGGTCGGAGTTGCGTTAATCATTTTTGACAAGCACTTTCACCTCAATTAGATAACGATTCATCATGAATATGCCCTCGATATGGGGTGCGTGTAAGCCGCAGCTAATTCAAATTCACTCTGACTCCAGTCGTATGAGTTAAGTGATTCAATGGTTCACCAACTGCAGTCTTTCGCTGAAATCTGCATTTACCAGTTTCATAAATACTGCAGTTTCATCTGAGGTTTACGTATCTGTAAGATGTCTTGTGTCATAATGTAGCTTTAATTGGTGAACTTATTTTCAGATTCTTCAGTACCTCTAGATACTCCGCCATCTAATTTTTAGAATCAATCTAAATGTAATTTTTCATTTATGGCCATATTCAGGAGAGAGCCTGGCCAGTGAACTGTTATTGAGTCATAGGACATGTGCCACTGTAGGGCCTGCTGGAGGATAAGTCTTATTAAATACAGAAAACATGGCTGGAATCTGGGCTGTGGAATCAGATCAGGTTTGGAGTATGGTGGCTGTGCAGCTGGCCAAGATTAGAAATGCAGAAATAATCTTAATTTTTCTTTCTTATTGTGCTTTTATGTGATGTATATGTGACTGGCTGACTGACCTTTGCTTTGCCTGTATTATTCTAACTGTCCAGTGTCCAGGGACACTGTGGTTTGAAGAGCGCTTAAAAAACATTGACAGAAAATGTATTGGATCCTCAAGTGCATTTAGAATTCTGGTACCATTAGTACTGTTGTTTGAGGCAATAGCTGACTATTTTTGTTCCTACATGATTCACTGGTTTATTGGAAAACAGTGACCTTCACCCCACTGTCTTTTTAAGGGGATACTGTATGTTTCTTACTGTATTTAAGTACAGAGACCGAGAGAGCTGCTGGTTGCGGGCTATGGCACAGTTCAACAGCGCAGCACCACAGACATCTTGTTCCTTTGAAAATGATTAAGAAAACACTTTGGCGACTGCATAGAAACAGGCTGCATGAATGAAAGGATCGCTCCTTCTGTTGACCTTTGCCGTGCTGGGGAATGGATTTCTAGTGGTTTGCGCTTCCCACAAATGCTTGATTTAAGATTTCGTGAACCTGTTTGAGTCTGAATGATAAATTCAGTGGTTCTGCGTGGAAGATGAGATGACTGACTCGCTAGGGCCAGATGGAGCTAGAATATTACAAATTTCATAATTCAGTTTTTCATTAGCACGTGAGAGAACTGTCAGATCTGAGTCATCCTCAATCTGTAAGGGACGACGGCTTTTTCTCTTTTTTTGCAGGATTGCACTTAAAAGTCATTACTTACCATGCATATTTAAATAACAATTTTTTTTAAACAGGATGAATTGCAATCTGTTCTCATTTTGGGAGCATGCACTGTAAATAAGTGGATATGTTATATATAATAATTTTTATCTGTATTCACATTCATATTCACTTTTGGAACTGTAATGGTCTTTCTATACAATGTACATAATTTGCATATGATTAATATTCAAATAATGCAAGATGGTATTTTGTCTTATCAGAGAAGAAACTGTTGATGTAATTTTGTATGAAGACACAATTTTGAGGGGTGTGCAGTGATTCTACTATAAAGCATTTTTGTTGATGAAATGTCATGTCGATTAATGACAGTTCATCAAAAAAAAAGAGTAAAATGCATTATGACTAACAACATGCACTAAATTATACAAAGGAAACACCCTCACATTTATGACGGTTTTGATGGTATTTATATGTAGTACAGTATGCAAGTGAGTGGTAATAATGAAGAACGTGTAGGCTGAGGTATTGTGCCTCGAAGAAACCGAAGGATTGAAACTGTCAAAGAAATGAGTATTTAAATGAAAATTTAAATAAAAGGGCTAATATCAAGATACACAAACTACAGTTCTTGATTTGTAAAGTGGTATATTTCACAGAGCAGTGCTTCTCCTTTTGGGTTGCTGGCCTTTGTACTTATATGGTAGCTACAGGATAGAGATAGTCATGCCTCCTACTCTGTTCCTCTGTAGAGGAACACTAGCACTTTGGAAAACTGCCAGGAGAATGTTTTCCAAAAATGAAAATCGTCATCTTTGTATTCTGTTCTACTGTATGATAAAAAAAAGAATATAGTACTTTGGAATATGCTTTTTGTTGACAGTAAAATATAATCAAATGTGAAAAAATGATATAATAAAAAGACGTATATACTTGTATAATAATTCTATCATATGTGAAGCAGGCATTATAATCAGATTCTCAGTGCACTGTAGATATGTGTCATCACTGTGATAATCCCAAGGGTAGACATTAAAGCAGTGGTATGTGAGTGTGGGAATATTCAGTGTTGTTATTGTGATGTCATAATAGTTAGGTACCGCCTGAAAGAATAGCGCTGTGAATGGGTGGCACTAAAAGCTTCAGCTTGTGGGGAAGCTTCATTGGCAACACTGCATGAGCACAGATGCTATTTTTAGCAGGCATTTCTTCCCCATCATCGGGGAATATGGCTATTGCAGTACCACTCACCGCAGCTAGGGGCTCCAGAATAGCAATGGCACTGCAGATGCACTGCTAGGAGACAGCTCTTAAAAGGACCTAAGAGAATATTCAAGGGCACATCCACCACGTGCCCTTGGGGGGTTTGGCATGAAAATGAAGATGTATCGAGTCTGAGAAGCTGAAATAGCAGGCCTTCCAGTCAGCTGACCCGAGGCAGCACTCCAGAAAGCAGGCACACATTGACCACCCACCGGCTGCAGCTCGCTCAAGATCACGCCAGCGTATCATCCCCAAGCAAGCAGCTATTATTTCATAATGAAATAATGAGCGCCTCCCTTGAACACATGGGGCTTGGGGGACTTCCTGCGGTTTTCAACCTGTCTGGAGTGCAGTGGGGTGCCAGATTAAGATGTTCATTTAGCTCTGCCAGTGTCAGCGTGCACGCAGGTTTAACCTCCCTGAGGTCTGTCCCATAAAGACAGGGGAGTGGAAAGGCACTCGCTTTGGGCTTTAGTATAGTGGGGCTCGTTTTTCAGTAAATACAGTCAAGCCGGAAAGTCTGCACACCCCTTTCACCTTCTCCACGTTTTATTACGTTACAGACTTATACTACAATAGATTGAGTTCATTTTTTGCCTCAAACATCTACACACAATAGCCAATAATGACGAAGTGAAAACAGGTTTTTAGAAAATATGCAATTTTATTTTACTGACAAAAATAGGTTATTTAGGGGTTACATATCTGTACACACCCTTAGCCTAATACTTGGTTGCTGCACCTTTGGCAGCGATTACAGCTTCAAGGCGTCTTGGGAAAGAAGCTACGAGCTTGGCACACTTGTTTCTGGACATTTTTGCCCATTCCTCTTGGCATATCCTTGCAAGCTCCATCAGGTTGGATGAGGAGCATCGGTACACAGCCATTTTCAGCTCTTTCCACAGATGTTCAATTGGATTCAGGTATGGGCTCTGGCTGGGCCACTCAAGGACATGCACAGACTTTCTCCGAAGCCACTCCTTTGTTCTCTTGGCTGTGTGCTTTGGGTCGTTGTCATGTTGGAAGGTAAACCTTCGCCCCAGTCTGAGGTCCAGAGCGCTCTGGAGCAGGTTTTCTTCAAGGATCTCGGTGTACTTAGCTGCATTCATCTTTCCCTCTATCAGGAGTAGTCGCCCCGTTCCCGCTGCTGAAAAACATCCCCACATCATGATGCTGCCACCGCCATGCTTCACTGTAGGGATGGTATTAGCCAGGTGATGAGCGGTGCCTGGTTTCCTCCAGACGTGACGCTTGGTATTCAGGCCAAAAAGTTCAATTTTGGTTTCATCAGACCAGAGAATCTTGATTCTCATGGTTTGAGAGTCCTCTAGGTGCCTTTTGGCAAACTCCAAGCAGGCTGTGATGTGCCTTTTACTAAGGAGGGGCTTCCGTCTGGCCACTCTACCATAAAGGCCTGATTGGTGGAGTGCTGCCTGGATGGTTGATCTTCTGAAAGGTTCTCCCATCTCCACAAGGATACGCTGGAGCTCTGTCAGAGTGACCCTCGGGTTCTTTGGGACCTGTAAAGCTGCAGAGATTTTTCCGTACCCTTCTCCAGATCTATGCCTTGACACAATCCTGTTTCTGAGGTCTGCAGATAATTCCTTTGACCCCATGGCTTGGAGTTTGCTCTGACATGCACTGTCAACTGTGGGACCTTATATAGGCAGGTGTTGGCAATCCCCAATCATGTCCAATCAATTGAATTTATCACAGGTGGACTCCAATTAAGTTGTAGAAACATCTCAAGCAGTATCAGTGGAAACAAAATGCACCTCAGCTCACTTTTGGGTGTCATATCAAAGTGTGTGCACACTTGTGTACATATGATATTTTACATTTTGATTTTTAATAAATTAGCACAAATGTCTAAACTTGTTTTCACTTTGTCATTATGGGCTATTTTGTGTAGAATTCTGAAAAAAATGAACTCAATCTATTGTAGAATATGTCTGTAACGTAATAAAACGTGGAGAAGGTGAAAGGGGTGTGCAGACTTTCCGGCTTGACTGTATGTTGGGTGCAGAAGGGGTTCTCTGCTTCCTACTGATTGGGACAGACTCCTTTTTTTTAATATAGAGCGGAATCGGAGGAGGGACCTTTCATATGCAGCTTTGACATAGCAATGCACACAGAACCCTATCCCTAACCCTCCCATACCCCTGGGTGATGCAATTATACCCCTGGGTGGTGCAATCAGTCAATTGACCTATTGCTAGGCTCCTCCCCAAACTAGAAATTGTCCAATCATACTTTAGCAACCGTTACTATGCGTGCTGACCTCGGTCAAGCGGTTTGGTCAAGGTGCACTGAAACAAATGGAAAGATTGCAGTAGCTCACTGAAAATCGTTAAAAAAAACATATAAATTGAGTCAGACAGGATGGTGAAAAGATGTGTTTGGGGAACCTGTAATACCTACACGGGGTACCCTGAAAGATTGGAGGGAGGAGTAATTTTTGTCCCTTTTCCGAACCCCAAAACCAGCGACCAATTCATTTGTGCTAACGTTAGCTATGTGCATATCCAGTGCTCACAAAGTAACGTTAGCTGCTTCTTGTTTTCTTCTTCTATGGTAAGCTTGTTGTGTTTATGAAGTGAAACACCCCTTTGTAAGAGAAACATCTCCAAAGAATGATGTAGCTGAATGCACATAATGGGTGCAACATCCTAAGTGATGATTTTTTTGTTTTGGTTCCAAAATGTTATTTTCATTAAAATGTCAGTTTATTTAATTGAAGATTATTTATTATTTATTTATCCCAGTATGTTGCTATACATACTCAGCTCGCTCTCTCTCTCTCTCTCTCTCTCTCTCTCTCTCTCCCTCTCCCTCCGTCCTCTGGGCTTATTTTTAGATTGTTTGTACTGTAAGTTCAGCCGCAAAGTGTCGAGACAGCATGTCTTGTGCAGGGTGTAATCAGAGCTTTGAAATGGTGTCCGGAGGTAAAAGATTTATAAGGAATGCAGACATTTAGCTTATTCAACAGGAAACGACCTATGCATTTTTAACATTTGCTAATAAATAGTAATGAGTCATGCAATCACCACAGTTACACAGGTTACTCTTAAGTTAGCATCTCAAGTGAATACATGTACAAATAATATAGGGAAAAAAGCTGTGCTAATATGAATTTCAGATTAAGGAAGGCTCTGCCATCTTAGAGGAGCATATGAAAATACATTTTCTCCATCATCAAGGCCAGTCAAAATCAAGCATTTGAAAAATAAACCACCAAATCACCAAACATTGTCGTCTGAACGACCACCTCGTGGTTTTCAAAATGGTCGTTACGCAGTATAATGGGTTAGCCTATATGCGCCATGGTAATTGTGAGCCTGCTCCTGAGTTCCCCCTGCACCCGTGATGCATAATGCATTGGGTACATGTGACTGGAGAGTGGGTTGGAATCCATCGTTTTTCGTTGTTTTTTATTTATTTATTTATTGTATTTATTTTGCTACGTGGTTCCGGCTCCGATAGTGCTCATCGTTTTTTTTTGTTTGTTTTTGTTGTTGTTGTGTATCTCAAAGCACCCTGTCTAGTGCTCTTCAGCTCCATTAAATAAGCTCTCGTGGAGACCAATCAGCTCTTTATAGTCTTGTGTTGCATTGTGGGGAAGATAAAAGCAGGTGACTCCAGGCGGAGGAGTTTGATGACCCGGCGCGATTACATAACGCCACGCAGTGCGCTTTCACATGCGCTGGCAGCAGTGCGCTTTCACATGCGCTGGCAGCAGCCTCAGCAACAGAGCTGACAGCCTTTTTTCAAAGGAAAAATCTGTGCAGCCTGCTGGAACCTCACAACCCTTCTAAAGTGTGCCTTTATGCGCGTGTAAGGCTTTGCCATTGCTGTTAAATAAGAAATCCACACTAGAGAGAGAGAGAGAGAGACGGACAGACAGAGAGAGAGAGCACTGTTTTCAGCTACAGTGCCTCATGCCATTATGTAAAATCAAATAGGGAAGTAGAAGCTAACAGCTTTTCTGGGTTACAGTATTTAGGCACTGGGTTCAGTGGGAATGTGTACAGTACTGATGGCTGTTGCATTTATTTATTCATTAATAATTTGTTTTCTAGAATAATTTCTGTACAATATAACTGAAGAACAAAAGGAAGACAGAAGCCCATTCTCTAATTGAAAATTTTAAGTAGATATGGATGGATTACTTTAAGGGTTGTTTCTCCTGACTCATTGTCCTATTGAACTGTGTAAAAATAAGTCGGGAGAAACGACCCTTAAAGTGATCCATGCATATCTACCAGCAGAGTGATGGTTTGAGGTTCGTTTGATACCTCAGACCCTTAAAGACTTACAGCTATTTAGCCAACCATGTGTTCCATATTGTTCCTGTAATTGCTGTAATTACAGCTACAATTTTATTGTAATTTAATCTAGTCCCACCTCCCAATTCCCATAGAGATCCATTCAAATGCAGAGAGGTTATAGTATCGCTTGTAAGATTTCCTGAAAATAGTCATTTGATGTTGTTGGGTCACGGATATCAGGAAGTCATGGCATGCAAAGGATATACGACCAAATATTAAATATATAATAAACTTAAATAATAAACTTTATTTACATTTATGTTAATTACTTTTGGTGCCCTTTGTGTAAAAATGGCTATAATTGCTAAAACATAGTTTGTAACATTATCAATGTCTTGATGCAACCTTAATAAATAAAAGTATCAATTTCTTTCAAAAACATAAAAATGTCTCAAATGTCTTTTGAACGGTAGTGCATACTGTATATATAACGGGAAAATAAAAGTTATTCTGTTCTGTTCTATATATTGTATACAGTAGGGTGCAAAGATTTGGGCACCCCTGGTCAAAATGCCTTTTACAATTAATATCTAAGTGAACAGAAGCTAACCTGACCTCTAAATGCTACAAAGTTAAACATGACACATTTCTTCAATTTTTAAAGCAAGATTACTTTTTATTAAAATTTTACAGTTTCTAAATAATAAAAAAGGAAACAGGCCCTGTGCAAAAATTTGGGAACCCTTTTGGATTACTCTTTGTTACTTAAAAAGATGATTACTAAGGCCCAGGTGATTTACTCGTTAGGGCTTCAATGGGTCAGGTGAATGTAATTCCAGGGCTGAACTATTTATTGTGAAGTAACTCCATGCCTTCTAAAGCATCTGCCTGCAGTGGCTGTTCTGTCTGGTGTTAACAACCATGGGTTCCTCTAAACAGTTGTCCGAGGATGTCAGAATGACGATAGTTCACTTCCACCAACAAGGGGAAGGCTAAAAAAACTCAACGTTTCACCTACCCATTTCCACTGTCAGAAATATTATCAGAAAATGGAAGATAAATGGAACAGTTGAAATCAAGGCAAGATCTGGACGACCAAGAACAATTTCAGATAGAATGGGCCGAGACCTGGTGAGAAATGCTCAGAAGAACCCACACATCACTGCAAAAGAGCTGCAAAAAAGAGTATCAGACGCAAGTCTAGTTGTTCACAGGACAACAACAATTGCAATTACAATTAAACTTTATTGTCCCGAAGGAAATTTGTCCTGGACATTCCAGTGTCTGCCGCATAAAAAACATGCATACAAAAAAAATAAAAATAATATATAATAACAAAGTCATTACAGTCAATTGCACATGCCCATCCTAAAAATACAGCATACATACAGTAAAAACATATAATAGTGAACAGCAATACAAGAAGCTACTAATACAGATAGCCTAGGTGGAGTTTAGTGCCTTAATGGTCAACAATACAACGTACTTGAAACAACAAAGACCTACATGGCGGAGTTGCCAGAAAGAAGCCTTAAAGCGTCAGAAGTATGCAAAAGAAATCCGCGAGAAGCCTGAAGCATTTTGGAACTGTTTTGTAATTGTGCTTTGGACTGACGAAGCCAAAATGGAACTTTTTTCAGCTGCACTGGCTCATGCCATGATGTTTGAGTATTCTAATATCTTGACAATATATTTTCTATATGTTTTGGTGTATATAATTTCCACAAGAGCCAAATGAGTGCAGCCTAGACATGAACACCAGTTCAAGGAAATCATGACATAAATAAGACAGAAATGAGGTTGTAATTGCTAAGGAAACATGACATGGTGCTTAGTATGTGGTCTAGACTGCGGCTGTTCATAAGAGAGAATAATAATTTACATAAAATAAGGCATGGGAACGATCAGCTCTGCATTTGACACGTAGTTGCAGGGGGCCTAGTTCTCTGTTCTTAGCACGAAAACACTAACCATAGCAACCTGTACATAAAGTACCCCTACCCAACCCCCAACCAACGTTTTTATTTAGCTTTTTGTGTTGTCATGTAGATGCTGTATTTGCATGTGAGATTAACCCAGTAGTGTTAAAATATGGAGTGCTGTAAATTGGGTTCACTGTTTAGCTGGTACATTTAATTCCTCTAATGATGCCTGTAATGACTTTGTGTATTCACCTCCCTGCTGCTCTAGGTAGGACTGAGTGCTTTAAGAGAAAATTACACCGTACAATGAGACCTCTTCCTCTGCTTTTTTTAAAGGCACAAATATGCATGTGCCAAAAGACTTCATTTTAATGGGCTACTTTCTGGAGGTTCTAGGGGCGACCGTTTTCACACTGATCAGTCTCAAAACTTGGCTTGGAGGGAACTGATCATTCAGGTTGTGGTCACTATAGGGTGAAATCTTGTTCCCTGCTCCTGTCGCTGAAAAATACACAGCATCTGACTGGCCTGCTCTCGGGGTCTTTCACTGACACTGGTTACCCCTGGTCAGTGTTTCCCCTTCAATAAACTTAAGGGGTCACCAGTCAGAGTGGGGCGCTCACCAAATCCTCGACCCTTACCTCCCCAACTCCTGGTTTGTTGGGACGACACAACACAAAGTACAAATTTAAAAAATTTCTATTTTATTTTGATAATGTCATTTTGATGATGCTAATATGCTAATATGCTCCTATAATTTGCAATAACCACTTCTGAGTAACCACTGCTCATGGCATTGTGTAATTTTTTTTACCATTTCCTTCAGCACCATGGACAACGATTGAACTGTGCACACTTTATACTCATCTTTGGCCATTGCCAAGATGATTTGGCCATTGCCAACAATAAAAAGTAATTTAATCATGGTCTCAGGATTAAACACTCATTGTGTTTATTCAAGGCCAACGTTTGCCAACTCATCAATTCAAAACTTGCTACTGACACCTTACAACCACTTTTCCATCTTCTATGAGGATCTCACGTGCATCCAAAATGAAAATCTAATTCTATGGTTTTCCATTTGCCTGCAATTAGGCCTCACCCCCATTTACCGAATTTTAGGTGCTTTGATGATAGAAATAAGTCACCCGTCATTTTGACAGACAAGAAAATTCATTGTTCCTATAACAAAACCACAAGTTTTAGGTGAACAAAAGAGTTGCTGCCCCTAGAATTCGCTACAATATGAGTCATGACGACAATTTGAAACATTAGTCAATGTAGGTAGCCACCTAACCAGCTGTTATAACCTGTTATAATCTAGAGACATAACTTGGGTAAATTCTATGACCCACGACAGGTATGCTGTGTATGTTAACTATGCCATTGCATACCACCTTTCTTCTCTCTTGCTATGACTGTGTGAGCCAATTAAAATACAGTACTGTTAATATTTAAAATAGATTCATACTAATGCATCATTGTTGCACCCCAACAGTATTTTAAGGAAATTATTAATTGGTATAAGCCTAGATTTTCTGAATCAATTTTGATTAGCAGGAATATTCATCATTTTAGTTGCAAACAATTTCTGTATTTTGGCTGTTTGACATTTTGATCTGTGATCTTACAGAATGACTTTCTGGAAAAAAAATTATATGAAGGATTTTTAATCCTGTCTCTCAATATGACGGATGGCTACGGATGTAAACGGAAACCTGACTGTCTTTAAAATGGTTATGTAGAGTGAATTCATCTAAGATGAACATTTGATGACCTACAGTCAAGGTCTGTCCTTATCAGAAAGCCTTTGAGAAGTTCTTCTCCACCCCCAGAAAGAACAAATGCTTTAAAAAGTACCTGTACAATTTACAAGTAGAAACTGGTGGCACATGGTTTAATCTTTCACTTACCTCAGGCTCTAAAATAAGATGTTTTATCACAGATTTCTAATATTTAGGGATAAAAGGCTATTAAATTGGGAGACACACAAAAGGTGATGCAGAAAGTGTCAACATTTTTTAAAACTGTTTTGTGTCAGTTTAAAAGGCGCCATAAAATGTGAACATAATATTAGGGTTAATCTGAAATCAGCACAGTAATGAAAAGCATTTGTTTAGTAATAGTGTTTATAATTGTATAGAAAATGATTAAGCGAAACCAAAGACCTGGGTTAGATTTTAATTTTTTTCTTGTTTGTTGTACAATACACTTAAACATTCATGCGTTTTAGCTTTTAATAAAAATTTAATTCTAACCCCCCCCCCCCCCCCCCCCCCACACACACACACACACACACACACACACACGCACATCGAATGACATTCTGACACCCCCACATAGAGAGAAGGATGAGCTTGAGAACCCTAGAGCCACGCGGTTCTGCCCGATAGGTACAATCTCCAAGTTGAAAACAGAATATATTACCACTCTCCCACACGAAAAACACATTTGCCCAAACGCGTCACCGTGAAATTAGGCTGTTAATCATGTCATATAGCAAGAAAAGAGCTGCCATTTAGACTGACTGATCCAACACTGTGGATAGTGGCTTTATCCTGCTCACTGTAATGGATAGCAGTGAGCATACTGTAGTTCAGAGGAGCACTGTTTTTAAAAGTAACAGAGTTTATGAGCTGCGCAAGCTGCACTAGTTACTGTACATCCAAAGTGTACAGTAACCTGTGCAGTGTTCATTCCTTTATTATGGATTTTTGTTGTCTGTCTTCAGTTGAGCTGTACGTAAAATACATGTTCATTCCATTCAGAATTATTCACCATTAGTCTAAATGTGAAATATTACGGTTGCATACTCATAACCTGGGCTAGCCTGGATGTCCTATTCTCCCAGTTAACATTGAGGAAATAAGTATATTTGTATAATTGCAGTATATCAATGCAATAACTTATATGAAATTGTGAGACAACAAAGTGGCTATTGTTCAGACATGAGTAGTATTCAATTGTGTGCCTAAATTATATATGTATGAGGGTTAGCCTATATTGAACCAAAAACGACAAAAATACAATAACAGTATTGACATAAACGCTGTGTATCAGAATGCATTAATCTTGTTTAGTCGGCTTTGTTTCGCTAGTGATACGCCTGTTGCGGTAAGGAAGATTATTCCGCATGCGTTCCCTTTTGGAACCCATTTGTCTAAGAGTGTATGTCATGGTGCGAGATTAGTGTGATGGGCAATCCTCCCGCCAGTGTTCTGCATGCTCCCGAGGCTGTGCATTGCCGGGGGGATTACGCTACTATCATACGCCATCATCTCAGCTGACTGCAATCAATGCACCAGCGCTGAAATGAAAGATTACCGCCCTGCTCATCGATTGGCCCATCGCTCAGTGCGAAGCGGCTGTGATGGCGGGCGTGTTTCCACGCAGGTGCGGAACGCGGAATGCGATGTGATGTCACAGAGCATGTCCGCGGCTCCCTGGAGCGCGCCTCGCCCGTCTCTCCTGCGCAGGACGTGTTTCACCATGTCGGTCCATTTTAAACTCTTGACAGCGTCGTTTGGTCAGCGCACCTCCACACCTGGCAAATAGTTCTTGAAGAAAAGTCACAATTCGGTACGCCGTAACCCTAAATGCCAATCTTACTAAATTACTTAGTCTCAACAAAAAAAAGAACAATCCATTGTAACTCCATTAAAAATAATTTTAAGTTAAAAGCTAAAGATTAGTGAATACTGTCAAATGGTTCAGGGAAATAAACTGAGTAAACGGAAGTCTTGGGCTTTACAACATATGGAATGCAATCTTGGACAGATGTGCTTATTTTGATATAATACTCTAGAGTAATATCATACATCTAATATTATAATGTGTTGCATGCTTTTAGAATGAACAAGTCATCAAAAGTGATCTATGGGAAAATACTAAATACATATTATCTGCTTATAAGGATTAATTACTGTACTTGAAGTACCCAGATCACACTATAACATGTGATTGCATTTCACTGTATATTAGAGTTTTCTATAACACTTTAAAGTATGCCTCAGCACACTGAACACTGTTGTTTCAACGATTTCAAACATTGTTTGAATTCTTGTGAATTTCCAGCATCAAAAAAAGCTTTGTGCTTTGATATTGAAACATATGGTGCTTCATGCTGTCTCCAGAAATAAACAGCTGCTCTGCAGGGTGTGCAGGCGTCTTATGAGCAAAGCACACAGTACAGCTCTACCCTAAACTCTAAAAGCTCTTCAGCACCTTTCATACGAGACATTACAGCCCAAAATGCTATCGAGGTTAGCATTAAAAACATACAGTATCTACCATGCGCACGGGTCTCTTCCAGAATTAGCCTGGCTTCCTCGCTGTCCAGGTCCAGACAGGGCCGTCTGCAGGCGCATCATTGGAAAATTACCGGTGTAATGTAGTGCCAGTTTTCAGATAAGCACTTGATTGGTCCCTTCCCACCCCCCCCCCCCCCCCCCCCCCACCCCCACCGCCATTGGTTAGCTGTAATCCCAGGGAGCTGGCACAGCTGGCTGGGCTGCCATTCGCAGAGTGGCACAAACACTGATTAGTCCTGACGGAGCCGGGACTGGAGGAGATCCTCCCGCCTGCCAGCCGGCGAGCGCCGCTGCACGGCCCGCCGGGCGGCCGTCCTTACGCGGGGGGTCCTGGCGGGGAGAAGGGCTTCCGACAGCTCCTGCCCCCGTCCGCGTCCCAACGCAGACCAGCCCTGCCAGCGGTCCCCCGTAGAAACGGCCAGGTTCACACAAGTTCACCCGATCTGTTCAGACTGCACCCTAACCCTAACCCTAACCCTAACCCTAACCCTAACCCTAACTCTAACTCTAACCCTAGCCCTAACTAATAATGGAGAAATTTTGTAAAAACTCCCTGGTGCACACTGAGTGACTGAACATAGTTTTTCATCGTCATTTGTGTTGTGTTTTATCATCACCATTATTAACTGTGCATATGACGTGCAACAAAGAATATGTTGAATGTATTTTTGGATGGCTTTACAATGATGTAGAGTGCATATTTCTGGCAGTGATTTAGTCCCCCATGTCTCAGCCTGATTAACAGGATATTAAGCATCCCCTCTTTGGGCAAACTATGTTTCTCAGCCATTTGGTGTGTCAGCCTGAGAGAAACTGCACCCTCACATCCTAATGTAAACCTCACCCATGTCCCCTTGAACTCACATCAAGAGCAAACGCTTGGCTGCTCGTGTTTGCCGCACGTTACCAATCCCATGAGCGTTGTTGTCCCACTTTGATTCGAGCGGCGGGCTGAACTCACGCAGCGCTAAACCGGAGTCGCATTTTTTTTCCTTGAGCCGAAAGACATAAACGGCTAGCTCCCCCTCGATTAATATTCATGAGCCGCCTTATTTGCCGATTGCTCTGGGGACTGATCAAAGCGTGGCGCGGTGCTGCTCCTCCTGTCTACGTGCACTGGTGACTCTGCGGAGAGAGGTGTGTGTGTCTTTGTGTGTGTGTGTGTGTGTGTGAGTGTGTGAGACACAGCCGGCGCGGACAGGAGGCTCGGGCACACAGCCGCTCTGCTCCGCCGGCCACGGTGATGACAGCGCTGCGCTGCTCTGCTGCATGCGCTGGCCGCGGCAACGGCGCCACGCGCTGGCCCGCCATCCTCCGTCCTCTGTGCATTCTCATCCTTACCTCTCTCTCTCTTTCTCCCCCTCTCTCTCTCTCTCTCTCTCTGAAGGAGTAATGGAGAAGGTCACCATGTAGACAGCAGCAGACTGAGACAAGCAGAATGGGAAACTACATATGGAGCGGCGCCGGACTGCAGCCGTGAGAGCAGGAATCCTCCGGACCTCAGCTGGGCTTGTTTTCCCCCGGATGGTCTCCTTCCTTTTCTCCTGAAGCAGAGGGATTTTCTTCCTCACATTTTAGACACTGGACTGGATCCTTATTCTCTCTCTCTCTGTCTCTCTCTCTCTATCTCCCTTCCTCTCTCGCTCGCTCTCTCTCTTGCTTCTCGCTCGGCGACCCCCACAATTTTTTTTTTGCGGTTTCCCACAGCCGCTGAACGCTGAACGCCGAGCACCGAGCACCGTTAACAGAAGCCCCCTTCTTGCTCGCTCCTGATCAGAATTCACTCAGATTTCCACCAAGCTCCTAAGCAATACTCGCCATCATGGGGGACATGACAAATAGCGATTTCTACGCAAAGAACCAAAGAAATGAGGGCAACCATGCGGACGGCTTTGGCTGCTCCCTCCTGGAGCTGCGCTCCCTCATGGAGCTGAGGGGCACCGAGGCCGTCGTCAAAATCCAGGAGGACTATGGGGACATGGAGGGGCTGTGCAAGCGCCTGCAAACCTCGCCGACGGAAGGTGAGTCCCGGGAGCGCACCTGCGCATTCACACACGCGCATCGCACACAGCACACCGCACACCCACTGCAAGAGGCCCCTTTTTAATCATCCCACCTACTGCGCGCACAAACACACACACACACACACACACACACACACACACACACACACACACACACACACACACTCACACACACACGCATTCGCACACGCACTCACACACGCACACGCACTCGCACACGCACTCACACTCGCACACGCACACGCACTCACACACGCACTCGCACACGCACTCGCACTCGCACACGCACTCACACGCGCACACGCACTCGCACACGCACTCGCACACGCACTCGCACACGCACACGCACTCACACTCGCGCGCAAACACATGCAAACACATGCACACACATACACACACAGCACACCGCACACCACTGCAAGAGGCCCCTTTTTAATCATCCCACCTACTGAGCGCGCACAAACACACACACACACACACACACACACTCACACACACACGCACTCGCACACGCACTCACACACGCACTCGCACACGCACACGCACTCACACTCGCGCGCAAACACATGCACACACATACACACACAGCACACCGCACACCACTGCAAGAGGCCCCTTTTTAATCATCCCACCTACTGCGCGCACAAACACACGCACAAACACACACTCACACACACTCACACACACACGCACACACACCCACACACACACACGCACTCACACTCGCACACACACTCACACTCGCACGCAAACACATGCACACACATGCACACACACCACACACAGGTACACATACATACACTCACACACTCACACGCACACTCTCACACACACGCATGCACACCTACACACACACACACATAGGTACACACACATGCACATACACTCACATGTACACACACACACAAGTAGTCGTTGAGGTGTTTTGTGGTGATGTTTAACAGTTTAGTCAGCTTTTGAGCTGTGAGAATGGCAAAACTTTCTCCCTTATCTTGCCACCATCAGCAGACACCATGACCTGGACTCTCAGAACATCATATGATCCTATGTCTGTATGTTGCACCTGTATGTGACCTTATGTGTGTGTATGTGTGTACATGTGTGTACACACACACATTTTAATATACATAATGTGCCTGTGCGTGCGCGCGTGCGTGCGTGCGTGCGTGTGTGCATGCGTACTGAAACTCAATCATTGGCCAGATATTAATTATTTGTCTTTCCCCATTGCCTGACAGTGTTGACAGCTTTGTTGACATTACATAATTGTATGAGATATTTTTCAGTGCATACTAAAATACTTTTGTAGTCCTCCATGGTGATTGGCAAAGGGAATGCTGTTTTTGAAGGCTGATGCCAAAATGAGTCATTACAGAGAGCCTACTGATAGGTACAGTTTGTAGAAGGATGCGAATGGGGCAAACTATTTTCTTTGGTCATTACATGACCAGTGTAGTATAATGCTTAAGGAACCGGGCTTGCAGCCGAAAGGTTGCAGGTTCGATTCCCAGGTAGGACACTGCCGTTGTGCCCTTGAGCAAGGTACTTAACCTGAATTGCTTCAGTATAAATCGATGCTATGTAAAAAATTCTTAAAAAAAGGTTGTGTACGTCGCTCTGGATAAGAGCGTCTGCTAAATGCCTGTAATGTAATGTAATGTAAATGAGGTATAAGGGACATTTTTGGTAACACCAGGAAGAGAAGCCATCGAGTTCTCACACGTCTTCACTCCCAAATGGCATGTAAGTGGCAAGACTGCTCCATGTGGCATACGTGAGCACAGAAATAGGATCTGTGTTATTTCTCTTTGTGGAAAAACAGTGTGTCAGTGTAGAGGGCCTGTAAAGTTCCAGAGCCTGTGGTGTAGGGGCCAGAAGGCTGTGTCCCCCAGCCTGATGCAGGACCACCCTCCTCCTGCATGAGTGTAGGACCTGCATGCATATTTGGGATTTCAGCTAAAAACAAAAAAAGTGCAGGTGGCGGACGATTCATTCCATACAGGTGCGCCAGGTTTACACCCAAAACATTACATTTTAGACAGTGGACTGGATCATTCAGTGGCCACAACTGGAACGCATAATTACGTACACGGCCATAAAAGGTACGGTTAGACTGAATGCCTCCCTAATGTCAAACAGCCACTTAATTAGACACTATCTACCAGAGGCAGCAGCAGTATGTGTTTTAACAGGATTGTCTGTCAGAGTAGGACTGTGCAGAAAGGCTTAAGTAACTTCAGCCAAACCTGTAGAATGCCCGTCTCTCGCTCTCTCTCTCGCTCTCTCGCTCTCGCTCTCTCGCTCTCGCTCTCGCTCTCTCTCTCTCTCTCTCTCTCTCCCTCTCCCTCTCCCTCTCCCTCTCCCTCTCCCTCTCCCTCTCTTTCTCTCTTTCTCCCTCTCTCTCTCTCTGTATCTCTCTCTGGTGAGCTCAGTCACCTTCAGTCACCTCGTACCCTTCCACTCAGCATGAGCCGTATAGCTAATGGCGTGCTGATGGTCTCTGATTTTCAGCGGGTGAGATTATGGGAGGCATCCGGCTGGAGTCAGCATTGCATAATGAGAGAAGCCCCCGCAGACTCTGCTCATATCCTCCGTCTCTCCGGAGCGCCTCTTTAGTGCGCCGTGCCAGTTGCTGGGTGCCATGGCGCTCACTTCCTAGAGGTCGTGGGAGCCAGTGGAGTAGGTGCACTTGGCAATGGGGAGTTTATCAGGAACTGTGAGCCAGAAGCTGGCGGAAACATCAAAAACCACAGATTCAAACACAAAAAAAAAAAAGCTCTTATGTGAAGCAAAGTGCCCCTCGGTGCTGAGGGAGATCATATCGGAGCATTAGCTTCCACAACGTCAACCAAATTAGATAACCAATCAGCTGTTTTTGGTGCAACAAAGCTGGAAGTAGAATGGAATGGAAAAGAATAGATATGTATCCTTATTGCTCCAAAATGGAAAAATCTCTTTGGCTTCAACGAAAAAGACAAAAACAGGCTGCAATACTTTGATTTGATTTTGCAATACTGCAAGAAACATTGATTAAAATATCAAAGACAATCCCCTGAAAAACAGTTCATGCAAATCTATGCCACTCACAACTCAAAAGCACTTATGATACAATATTATATATATTTTTTCTTTAGCAGAACTGTAGAATACAGAAGGGCTATGCCTATGTGTATAATGAAATCAAAGATGTTTTGAGGAGACGGTATTGTGCGGCTGGTATTGTATGGTAATAGGTGTGCCGTGCGGTGCTGGGCACCAGCTGTGTGCCAGGGAGAAGAGTCTGTTCCCCTCACAGTGACTGTCCTCCCCCGTGACTTCCTCTGCTCCCATTTCTATTTCTGTTAGACGGCTCGTCACATTTCAGCACCATGCACATCCTCTCCTAAAAATAATCCACATCCAAGCCTCTCCGCCTGTGTGCATTAAAACAGTGTTAAGTGTTGTCATTTAGGAATGACTCTACCATCCTATTGAAAGGCAAGACTGGGCCTGAACAAACGGCACCAGCCTGATGCAATCTAATCCGCCAAACATCTTCATTTAATTTAGGCAGGTATTGGTTTAAAGTTTTATTTCTATTGATCAGCTGTGAAATTAATAATACATTTGTCATGTCATGGTTAAAAAAAACAAGGAAAAAATAGTTTAAAAAGGGTACATTTGCTTAAGGTTAGAGTGAGAGATAGATCTAGGCCTATGTGAAAAGCTGCCTGACCTCTAAGCAGTGTCCAGGAAATAGCAGACACATTTAGCCCAGCACTGAGCACTGCTTTCTCTGGAGGCATTTCGGTCACAAACCCACAGCCAAATGGCACCAATTAAAAGCAGCTCATATCATACATGTCATAACCATCCAGTCCAGTCCAATTACAGAAGAAACATTATGAGGGTCCTTATATCGCATATAAGCTAGGGTTATACATAGGGTAGCAGCATGTCCTTTTTGTCCTTAAATATGAGACCAGACAAGGAGTTTCATTCCAAAAAAATGATAAATCACTTCTCTTTTTTGCACATATTAAATTTTTACTTAGCTGATTGTCTACATTGGCTACTTGCTACTGAACCGTATTATTCCCCACAAAATCATTTGCATCCCATTCATGGACAGAGTATCTCATGGACAAAACCATTGGTGGTACAGACTAACCGTTGACACATCATCTTTTAGTCCTAAACGTGACTGTTTTGTACTGCTGTTGTTGATTAGTTTAGGCTTGTATGGGGGATATAAGTGCACATTAACACTTAGGCCTTATGAAGAAGGCCAGAGTACTTCTGTCACACAAAATAAAGTTGTAAACTACAGTGTACTGGCAGTGTACTCTTCTTTGCAGTATATAAATCTGTTGGAACTGTGCTGGCTGTTGGAAAAAAATTGCATCAACTTGACTTGACCGGGTCGCTCTGGCACAATTTAACCACTGGATTTAATGTAGAAATGGAACGTAGGGATGACTTTATCCGGCAAGGTGCACAGGGCAATTTATTGACAACAACATCAAAGATGACTCTAGGTGACACGCATTCCACTCACCAAACTGATTTCACCATAGCACAAGCTAGCAATTCTAATTGGCAAATTTGGCGAGCCAATATAGGTTTAGCCTACTTGGTAAATAATGTCAGTCAGCAATTCTTATAGTGCATCAATAGCACCATAAAATGAAAAATTGGCATGGTGTTCTTTATTGATATCTCCAGAAAAAGGGTACTTTCTCTCTTGGAGGCAAAAGGGCAGGTGCTTTAGAGAGTACCGTTTCAACCCTATCTCTGCACGTGCCGAGTTGTAAGCAACTCAGCTGCATTTCAGTTGCTCTGTGTTGTACCCTGTGCAATTCACTGAAAAGTTGCGTGTGAACAGGTTGCGTGTGAACAGGAAACTCAATCTACCTTTTGCAACTAGTTGCATGCAACAGAAAATCAAAACGACTGTCACGTGACTTTCCGATCAGTACTACTATCTGGTTCCGACTATCAGATGATTTGAAAAAACAATGATGGACGGTCGTTATCTTGTAGCATGGGCTCAAAACAAGGAGATCACAGTCGTTAAGTATTTTGAAGGTTCGCAATTAACTTTTTTTTAGTTCTAGTAGGTTTAGAGAAAGTTAATGTTAATTTGCATTAACGGCTTAACCTTTGAAGCTTTGAAAGAGCTTATGTTATGTACTTTTATTATAAGAAGTAAACACCCTCCCCAAACTGGACGTGTGCAAGCAAGTTTTTATTGCATTACGAAACGCTTTGTGTAACGGTAAAGTTGCATAAGCCTGCACTCGCAACTTACTAATGCAACCAAGATGCATGAAAAACACCAGCCTTAGTGGCCCTAAACAGGATTTGATATATGAATATTATATATTATGAACCCCAAAAGTTGGGACAGTGTATAAAATGTCAATAAAAACAAAGCAATGATTTGCAAATACTTTTTGACCTGTATTCAATTGCAAACAGTACAAAGACAAGATATTTAATGTTTTAATGAATCAACTTTATTGTTTTTTGTAAATATGCAATTATTCCAAATTTGATGCCTGCAACATGTCCCAAAGAATTGGGACAGGGGCATGTTTACCACTGTGTTACATCACCTTTCCTTCCCCTATCGAAAAATAATATGCTGCAGTATATTGTAAATATATCAAAATTATCTTCACAATATATTTAAAATATACTGCCATTAGGGTTTTAACAACACTCAGTAATCATTTAGGAACTGAGGACACTAATTGTAGTTTTGAAAGTGGAATTTTTTTCTCCATTATTGCTTGATATAAGACTTCAGCTGCTCAATAGTCCGGGGTCTCCATTGTCGTATTTTGCGCTTCATAATGCGCCACATGTTTTCAATGGGAGACAGGCCAGTCTAGTACCTGCACACTCTATGAAGCCACGCTGTTGTAACACATGCAGAATGTGGCTTGGCATTGTCTTGTTGAAATAAGCAGGGATATCCCTGAAAAAGACGTTGTCTAGATGGCAGCATATGTTGCGCCAAAATGCATATGTACCATTCAGCATTAATGGTGCCTTTACAGATGTGCAAGTTACACATGCCATGGGCACTAACACACCCCCCCATACCATGACAGACACTGACTTTTGAACCTTGCATTGGTAACAATCCGGATGGTCCTTTTCCTCTTTGGCCCGGAGAACACAATGTTCATTATTTCCAAAAACAATTTTAAAGGTGGACTCGTCAGACCACAGCACACGTTTCCACTTTGTGTCCGTCCTTCTCAGATGAGCTTGTGCCGAAAGAAGTCGGTGGCGTTTCTGGATGTTGTTGATATATGGCTTATGCTTTGGATAGTAGAGTCTTAACTTGCATTTGTAGATGCAGTGACGAACTGTGTTTACTGTCAGTGGTTTTCCAAAGTATTCCCGCCCCCATGTGGTTATATTCATTACAGAAGCATGTCGGGTTTTTTTTTGCCCTTTACGCAAAGATTCTCTGAATTTTTCAATAATATTATAGACTGTAGATGGTGAAATCTCTAAATTCCTCACAATCATGCGTTGAGAAACTTCGCTCACGCAGTTTTTCGTGAAGTGGCAAACCTCAACCCATCCTTGCCCAAGCCTTTGTGGATGCTCCTTTAATACCCAGTCATGATAGCATCACCTGTTACCTATTCACCTGTTTACCTGTGGAATATTCCAAACAGGTGTTTTTTGAACATTCCACAACCTTCCCAGTCTTATGTTGCCCCTGTCCCAAATTTTTTTGGAACGTGTTGCAGGCATCAAATTCGGAATTAGCGCATATTTACAAAAATCAATAAAGTTGATAAGGTAAAACATTAAATATCTTTTCTTTGTGCTGTTTTCCATTAAATATATGTAAAAGAGAATTTACAAATCACTGCTTTCTGCTTCTATTCGCATTTTACATACTGTCCCAACTTTTTTGGAATTGACGTTTGTATATACTGTAATACTGTATATAATTTAGAATAATTAGGTTGCCCCCTGGCGGTCACAGGGCCTTAAAGCAGCCATTTATGTTGCTAATTGGGTCAAGCCGGCTCTGGACATAGCACTACAGCTAAGCTTACTGCAAGCACACTCCGCTGTATACTCCACGGGATAATGGGACAATTAACGTGCCTCCACCATCCACTTGGCTTTTGGGTTGATCCCCTGGCTATGACATAGCGGTGGATGACATAGGCTCACGGTGGGCAGACCTGTTAGTGTTACCCTTGTATCCATGCTTGGAGAGCAGAGTGAGCCGCGTATGACGCCTGCGTGTGCACAGAGCCGCAGTTAGACAGCGTCCCGCCTCCTAAAGGCCTGCCCTTCCCTAATGATCACGCTAATCTGCTCTTCCAGCTCAGCTGTTCAGTCCCCTTCCAACACATCCTATTAAATCTGCGCTCCACCAGGAATTGCTCTGATGGAGCACAATCTCTTTTAATAAGGACAATTTCTCCTGCTCGCAACTTAGCATGCCCTCCTTCCACACAGCGGTTCTTAAAAAGGAGAAATCAGTATCTCTAAGGGGCCGGATTATAAAATGTGGGCACTATTGCCTTTTGAGTAACAAAAGCTCTCCGCTGGATGACCTTGGGGAACTTAAATGAAACACAACTTCTTCTGTCTGTAACACAAAGAGACCCGCATATGCCCCCTTTTAAGTAAAGCTGTTATGCAATACATTTATACTGGGCATACAAAATGGTCTGTCTCACTATGATGCCATGGGATTAATTTCATGAAAATGGAGACCGTTTAACAACTTTCATTTGCCATTCCTCGATCTTGTAGATCAGCAGGATCTGTTTGTATGATTTAATTAAACAGTTGTTAGACAACATCTGAAGGTGCAACCCATTAACTGACTCGTATGTATGCCTATGTATGTATGAATGGACTTGAATGAAAAAAGGCTATTGGATACTGCTTCTTAAATATCAGGTGTCCTAGTGTTAAATTACCTGCAACAAAATAGCCTAGAACTAATAATGATTTCCTGTTACCTGTTGTACTGGTTGGGATCATAATGAAAGCACTGACAAAAAAAAATCCTAATAGTTTTTAAGGTATATTTTACTTGTACATCTGTATGTTAGTAATAATAATTAATAATAATAATTCATGTTTTCAGTAAAAGCTGTTGAAAATACAGTCAGTGTTATTGATGGGAACAGACACACATATTCTTCAGTGTTTAAAAGGGCCCCCCCCCATCGTATTCTAATCTCCTTTATGTTTGCTGCCTGTAGCAGTTTTAGCTACCACATAAGCTATGTATAAATGGCACAACACAGTAAACTGCTCAAAACATGAGTTAATAAGTGCACTTTCAGGTTGTTACATATACACACTACCATTCAAAAGTGCTATTCATTCACCAAGGTGGCATTAAATTGATCAAAAGGTACAGTCACAACGTTAATAATGTTACAAATTACTAATACTATTTGAAATAGCTGTTCTTTAATTTAATCTGAAATAGGCCTAACTGTTTTTTAATTCAATCTTTACATATGATTGCAAAGCCCCATTTTCAGCAGCCTTTACTCACAGTGCTCTAACAACACACTGTGTTACCTCGTCCTTAAGTAGTCATGCTAATGTGCTAATTTGGTACTACAGAAACCATTCCCATTACATTAAGCTTAGCTGAAAACAATTGTGCCTGTTTAATGAAGCTATAAAGGTCTTTCTTTGATTTGCTAAAGTAGAAATGGAATGAAATAGAAATAGTAGCTTGTAACATTATCAATGTCCTGACTGTATTTTTTGATCAATTTAATGCTACCTTGGTGAATAAAATTATCAATTTCTTTCAAAAACATAAAAATATCTCAGTGAACTTTTGAAGGGTAGTGTATTTCTCACATGTGTTCAGGTTGGACTTGACCCAACCCTCATTTCACATGTTATCATGAGTATTCACCCTGACATTTGGCTCTCATCGACAGTCAGCCACTTTGTTTTATTGGTGTGCAAGCTCTTTTCACAGGAAATCACAGATGGTGCAATTACATGTCAGGTTAAAAAAAACCTTTCTATGGAGAAGAGGCTTGACAGGGCTTGATAGAAGACAGCTGATAGAAGAGACGATTCTTTGCGTTTGGTGGTTTAAACCTTTGATGTTCCTCTCTTCTGTGTTAAAATCCATCATTCTTGGTCACAAGGGCGGTGCCTGATTGGATTAGCTGGTCTGACACTGAAGCAAGCTGGTTGCTGACTAAGCTTTGTTGCTTTTGTTTCATCACTGGTTAACTCAACATCCTGGTTTACCTACGCCTCTATTTTAATGCAACATTGGAGGCGTACAAGCCTAAAAGGTGATGACACAGTCTCACTCTGTCCCTGCAGTAACATTGCATTCAGGTGTCTGTTCTTGAGAGTGGTAACAGACCCAACTGTAATGGAATGTTTTTTTGGGTGGGGCTTGTGCAGTTCACCATGTAACTGCCACCACAGCACAAGTGATGTCACAGATCTGACTCAGACACTTATCTTTAGGACAGTGTAACTGGTATTAGTTGTATTCTGCTGCATCTTTGAAGCACAAGGTCACCTCAAGGTTATAAGATAACATGTGACAGCAGGCCTATTTAAAAGGCCCTTGTCTATTAAAAACAACAGAGTAGTACATCTTTCATGTTGGCAGACTGCTTATGTATAAATATAAATTGAGCTCAAAATTAATTTTCTAGTAAGCACTACATGACATTTTTATGCACACTTATGCAAGTGTGGTGTGTATTGAATAACACATAATAGGGATACAGTGTAATTTTGTGTTGATAAGTTTAAATAAACACAATTACTCTGCCCTGGGTCTGCTTGTGTCTCATTCAGTACCAAGCAACCCTAACCCTAAACTGAGAAAATGGCAGCAGGGCACCCATAGATGTACAGTCTGTTCGTTTACTGTTTCAGAACAAGAATAAAAGGTGCCTGTGTCAGAGTGTCCATCTTGCATTCACTTGGGTCTTCAATGTGCTTTTAGAGAGTTTTCTCTGACTTTTTTTCCATTAAACAATCACTGTGAGTTAATAACATATCATCTGTCGGGGGAGCTCACTAACGAATGAGCTTAACGTCCCATTAAATCATTTTGCATAGCTCTTTGTCAGAATTCTGCCTTTGTTGAATATATTTTAGCGAGCTGGATGAAATTAGCTGTTATATGATGACACGGTTATGAATTTTATGCATCACAAGGCAGAATGCTTTTGGATAACCTGTGCAAATTCACAAATTACAATTAAAGATGGCATACCTTTAATCCTGTTTGCCTTATTGTTGTATCATCCTGATGCCCACATTGGTAGCTCTGTGGCAAATTCTAGGCAGGGGCCAGGCTGATGCAGAGGAGTAATTGGTCGTGAGGGGGTGGTGTCATCGCATTGCACGTATGAGAATCATAAGTGTCCAAGGGACCCTCAATATATCACATGACTTTATGGTCTGAATTTGATTAGCATTTACATCTACATTTTGGCATTTAGCAGACATTGTTATCCAGAACAACCTGCACAGCTACTTACACAGTTTTTTAACTTCCAATCCACATATACAGCTGGATTAAGTACCTAGCCTCAAGGGTACCACAGCAGTGCTCCATCTGGGAGTCAAACCTGAAACAAGCGTAGTTCCCATGTTCCCAAAACATCACTGCGGATCAGCAAACATTCTTATCTAAGCTCCACATTTTATTTCCAGTATAATTCTCTTCATTTATTTGTATAGACACATTGTCACAAAGATGCTTTACGGTAAAACAGGAAATAGGAAAATTGAGAAAGACGCGAAACCCCTAAAAAAAAGCAAGTGAGGTAAAACAAACTGCCCAGTGGAAAGAAAAAACACTAAATTAACCCACCGTTGTTTTTTTTATGAATGGTCTGGATTACAGTGGTGTTCAAACAAATAGCAGTACAACATCAGTAACCTGATGAACCACTGTTATTAGTAGTAGTGATATTTCTGCATGGCAAATAATTTACTTGTAGATGTAGTAGTGTAATAGAAAAACAACAGACCCAACTGTCATGACATGCACGCTGCTTGTTCTGAGTAATTGACTCATTCATTGAAAGGGGCGTGTTCAAAATAATAGCAGTGTGGAGTTTATTTAGAGAATTAATTCATTCTGTGAAACAAAACAGGTCAAACAGGTATTCCACAAGTAAACATGCGATGCCATCATGATTCTGTATAAAAGGATATCAGAAGACTCTTTCCAGGTACTCTTAGAAGCAATACTATAACCTCTCTGCATTTGAATGGATCTTTATGGGACTTGGGGGGTGGGACTAGATTAAGCTGTAAATTACACGGGAATAGTATGGAACCCATGGTTGGCTAAATGGCTGTAAGTCAACAAGGGTCTGAGGTATCAAACCAGCCTCAAACCATCACTCTGCTGCCAGATATGCAGTAGATATGTATGGATCACTTGAAGGGTTGTTTCTCCTGACAAATTTTCCTATTAAACTCTATGGAAAAATAAGTCAGGAGAAGAAACCCTTCAAGTTATCCATCCATATCTACTGTATTTCTGGCAGCAGTGATGGTTTAAGGCTTGTTTGATACCTCAGACCCTTGTTGACTTACAGCCATTTAGCCAATCATGGGTTCCGTACTATTCCCGTGTAATTTACATCTTAATCTAGTCCCACCCCCCAATTCCCATAGAGATCCATTCAAATGCAGAGAGGTTATAGTATTGCTTCTAAGAGTACCTGGAAATAAGATATCAGGAGTCTTTTGATATCCTTTTATACAGAATCATGATGGCATCACCTGTTTACCTGTGGAATACCTGTTTGACCTGTTTTATTTCACAGAATGAATGAATTCTCTAATTAAACTCCACACTGCTATTATTTTGAATACGCCCCTTTCAATGAATGAGTCAATTACTCAGAACAAGCAGCGTGCATGTCATGACAGTTGGGTCTGTTGTTTTTCTATTACACTAGTACATCTACAAGTAAATTATTTGCCATGCAGAAATATCACTACTACTAATAACAGTGGTTCATCAGGTTACTGATGTTGTACTGCTATTTTTTTGAACACCATTGTAACATCCCAAAATCCATGCATAACCACCCAGAGTTGCATGCATCACCTTTGCTGCAGCACATTGGTGGTTTTTAAAGTTGTTCAACTAACTCTTCAACAACTGAACTTGGAATGATGGCTTTGAGCCACCCTGCGCTGCACAGTTAGAACAATCTACAACAATACCTTAAAATAGACACTAATTTCAGTGGCTGATTTTAAAGGGGCAATTCATAACACAGTGACAGAAGTATGCTGCTGCTTTTAATCCCTGTTCTCACAATTGAATCATCCCTCTATGTTACTGCCATGTTTATTGTTGATTGGAACTTTGTGTTTTATGTAAGGTACCCCACAATGTCAGTGGGGTTTCTTTCCTGGACAAATAAATAAATAGCAATACGTAGGTAATGGGGGAAATCTACTGAATCAAAATAAATATAAGAAATCACGGTTCAGAGTTTAGCCCAGGGTGTTAGACTAGCTGGTAAAAACAGACATGTCAAGCATAGGAGTGTTTAGCAATGCAGCTGTATTGATACAAAAGCAGGGCAGGTTTAGGGCCTTGCTAAAGGTTGCAGAGCTCTGGGAACCTGCACAATTTGGTTATCAAGCCAAACTCATTGACCTCTACACCACCCTGCCACCCATCTTAAATGTTTCCTCTTGTCATTTTGAGGTGCTACTGCTGTGTCATTGTACAGAACATGTGCCATTTTGTTTCTGTGTCCATGCCGTTATATATAGAATTGATTCCTGTGACAGAAGTGAGCTAAAATATGCTTTTCACCTATTGCAAATATGTTGACGCGTGCACACTTGCACAGTAAATAAATTAAATGTATCTAATTTATTAGATGTAAAAATAAAGGCCTACTATGGAAGCTTCAGAATGAAGTTCCACATTGAGTGTAATGTTATTTGAGTATATTGCATTATTCACTGGCTTTATGTAATGGAAAAACGACAGCAATCATTATTCAATAATAAGTGGACCAGTTTTGCCTCTGATGTTTTGAAGACCTTTGCTGACAGATATAATTGAATATGAGATGGGCTGTGTTTTTTTTTACAGACACACTGAGATTATTGCTATGCGGCCTAAAGGTAACATTGTACAAAAACACCAACGAAGAGCAAACACTCATCAATAGCCTAAATAACTACACAACAGGCATTGGAATCTACAGTCTTGAAGGAAGGGCTTAAAGGGATAGTTCAGAATTTTGGACATAATGTCTCAATTACGACTTACCCATGATGTAGTTGATTGATGGAAACCATTTTCAGCTAATTCCATGCTGTCCCTTCTTTTGGACATACACACGTTGCTAATGCTAGCGCAACTCTATGGTAACCGGTAGCATCCACTACCAAACGCACTTAAACACTCAACAGTGCACCCAAAGCAAATAAGATGACAGTTTATCAGGGTTATTTAGCGAACGTGGCCATTGCAACTTGTTGCTCTTCTTTGTTGTTGTAGTCGACCACTGCCGGCACTACATTCGTAGGTAACCTAAAGTACCGCTCCGCCGCCGTACTTCCACAGAGAATATAGGTCAGCACAAAGTAAAGGATTCAACGATAGTTTGACTTCAAAAATGATGGTATAAACACTCAAAATAACCCCAATAGACTGTCGTCGTATTTTATTTGCTTTGGTGCACTGTGGAGTGTATAAGTGCATTTGGTAGTGGATGCTACGATTACCATAGAGTTGCACTAGCATTAGCAACGTGTGTATGTCCAAAAGACGGGACAGCATGGAATTAGCTGAAAATGGTTTCCATCAAATAACTACATCATGGGTAAGTCGTAATTGAGACATTATGTCCAAAATTCCGAACTATCCCTTTAATTCCAGAACAGTTCACAAACATTTCAGTCTACTGTGGCTTTATACAAAAAGAAGCCATGCTAATTTCTGTTCTTCCTTTCTCATCATGACTCCGTCACGGATCACTTTCTCAGGTAATCTGCATTTTAATGTGCACTTTTGTGCCAGGCATACATCCGAGCCCTGGAAGAGAAACCTGAGACTGACACCTCACCTGGGTGCTAGAGAACGGGCACTCTCACTCATGTCAACGGGGGGGTTCAGACCCAGAATTTTCCGCATGTGTAGAGCACTGGTGTCACTGGAGACGCTGCTCTTTATATACGCAATCAAATGCCAAATGGAGGCTTTAGATAGATTGATAGAAGGATAGGTAGGTAGATTAGATCGATAGATAGATAGATAGATAGATAGATAGATAGATAGATAGATAGATAGATAGATAGATAGATAGATAGATAGATAGATAGATAGATAGATAGATAGATAGATAGATAGATAGATAGATAGATAGATGCATTCTGCAGGTTTGGCTGAAGTTACTTAAGCCTTTCTGCACAGTCCTACTCTGACAGACAATCCTGTTAAAACACATACTGCTGCTGCCTCTGGTAGATAGTGTCTAATTAAGTGGCTGTTTGACATTAGGGAGGCATTCAGTCTAACCGTACCTTTTATGGCCGTGTACGTAATTATGCGTTCCAGTTGTGGCCACTGAATGACGAGTTCCTTTGAGTGTTCTGCCTGTTATGTGGATATACACTGCCCGGCCAAAACAAAAGTCGCACACTGTAATATTTTGTTGGACCGCCTTTAGCTTTGATTATGGCGCGCATTTGTCGTGGCATTGTTTCGACAACCTTATGCAACGTCACAACATTTATTTCTGTCCAGACTTGCATTAATTTTTGGCCGAGATCTTGTATTGACGACGGGAGAGTCGAACCACTCCGTGAAGTCTTCTCCAGCACATCCCAAAGACTTTCAATGGGGTTAAGGTCAGGACTCTGGTGGCCAATTCATGTGTGAAAATGATTCCTCATGCTCCCTGAACCACTCTTTCACAATTTGAGCCCGATGAATCTTGGCATTGTCGTCCTGGAATATGCCCATTGATGGGATAACCTGGTCATTCAGTACATTCAGGTACTCAGCTGACTTCATTTTATTGCTGCATAACGTTGCTGAGCCTAGACCTGACCAATTGAAGCAAACCCAGATCATAACACTGCATCCAGAGGCTTGTACAGTGGGCACTATGCATGACTGGTGCAACTGCGACCAGGCAGTGTAGCTTCAAAAAAAAGAAGGCACTATCATGGTAAAGAACACCCTACTAAAGCTGGGGGACTGTAGCTGCAAACATGTTTTACTTGTTCATTCTTTCACTCGCCAAGGGAACAAGCTGAAAATGTATGTTATGTAACATAAAATAATAATTATAATAATAATTTGCTGACAGTTATCTCTCTTTGTTATCATTTAAGGTCAGGTCTATAAAAGAATGTTGTTTGAAGTCATGAAGACTTCCATGAAACGGGAATAGTTTCACTATATGTAACTGACGCACAGAGCATGAAGAGGAACATTGATTTTGCATTTACCAGCTTACAGTAAGAAGCCACTAACAAATTTCCATATGCACCGCTTTACATTTGTAGGAGAGCCCTGGGTATACCATTACAATCGCAGATGTGTTTTGACAATGGACTGTAGCAAAGAAAATGTCAAATTTCTGCACTCAAAAACATGCTGATCTGTGGAAGTATAGCAAAAGATAATATAGAAAAGATAATTTAGCAAAAGCTTTTACCCTGATAGACTTATCACAATGAAGTACATAAGTGCTTAAAAGAGTGCAGATGTGCTACAGAAAAAGATAAATAAAAGTAGTCAAAATCTCTCAATATTTGGTATATACACCATTTGCCATCATTTTCAGCTTTTATTTTGCTTGTCAAGTTTGTGCAGAATCTGAGAAGACACATTATTCCAGCACTCTTTGATTGCCTTTTCCCTTTTCAACTGTTCCCATAGACGTTCAATGGGGTTAAGGAGTGGTGACTGTGGAGGGAAATCCAAGTCAACACACCTTGCCCTTCCTTGAACTTCAATTAGTCCTGGCAAAGCTTTGATGTGTGTTTCACATCATTGTCCTGCTGGAAAATGAATCCTCTTCCACACAACTTTCAGAAAGGAGGGCATGCCCCTGTAGAACAGAGTGGTACTTCTCTTTGGTCCGTGTAGTTGCCCGTTTGGGGCAACTGGAATAGGCAAAACAGCCCCAAATCCGAATGTTGCCACCACCAATAGTGGTTTGGAAACGGCTACTCTTCCATTCGGGCCGCATTTTGCTAGTCGTCTTTTGACCATATTTTTACTAACTGGGGTAGGGCATTCCTTGTTTAACTGGCTTCTGTCTGTTCTGTCTCTTAAACATGTTAGTTTAATATATTGGTCTTCGGGTCTGCCTGAACTTGCTTTGAATGAAAGTGACTTGGTTTCTGAAAATCTCTGTAATGTGCTTTGGATCTGGAATTTGGTGCTTGGACAGGATTACGCTGGTACAGTATGGAACACATGACTGGCTAAATGTCTGTAAGACATCAAGGGTCTAAGGCAGGGGTGTCAAGATCCGGTCCTGGAGGGCCGCAGTGTCTGCTGGTTTTTGGTGCGTTTAAGCACAAGTGATTAATTTAAGTCACTAATTGGCTAAGAAGTCCACACACCTTGTTCTCAATGCTTTAACTGGGTGCTGATTGAAAGGAAACCACAAATACCTGTGACACTGCGGCCCTCCAGGACTGGAGTTTGACACCCCTGGTCTAAGGTATCAAATGAGCCCCAAACCATCACTCTGCGTCCAGATATGGAGTAGATGTGGATGGATCACTTTAAGGGTTATTTCTCCTGACTATAGGAAAATGGAGAAATAACCCTTAAAGTGATCCATCCACATCTACTTCATATCTGGCCACAGAGTGATGATTTGGGGCTTGTTTGATACCTTAGACCCTTGATGACTTACAGCCATTTAACCAGTCATGTTTTCCATACTGTTCCAGCATAATTTACAGCTGAATCTAGTCTCACCCCCCAATTCCCATAGAGATCAATTCAAATGAGAGTTTATAGTATCGCTTGTAACAGTACCTGAAAATAAGATATCGAGAGTCTTTTGATGTTTATGGGTCACAGACTTCAGGAAGTAACAGCATGCAAAGGATATGTGACCAAATATTAAATATGATACTTTAAAAATACGTTAAAGCAAAGGGTATGAATACTTATGTAAATGAGAGATTTCAGTTTTTGATTTTTAATAAATTTGCTAAATTTTCACTTTGTCATTATGGGTTATTGAGTGTAGATTGATGGGCAAAAATGGCAATTTTATCCATTTAAAATGAAATCTACAACACAATAAAGTGTGCAAAAAGTGAAGGGGTTTGAATACTTTCCGTTCCCACTGTATGTTGAATAAACAAACAATTTTTTCTGCAATTATGCTTTTGACCATGTGAAACTTTTATCACATGAATTATCATTGTTTAAGTGTGAAAGCATAGTTCCATATGTTTATATTCTATCCAGCTGAATTTCATAGCCTACTGTTTTATTATTTTAATATAATTAAATATATGTGTGTGACGTAGAGTCTACATACAATATAATATATGCCTTGAAATAACAGTACTGGGATAAGTACGGAGAAGTGATGAGCTTGTCCGATGAGGTGTCCGATTTTTTGGTTCCATGCTGTTCACCAGACCTAGGTTCAGGTGAACCCATTAGACTGGTGGACCTCTTGTGGTTTCCAGCAATGATTCGATTGAATACCACTCCGGCATAAATTTTGTCCAGCTCCCTGCATTATTGAAAGATACCAAACTTAGCAAACGGCTTTATGAATCTAAAAGATTTGTTAATGTCAGTCTGAGACAGTCTTCTACTGTGTCCCCAATGAGCTGTATCACTACCCTGTCACTAATCATTACTGCTGTGATATGGGAGAGAGTTGACCCCAAGTGGTAAGTGAACGTAGTGGAAACAACTCCCTGTGGTGCTGCATCACCTCTGGTGAAATATGTCTTCCGTATTTCAAGAGGCAACAACCCTCCTACATCCCCAAGGAGACCAGATATTGTTTCTGGAGCAGGTTTTAGAACAAGTGAGAGATGGGATATCACACGCAAGCGCACAGTCTTTCCCTGAAGAGATGCACAGGCTCTGCAGTGACACTTGGCTGCGGCATCCTACTGTTTGAGAAGTTATACTTTGTGAGTTCTCCGCTCTATACTCTATTCTGTGGGGTCTATGCAGGCTCTGATTGAATCCAGCCATGCAGTGTTTTTGTTTGAACCCGTGAACGATGAATATGCGCGTGTCGCAGATTTAAATTTTTCAATAACTTTGTAATAGTTCATAGCTAATAATGTTGTTAATTTAGACGGTTCCCGAGGTTATAATCAAACACACTTTTTAGTGGTTGTTTGAGGATTCCCTAGTTAAGGGTGTGGATGATTGATGAAGGTTCAGAGTTGTACCAATTAGGCTATTTCAGTTGTGGGGCAGTATGGTAGCCATATGAATCAGATGTGTTGACAGTATGATTACAATCTCATCTGGCTGCCATTATTGAAGGGAAGGCTGTAATGCTACACTCGGTTTGACTTATTATACACTTCCTCCTTTGTGCTTCACAAGGGAGGGGGCCACACAATGAGCAAGCTCTGCTGAGTTCTTTCTGAACCGCCAGCCTTTTTATATTTTCATTTTGATTTATCTGTCTGTTTTCCTAAATAGCCCGGATCAGTTTAACTTGTTCCTCAGGTAAAATAACAGTGAACCCTCTCTGTAGACCCTCGTGTCATGCCTCCCCTGTCTTGAAATGCTCTGGCTTGCTACAGCCAAAGCACCTTTTTGCTATGTAGTGTTATGTCATGTTCACTCACATGAGTCGGGGACCCAGGGGGACCCAGGGGGGCCCAGTTCTTTTTGCGATGTGATGACGTCTCTGATGATGCAGTGTGCGCGAGACCCAGACTAGGTCCCAGAATAGGTCCCTTGTCTGACACGTAAACCCTTTGTCTCTGAAAAGCCCTGAACTTTTCAATATTGTTTATGAAAACGTACAAAAAATATATAAAGAAATAAGTTCAGTGCTGCAATAATGTTGAGAATAATACATTTGGGGTAGATTGTAGATTTGACTTCCCACTTCCCAGTCAGATTCACATTGCCTTTTTCTAAAGACACAATCATAATCTCATAACATTACAATATTGTTTATGAAAACTTACAAAAAAATATATAAATAAATAAGTTTAGTGCTGCAATAATGTTGAGAATAATACATTTGGGGTAGATTGTAGATTTGACTTCCCAGTCAGATTCACATTGCCTTTTTCTAAAGACACAATCATAATCTCATAACATTACAATATTGTTTATGAAAACGTACAAAAAATATATAAAGAAATAAGTTCAGTGCTGCAATAATGTTGAGAATAATACATTTGGGGTAGATTGTAGATTTGACTTCCCAGTCAGATTCACATTGCCTTTTTCTAAAGACACAATCATAATCTCATAATGGTCTTATGATAATCATGTTAAAAGCTGTACAACTGCGAGAATAATAAATATATAGTAGGGATGTCATAAAATATCGATATATCGAATATTGATCGGCATGTTGTTATATCGAGACATTTTTGAGGCATCGATGTATTAAAATGACAGTAAAAACCTAATTCTTTGCTGTTATGTTTTTCCATTCATTTGCTTTTGTAATGTAATACAATGGGTGACCACACAGAGGTAAAGTAGCACTCTACCACCACCTGCACACCCCTCCTTCTCCACCCCATTTTAGTTGTTAGTTTGACAGAATTATATAGATACAATGGTGTAGTCTAATTAGACTAAGCTATAAATCTTCGGCAAAAACAACAAACGGAGCACTTGGGCAAAATTTAGGCTAAATGCCTAATTTTTTAAAATAAAAACAAAACGTTTGCTTTACGTGAGATTTTATCATTCTTCTTTTTCTCATTATTATTATTATTATTATTATTATTATTATTATAATATTGTTATTGTTGTTATTATTATTATTATATAATTGTTATTATTATTATTATTATTATTATTATTATTGTTCTTGTTCAACAAGTGTATAAGCTGGTCCACAGCTAGTATTTTTATTTGAAATTTTCGAACCAAGGATATTAATGTCTTTAATGTTTATATTAAATCAAAATATGAACAAATCCACAATATTTGATGGTATAGCATAGTATACACTGATAAATGATTTCTAATCTTTATATATCACCAGCAATGAACATAATGATGCAGATATAGTTCAGTGAGTGAAGCGATTTTGTTATTTTAACGGCCCATTCTCCAGTTCTGCCAAAGTTCATGGAGCTGTTTCATCACATTCTCTTTTCTATTCAATGAGCTGATTTTTATCTGCAGTTCTGTGTACTTATCTTTGGTTCTAACCATCTTTCATATCATCACATTTCATTTTATCCAAAGGATGTAGATTCTGAGTTAGATCTGAAGGGATGTTGTGTCTTATTATTATTATTATTATTATTGTTCTTGTTCAACAAGTGTATAAGCTGGTCTACAGCTAGTATTTTATTAGAAATTTGTATATCTATAATCATCTGGGAATTTTCCTAATTATTGATGCTTGAAAGAGGCATCAATGCCAAGCCTAGTATATAGCTATGCTGTTTTTATTCTTAACTTGTATTTAGAAATGGCTCACTTTACATCAAGTGTATAAATCTATGAAAGTAAGTACATCTTTATCCTGTGGCTTAGTGAACACTTTAAATGCAATAAAAATGATTGCACAAGGTCTGTTGTAACAGAATGAGGAAAAGTAATTGCATATAATTTCTGTAAAAGTGTAGTGATATTTATTTCATAAAGTAGTGTAATAACTGTAATTTCACTCAAATTATTGGTAGTTTAGTGAGATCACACGTATACATATATTTTACAGCCACAAACCTTGTTTGTCATCATATTAATATCTCAGCTTTTCTAGCGATTTTGCAACATGTTGTCAAAAACAGTCATCTCTCAGATATTGCTCAATATCATTGTCTTTTGAATGTTGTATCATTGACAAATGTACTTTGAATTTCTAATATGCATCTCTACGACCTCTTGTTCATTTTTCAAAAAGCTTTTTTTTGAAATTGGTGAAATGCAATACTTTCTAATGCAAGACTATTGTTGAAAGAAACGGCCAAGTCTCCATAATATGAAATGTTATACCTGCAAGAGGGGAGCAGAGATAAAATTCCTAATAAATAAAAACTTAAATAGACTGGGGACATTCATCCTACTTCAGGAGAACAAGACTACATTTGAGGTCACAATAACAAAAAGAGAAGAAGAATGAAAACATTTCTTTAAATGAGAAGGGAACTAATTATTTCTATGACACATCACCAACATTATTTTTGTTAGTCCAAAAAATCAAAATCTTTCTTTCAAATAAATGATTCCAATTATGCTTACCTAATGGTGTTAAAAAAGCGGGGGTGTCCTTGGCTAATTTAATTAGTGAGATTCAAGTGGAAATAAATTTACTTATTGTCCTTGGGTATGAATGCTTTTGAATTTCGGGTATAATTTTCAAACCAAGGATATTAATGTCTTTAATTTAATGTTTATATTAAATCAAAATATGAACAAATCCACAATATTTGATGGTATAGCATAGTATACACTGATAAATTATTTCTAATCTTTATATATCACCAGCAATGAACATAATGATGCAGATATAGTTCAGTGAGTGAAGCGATTTCGTTATTTTAACGGCCCATTCTCCAGTTCTGCCAAAGTTCATGGAGCTGTTTCATCACATTCTCTTCTGTTCAATGAGCTGATTTTCATCTGCAGTTCTGTGTACTTATCTTTGGTTCTAACCATCTCTCATATCATCACATTTCATTTTATCCAAAGGATTTAGATTCTGAGTTAGATCTGAAGGGAAATATTCTCGAGGGCCTCATTTTAACAACATAGCCCTGGAATAAAAATGCGTAACACATTCAAACTTTTTCACTGCAGAGCCAAACTAGATTCTTTAATTGTACCTTTATCTAACCAGGTATGTCAACTTTAAGTAAATGTATATTTTGCAGAAATATGAGGTGCAGATTTAGGGGGATGATTGGCCAGATATAGACTGTAGAGTTATGTAGGAATTTCACCAGGAGACCAGGGTTAACGCCCACTCTTTTGTGCTATGGGACCTTTGGATCTGTTTAACATCTCATCTGAAGGATGATGTTTGTTATCTGTTAGAAAAAAGAATTACAACAAACTGAACAACAAGGATGGTTTTAGCGCAAGCGCTTTCTGCTGGCTCAATATAGCAAAACGCCAAAAATTATCATGGCCGCACCTCATTTAAGACCAACCCGCCCAGTTCACTTGCTATGAGCGCAAGATCACTTGGTATTTAAACTACGTGAGCGCTAGGGGCTAAAATGACACCTGCGCCGGTCTGAAACTAGCAAAGACACTTGCGTTTGGGTTAGCGCCGCTTAGCGCTGGTTGTAAGATAGGGCCCCAGGAGTGTTTCATGATGTTTGTTCTCAGATATATTCTCTGCAACAAATGCATGCACAGGAACAGAATTTGTTTTAACAAAGGTTGTTGGACGTCGTGTGAAATTCAACTGTTGGCGGGCAGATACTGTCATTTTGCAGGTGCAATGAAATACTGTAATAGGTGGCTGATATTTTTTCTATTCCAACTCTGTTAATCTACAGGGAGAGAATGTTGAGCAGATAATCTGACCTGCCTCCCCTTTGGAGAAACCATTGTGGACCCTGCAGAGTGTGCTGCAGTATTGATTTGGTGGAATGGGATCGATATTTTGTATCATCACGTTCCGTCTCCATGGAAACCAGTTTTGGACATAGTTCTGCACGGTGTAAAACCACTCCGACTTTGACATTTGGCGAAGGCGGAGGATTCCGACCAGACAAATAGATGTGCACAAGGTTGATTATGTCATCAACCTTTGTGGTTATGTCTGCGCAGAGGCTTTATTACATGCATGTATGTTTATTTGTGTGTGGAAGATCAAGGTATACAGGTGTCTAAAGAGGTGTGTGTTTCTCTTGTCCTCTTCACTAGAATGTTATTTTCCCTAAAACCTTCCAAAAATGCTCCAAAACCCATCAGGGATTTCCTATTACACAGGAAGCCTATGAAGTCCTAACTTAGGATCATACTAAGGCATCTAATTCCCTTATTATGTGCTTGAGTGGGACCATTTAAACAACACAATTTGCTGATACCTTTCAATATTGTCTAGCTGAGCATTTGTCTATCTGAAAATAGCTGCCTGCATTGCACTTGAGCTGTGGAGTTCACTGGGTGCTCACGAGCGTTTCAATTCAGCCAGCGTGATGCATATAGTTACCATGGTGATCTATTTTTAGCCACACTGAAAAAGCCAACTGTTAAAATATGCAATATCTTTCAATGCTCCCTCATTTGCAAAGACTGACATGCGTTTTTATACATGCATAAGACCTTATTTAAGATGGTAAGAATGCAGGTGCACGTTTGTTGAAGAGTGCATTGAAGTTCCTGTTCAAACTATGCTGCTTACTTGCACGTTATGCATAATATAGCATACAATGTTGGTACGCTATATTATACAAGTTTTTTTTTTTTTTTTTTTGCAAGATTCAAATAGATTCAAAATCAATCTTTGATCCTTTCGATTGAATCCTTTTTCCCCAGTTCTGAGTCTCTCTACCTCATATGTGACATGTCATTATTAGTGTATGAGTGTCCTCGTTTTACACCCAAATTAATGAGGGTATTCTGTTGTTGCTTTAGCCCCTTGGGTCTTCAGATCCTACTCTCCTGCTGAGTAATAAGGTTGACAGAGCGCATTCTCCATCTTCCATTTAATCTTAGGAGAAGACTGTGGTATAATGTTTCTCTCTCACACGCACTTTCTCTCCCCTCTCCTTTTTATCTATCTCTCTATCTCTCACTCACTCACTCACTCACTCACTCACTCACTCACTCACCCACCCACCCACCCACTGACTCACTCACTCACTCACCCACCCACTCACTCACTCACTCACTCACTCACTCACTCACCCACGCACCCACCCAGCCACTCACTCACTCACTCACCCACCCACCCACTCACTCACTCACTCACTCACCCACCCACCCACCCACTCACTCACTCACTCACCCACCCACCCACCCACTCACTCACTCACTCACCCACCCACCCACCCACTCACTCACTCACTCACTCACTCACTCACTCACTCACTCACTCACTCACTCACTCACTCACTCACTTTCTGTTTGGTAGAATAGGGGAGCTTGCCTGCTTAGAGAAGTACTTTTTTATTTTGGACCTACACAAACTCTGCTTAAAAAACATATCACATATCACGTAGTTATCTGCTGTTGAAGCACTTCATTTACATTACTTCATGGGTTTATGGTACTTTGGGTTAAATGACAGGGACTGTAAGCTGCTAACTCTTTACAAACACATTCCACCGTAAGAAGCAGAGTGGAAACATTTGACTATCTACCAGAAGTAGAAACAACAAGCTCAGTTTTTTTACTTTTAAGAACAGATACATTTTTAACTGTATTTGAATCAATGTCTGCATTCAAATTTTATTCATTATCAGAATATTCACACATCAGTATTTTCAGTATTGGCATTTAAGATTATACACTACTGTGACCTTTTCACACTGATTTGCCAAAGGGGGGTGTGGCTTTTCACAAAAAGGCATATAACTTCCAAACAGATTCACGTAACACCACAGAACTTTGTAGAAAGGTTGATCAGGGGGCAAGGAAGAATGGATTCACTTTTTACACCAATTTCCCAAAGTGGGTGTGACAGTAGCCATGGCTTCTCACCAAAAGGCTTACAATTTCCAAACAGATTCACGTAATACCATGACACATTTTGTGCCTATCCGCACAAAACCCTACAATATTGGCCCAATCAAATAAAGGTTGTGGTACGTTAATGAATATCCACTGCAGGAACAATCAACACACATACGGTATAGGCAAGCTCACAATAGACAAACAATAAGTTTAACCTATAATAATCTGTTTAAAATATGTTTCAAATGCACCATGCAGTGTTATTTCATGTATAAGTAATTTATTTGCATATACTAAATTCCTTGTTTAATATTTATCTTAAACCCGACTCTTAGTATGATTTCCTTAAAGAATAAGAAAATCCCACATGGGCATTGTGCCAAAATCTACCACCAGCTTTGGCTCTTTTAAATGTACTGTGGGCTAATAAACTATGTTTAAACAAAGAAGATTACAGATTCAGATTTATTATTGGCCGCTAGTGTTTTGAAGTCTTCTCTTTTTAGTTTCATCCAACCCACTCCTGCCATTCAAATAGATACCTTGTTTTGTCACAAAGAGTTTCATCTGGTGCCTTTTTGAAATCCTTTTATGTGCCACTATACATAAAGAAAGAAGCCGTGGAACCTAGCGCGGTAGTTTGTTGATTGACGAAGGCGCACTGAGTGTGACGTGGTCACTGCCTCACGAATTTCCCATAGCGCGTATGTAGGAAGGGTAGGAGGGGCCCGGCAGTGAAGCCAAGGGGAATGGGAAAACGGACTCTACTGCGCATGTTGAGTGCAAAAGAGCTTGCTGCACATTGAATTCAATATAGAAAACCCAGATGATTAGCGATCAGAAATTTCATAATGTGTACCAGTTTGTGAAACAATGATTTGTTTCAGGCCGGAACTTTTGGGAAAATATTTATTTGAATTTATTTACTGTACATTTCCCTAAAAAATATTTCAAATTATGCTTTTCATATGAAACTTATCTTTAATTGAGTTTCATAATACCATCGGGGAAGTTTAATTTCGCCTTCAAAGCTCTGATATTCCCCATTCACTTTCATGGGAGCTCCTATGTTTTGCGCTGGACATGCACAGTACAGCTTTACTTCCGGGTGCTTCTCAGCTTAGGCTGGCTGAAGGCGTGCTTTCTTGTCTAGCTAAATATGCATGTCTATGAAATTTTCAGTACTCCGGCGCTCTCTGATTATCCCAATCTCAGAGGGCTTGGCGGGGGTTCCGCCAATGACAGGAGGGGATTGCGTCCCCAGACCATGACCAGGCATATGCGTTGACTGGGCGTCACGCTGCACAGCAGAGATCAGTGGAAATCCTGCTCGCAGGGCTACAATTAAAAGGAATGTTTGATTAGTCTATTTTTAGCCGTCTGGAACCTGGTTAGTCGTCGTCTGTGGTCCTGTTTGTGCTCAGCAGTGTTCGCTTCCCGTTCACGCAGCGAGACTCTCTGTCCTCGCCGTAATGGGCTCACAGAGGCACAAACCATTTCATCTCTCGCAGCTGGTGCGGCACACCGTTGGCTTTAATAATATTCAGGAGGAATGATTGCTCGGCTGTCAGACTGAATCATATACAGCTTTGTTGTCAAGGCAGCCCAGAGACCAAGTGATGAAAAAGCACTTTTGTGCTTTATAATGTTTGGGAAAAAAAACAAAGCTTTATAGTTCTATTTTAAAAAAGCCTATTAGAACCTAAGAAGAGAAAAAAAATGTTTACTAAATGTTGGAATGTAACGGACCTATCTTTCACAAAACTTGTTATAGCAATTATAATGTGCATTGTCTTCACATTTTTTAAGTCGCTCTGACTTTTGAATGAAAACAAAAAGAATTTAAATAAAAAAATATATCTCAGTATTAAAAGCGACAATTGAACGGAGGCCACAGTATGTATTGGTGTAGTTCTGTTATTTTCATTTTCCACTCCCGCCTTTAAACTGATTTCCTGATCTCCACTGGCTGAAGCGGTTATGTTTGTCAGAGGTGCCCAGATCTCAGACAGCAGCCTGCTTTCCCTGGCCAGGTGACTGAAGGGGCTGTAATAGGCAACACATCCAACCTGCATCAGATAAAGGGCTGATTACACCTCCAAATCTATTTGGATCATTTGGAGTGACTGCTGGTGATAGTGAGTTTATTACTCTAAATAATGTCCCCGGACCTTTGTCTGTGTACTGTGTTGGTTAACGCAGCACGGATATATTTTTAGTTCATAACATTATTTCAGAGCTGTTGAGACAAGTTACTTTGCGTCTGAAGAGACCAGGAGCACAAAAGCCCTGTTCTCTGCTCAATATGGGTTCAGCAGGGAAGTTCCCCTAATTAAACCCTCTTGGCCTGCCTTTCACTCTGTAGATGCACTGTGGCTGAGAGCACTGTGAGGCTGTGGGACGGTGAAAGGAGGTAGAGCCGGGTTGTATTTTTAAGTCAAAGTCACAGCATGAACATGTGTGATCTGGTGATGAGAGGCGAGGTGAACTCCCGTCAAGCCCGTCAAGGTTACTGGCTGTGTGCTACTGTACCTCCTCATTTTTCCATGACCTCCCTTGACCCTAAGGCTACCCTGTGCCATAACCAAAAGAACTCTCACAGAGTGGTGGAATCCCATTTGTCTCTGTTGAGTGGGAACAAGGCATCATGGGAAAAGGTCATTCTGGCAAAACAATCAACAGTGACTTTGAGGAAAAAGAAATCGCCCCCCTCCCAGGGGATGCTCTTGAAATATATTTTTGTAAAACTTTTGGCTTTGACATTGGAATCTCATTACAGTGCTATTCCTCAGGAATCAACACTGACAAGAGTGTACTGTATGTTCCAATGGAGAGCCTGGAGAGGAATTTATGCCTTGACATTATTTTCAGAGACACATCATTTTAATTGAAGACATATATTGGGAATGCTAATGTTTTTTGTTTTATGTATGTGTATATATATATATGTGTATATATATGTATATATATATATACACATGAAGGTCCACAAAGATTCCCCTCCAGAACTAGCGCATAATCCTGCTAGGAAATGTCACATTTGCCAAAAACTTGCAAATCAAAGGCTGGGCTCCTGAGTCAGTTACGTGCTCATGATCGCGAGAGAGCATCTAATAAAAATAATAATCATTAAGGAGATGGCTATCTTCTGCCAAGAAGCAGCAATCATCATCATATGTATATATACAGTGCACTCAAAAAGTGTTAGGACAGTGACACATTTTTTGTTGTTTTGGCTCTGTACTCTAGCACATTGGATTTGAAATGGAATAGTGACTATGAGGTTAAAGTGCAGACTTTCACCTATAATTTGAGGGTTTTTACATCCATATCGGGTGAACCGTGTAGCAGTTGTAGCCATTTTTACACAGTCCCCGCCATTTTCGGGCACCAAAAGTAATTGGACAAAATAACATTTGACATAAAGTCAGCATATTTAATATTTGGTTGCATATCCTTTGCATGCCATGACGTCCTGATGCCTGTGACCCAACAACATCAAAAATACTTTATCTTATTTTCAGCTGTAAATTACACGGGAATAGTATGGAACACATGCTTGGCTAAATGGCTGCAAGTCATCAAGTGTCTGAGGTATCCAACGAGCCTCAACCCATAACTCTGCTGCCAGATATGCAGTCATTTTCCTACTGAACTCTATGGAAAAATAAGTCAGGAGAAACAACCTGGCAGCAGTGTCATGGTTTGCAGTGTCTTTTGATGTTTTTGGGCCACAAGTTTCAAGGTTTTGAAATAAATGTAGTTAGTTAGCTCTCTCTAGGGTTGAGAGAACGCTTGTCTGGTTGTAAATACCTGTTTGTAAAATGAGTTACAACTGTGGTAGCGTGAGGTACACAAACAAGCTAACCGAGTGACGTTGTTTCAAATGCATTCAGTAATGTTAACATTACGGGACAATGCATGGTTTTAGGCATAGCCTACATTAAGCCTGGCTTGGGAATCCCAAAATATCGCAGGCTCAAGAAAGTGTGTGCTGCATAGCTTGTTTTTTGCGTTGACAGAGTTGGCTGTAAAACCTCGATTCCCAGAAAGACTCAAATTAATACAACCGCCACAAACGCACACATTTCCCATATTTAAGATATTATAAAACTTTTTTTGTTGTAATTTCTAGTGTTCGGCTAATAGACTTGCTGGCGAATCAATCCGTTGTTTACCCAACGTGACATCACACACATCACACACTCAGTGGGCACACTCATCACACACTCAGTGGGCACACATCACATACTCATCACACACTCAGTGGGCACACTCATCACACACTCATCACACACTCAGTGGGCACACTCATCACACACTCAGTGGGCACACTCATCACGCACTCAGTGGGCACACTCATCACGCACTCAGTGGGCACACATCACGCACTCAGTGGGCACACTCATCACGCACTCAGTGGGCACACTCATCACGCACTCAGTGGGCACACTCATCACGCACTCAGTGGGCACACACATCACGCACTCAGTGGGCACACTCATCACGCACTCAGTGGGCACACTCATCACGCACTCAGTGGGCACACTCATCACGCACTCAGTGGGCACACTCATCACGCACTCAGTGGGCACACTCATCACACACTCAGTGGGCACACTCATCACGCACTCAGTGGGCACACTCATCACGCACTCAGTGGGCACACTCATCACGCACTCAGTGGGCACACTCATCACGCACTCAGTGGGCACACTCATCACGCACTCAGTGGGCACACTCATCACGCACTCAGTGGGCACACTCATCACGCACTCAGTGGGCACACTCATCACGCACTCAGTGGGCACACTCATCACGCACTCAGTGGGCACACTCATCACGCACTCAGTGGGCACACTCATCACGCACTCAGTGGGCACACTCATCACGCACTCAGTGGGCACACTCATCACGCACTCAGTGGGCACACATCACGCACTCAGTGGGCACACATCACGCACTCAGTGGGCACACTCATCACGCACTCAGTGGGCACACTCATCACGCACTCAGTGGGCACACTCATCACGCACTCAGTGGGCACACTCATCACGCACTCAGTGGGCACACTCATCACGCACTCAGTGGGCACACTCATCACACACTCAACTGTGACAGTGTGATAGTTGAAAAAATAGGAAACAGGAAAATAATAAATAAATGGTTGATTGATGCTCATAAGGGTTGTGTAACTCTAATATTACTTTTTTTTTTTTAAGTTCTATACATTTGGGGAACCTTCCATATGTCCTTTAAAGGTTAATTCAGTAAAGTCAAATTAGTCAGTTTCTCTGGTTTATCATTAAGATGATGGGTTGAGATCTCTCTTGTTCCATTATGCCATGGCTACCACTTAAAACATGGGCCTGTTTTACCTTACGATTCACAATAAAAGGGCAGTATTTTATATATACACACACACACCCTCGCATACATGCATGAATGCACGCACTCTCTTACTCACACACGCACACACGCACACATGCACAGTAATGAAGTGTGTTCTTTGTAGCATGATGTAGGCTTGGAGTGGGTTTTTAGTGATTGAAGGCTAATTATTATTCTTTTTTTTGAAACATTTTTTGTATTCCCCTATTTTTTTTCTCCATAATTTCTAATTGCCAATAGTCAGTGTAAATGTCAGTGAACATGTATTTAATGAAGTAACGTTTTTTTTTTTGAAGCAGTGTGTTTAAAGGGATACACCACTGAAGCGTGACACATCAGCGGAGGGGTTGAATCCACCGTGGTTATGGCGTTTAATTTATTTAAATTTTATCTTTGAACGCGCCGCTAAGTATGCTTGGAGCCTGTTGGAACTTTGGCAGTGTCAGGACAATTTGCATGGCACATGGTATCTGCAGAGGAGGGGAGGGCGAAGGTCTTGGCCCCTACTTTATAAAGCATCTTATGTAAGTGCTGTGAACAGCCTGGCTGATGAGTCAGCACTGTAATTGAAGACTGTGGGGGGACATGAGGCCCCAATCTTGGAAAGAGAGCGTATTCATTTTTTTTCTGTCTGTGGGCATTCGCTTGTCAAAGGATTTTTTCATTTTTTTAGTTTCTGATCGACCCCTGGCTTTAATCACTACTTGACCTCTGAGTGCACCATTTTGACTCCTGCAGCACCCTTACAACAAACAAACATATAAATAACTTGTATCAATGTGTGAAAAGAGATGTCCCTTTTCTTCTGAAGAAGGATACCGTTTTCTGAAAGAGCTCTATCTAAATGTGTCAATGCTAATGACCTGTGGGGTTATTGTTTAAAGCTCTACTGAGCATCTACTGTAATATACTGCAGCAATGTGCCTACACTTCATTGTTTTTTATTTTTTATAAATCCTTGAATTAATTACTTGCTGGCATCAATCTAAGACAGTTGCACTGGTTCACAACCGAAATGCATTTTATGCTGTAGTACTAATGCCTTAGTGTGGTTCAGCAGGTTCATTTGTAAGTGTATTAAATTGAACTGAATTGGATATACTGTTAGCCTTTCTGCACGGCTCATTAATGCTGAATTTGAGTTTAAAATCTCGGAAGCATCCAAGGTTGTGCAGAAATGTTTCATGGGCTTTTTTGAAATGTGCATTATTATTGTCATACATTCTTTCTTTCTTTCTTTCTGTAGGTTTGCCTGGAGATGCAGCCGACTTAGACAAGAGAAAAGAAATCTATGGGCAAAACCTTATACCTCCAAAGAAGCCAAAAACATTCTTACAGTTAGTGTGGGAAGCGCTGCAAGATGTAACCCTCATTATCTTAGAAATCGCCGCCATGATCTCCCTCGGACTTTCCTTTTACCACCCTCCAGGGGAGGGGAGTGAATGTGAGTGCTAACCTATCTGTCTATATACCTGTCTGTCTCAGGAGTTGCAGAATGACATCATGGTTTTCACTTTCGAAGGTAAATGGAGTGGGATCAGTCTCTGAAGACTCAGGTAATGAGTGTTCATTACGGGTCTGATATGAACAAAGAGCGGATCGTTTATCCTGCCCATGCAACCAGAAGCGATGGTCCCTTAGCTGCTTCTAAATGAACACTCGTAAATTGTTGCCGATTGAGCCGACTCGAGAGAATGTGCACATATTCTTAAAGCAGGTATCACCTGTTTACATTGACTTTTCTAACAATATAGTTTGGCACATCCTGTGTGTGAGTGTATTTGCTGTGCATTTCTCTGAGTTTGGAAAGGCGACAGCATCACCTACTAAGACCTTGTTAACAAGAATGACTCTGCATTTCAAGCTTTCTCAAACAAGGCAGGGAATCAGTGAATCCACTGAAAGTGGTTTCTGAGGCAAGTTAATGAAGTGTGCGAAAGATGTCGTTAGAGAAATAACCTTTAGGTGAAGGCCATACATCAAGCCACTCTGCTGTAAAATGTGCAATGAAGACACAGCCATTAGGCAAGCTGGTTCCAAATTCTGAGTTAGTAATATCAATCACAACGGTCAGAAATTAAATTACAAAGCCAACCAAAAATGTGCTTTAATTTTTCCATATTTTAAGGTGTCGCCTGCTTGATTGGATGAAAGGTGTTAAAACATTTTGTGAAAGTTCAACCTGAAGTAAGTTTTACCCTGTGCCATGTGTGGTCTGTGTTACCACAATGCAGTCTGACCATGTGGCAGGTCTACAAGACTAAATTAAAAAGGGAGCTACTGGAGTTATGGCTCTGGAAATAATGAATTAATCTCTTTTGGAATGCAGGTTATTAACATTTTTAGTAGATTAAAAAGTTTTAGTCTGTTCTTCTCTGAACACTTTGTGTAAACTATTGTACCCAGCTCACCTAGCCTCGCATATAAAATATATAAAAGCTGGTTAAATAGGTAGTAAGTCTAGATAGTTAGTCTTTTGTGTTTTCTGGCCTATTATCCTGCTATATCAAATCCACATGCTGAGATTCCATGTATTTAATTCCAAAGTCGGCATGACGTACAAAGCTACCCAAAGCTTCAGAATCGATCTAGAGTATCACTTGTTGCAGAACTTGTCTATTTTTATCTTCTAAAATTTATAAAACCCCAGTGGTTTGTACTAAAGCCTAATACATGGGCATCTCGCTTCTCCCTGTCTCTCACAGAGACACAGACAGACTGTTCTAGCTGGCTTTCAAAAATAGCCCAAGGTGAGGTAAATGGCGGTGGACTACTTTCGTGTTTCACAAGTATTTCAAGATGCCTGGTCCTAGTTTTCTGCCCGTCTCAAACTGATAAATGAGGATCCAATGAAATTCAACCTAGTAATGAGCATCAGAGGCAGCATTACACTCATCTGGAAAAATCCCTGGTAGGCATGATGTGTGAGGACCGGGGCCCCTGCTGACAGCCAGCCTCCCTGGGTTCGCAGCGAGAATGACATGGTCTGCTTTCGGTAAGGAAGATTGATGGCGCTGCGCGTCTGCTCCCAGTCATCACTGGTGTTTAGATTGAATTACGCCATTACACATTTTCTCGTCGTAGCTCTCCATGCAAAGATAAGCAGGCATCTTAGGATCAATATCGTATTTGGAAGGGGGGGGGGGGAGTCACTTTCCTCATAACATGAAAAAGAATGGCAGGCAACCAGAGAGTGTGTTGTTCTAAGATTTGTTTAAAGATCACAATCCCTAGAGGAATAAGAAAAAGAGACCTTTTCTTATTTGCATATAAAAAGACTGCTTCAAAAATATTCATAAAATATAACAGGTTATATAACAAACACAGAGACTGAAAATAACTAAAGCAGTAATGCCAGTGAAGAAGTCATTTCCCACTCGTGTTTGCATTTCAATGTGGCAAAATGATGTTGAGAAGTTAATGTATTCTTTAACTTGCTTCAGTTATGAAATATACTTGCAGATGCTAATTGCACCTTTTTGCAAAAATGCCATCTTCCAAGAGACAGGGCGAATTTCATGAGAACAAGTTTTCTGGTGTACTGTTATAAAAAATAGTTTTTAGAAAAAACTGTACAGTGTATAGCGGCTATCTGATGTTAGCTCTTCAGAACCATGGACAGCAACTAGGTCAAACATGAACCGTCCACTTAACTACAGTTTAAATTTACAATTACCAATTTAGGCGTTTTACAGACACTCTTAGCCTGTATAGACGGTGCATTTAACATGGCTAGAAAACCATTTTTACAGATCATAGTGATAAGAACAGCAGCAGTAGGACTCGGAACAGTAGCAAGAGCAGTATTGTACTGGTAACAGTGCAGTCCCAAATTGTTTACTTTCTTTAAAAAGTATTTACTAGGACACATAAATATTTTCAGTTGTTATATTGGGTATTTTGGGGGTATTTCTTTCTCTCTAAGACTATATTTGTCTCAGGGAGAAATATAATTGTGAAAGAGTAACTTGAAGTGAAGGTTTTTATCGGCGCGTCGAGCAGAATGAACCGTGTCATAACTGTAGTTTTTAATGTCCCCGCAAAAACACATATGTTCAAAGACACTGCTCCCAATGACTGCTCTTCTCTCTGTGGCCAGCGAGGTGGTGGGGAGATGCAGTGGAGTCCCATTGTTTCTCTGCTTTATAAAGCAGCTCAACCGTTCCATGTGGAGCCATAGCGGCTGACATCGCTCGACGTACTGGGAGCAGTGCATTGCAGATAAACTGGCAGAATGCATTACAGTCTATACTAAAAGTTAATTCAGTACCAAATAGATGTGTCTGTCAGATGTGGCCACTGCGTTACGCTCTTAAATACTCTACAGGATGCAGTTTAATGGGGGATTGAAATAGGAAGGCGCAACGGTGTATGGAATGAGCTCTTCTTCCTTTCCGCACTGTCAACACCTGTTATTAGAAGCTCTGGGTGAATCCTCGGGGCAGAACCTAATGCTGCGGGCTTTAAACCCAGCTGGGACTGTGCTGTGGCCTTGGCACGCTGCTCCGTATCACGGAATGGCTGAATGACAACCTCTACCGCACAAAATCTTACAGGTGACTTGAGGTGAGGAGAGAGGGATTTGATATAATGGTGCAATGGTGCCTGGGTAGTCACAGCGGGGACAATGCCAAGGCTCGATCACTCAGTTCGGGTGTCATTATTTTTCATTACTCGTGGGCCAGTGATGTCGATGAAGGTGACCGTAGAATTAAGAAGGCTGGAGTGCCACAGAAAATCATTAAAATAATGTCAGAACGTTCCTGGGATATGTGAATATAAAAGATTGACCACCGCCAACACAAATAACGTTAATAATGGAAGTAACCACAAAATCAGAGAACACAGGATATGGTGTTTAGTGATCAACAATGCCAATGAAGATGGTACATTGATACACACAAACTTTGACTTAAAATATTCCAGTATGTCATTTATTTATTGATTGATTGATTTCATAGGTAGTTAGCAATTGTATATTATTCTCTGTGGTTTTTCGTTCCCCAGAAATAGGATTTTATTGGCATGAACAGTACTAAGAGAAAACTTTGTGTCACTTTTATATATTCAAAAGAAAGAAAAAATACAGTGTCTCTGGACATTTTTTTCTGGGATGCCAAAGAATGTTCTTGGGGTGAAAATGGTTCTGCCTTTTTTATTAATATAGGGAAATTATGGTTTTGAATTTTTGTATTCAAATTTATTTGAATTGGCTTGCAAAAATATGCAATAGTTTTTTCCTTGGGTGGAATATTGCTTGAATTTACATAATGTTACATAATGTTTCATTTTCATCATCTGTCACCCCAAATAGTGCTGTTTTTATTCCTGTCAGCAAAAGTGAAAAGAATTGAATTTGTCACAGCACGAAAAAAAAGGATGAAACGGGGAAGTGAAGTGGGGCACTAGTCACCTTAGGCGAGTGTCGTAGAAAATGTACACCTTTGCCAAATGGCGTCCCGGCCCACTAAAGGACTGATGCACTTACGTGTTGCTCACATCCGCCACCAGACTTTTCCCGTTATGACACGGATATGCATGTTTTTATGATTTACTGTCATTAATCTGAGATTAAATAATCTGTATGTATTTGCACAGGTATGAGTGTATATTAAGATGCAGGTGCTCCGTGTCCTTACAGCCTGTGGGAGTGCTGCCGCAGGTGCCGAGGATGAGGGGGAGGCAGAGGCTGGCTGGATCGAGGGGGCCGCCATCTTGCTGTCTGTGGTCTGTGTTGTACTTGTCACTGCCTTTAATGACTGGAGCAAAGAGAAGCAGTTCCGAGGTTTACAAAGCCGCATCGAGCAGGAGCAGAAATTCCAGGTGGTGCGCGGTTGCCACGTCATACAGCTTCCCGTAGCGGACATTGTGGTCGGCGACATCGCACAAATCAAATATGGTAAGTGTTTTGTAATGGGTAATGTAAGGTAATGTTTTCTTTTTTTTTTCTGCAGTACCACCACACCTCTGTAAATAGAATATTTACTAAATCAACATTTTAAAAAAGCCCTATTAAAAAGCCTACATGTTTATATAAATATAATTTTTGAGTTGCCCTCATTTCCCTTTTAAAAAATAAATCCCAGAAATGATCTGAGTTAATGGTCACTGCAGATTGATTGATTGATTGATTGATGTCTTTGTTTCGAACATGTAAAATTCAACAAAAACTATTAGTTGAAAACATATCAAACATATTTTGAAAAAAAATGAGATAATTAATGTAATTTGCCCCAATTTACATGCGCGAAAAGGAGTAGGAAGAAGTATAGACTTATTTAATCCTACCCCATAATTCAATGGATTGTTATCAATGACTCCATTTATCCAAGTATAGAGCCTGACATACTTGTCACACCCATAACAAAATACTTACAGTTCCCATCATATTTTACACACCTACATACATAGACCCTTACTTATCTTATAAAAAAGATATATCAATATATAAACATATCGTTATATATACATTCACATACACACACATGTACATGTACATACACATACATACACCTACATGTACACATACACATATACGCATCTACACCTAGCAATATTCCTATAAATCCATGTCAACACCTGGTGATCAAAGCCCTTCTTCATCCCTATACTTTGTGAGGATCATATCTTTATTTTTTTTTTTAAACTGGATAATGTTTGGACATTGCTTTAATTTAACATGCAGACTGTTCCATAATTTCACTCCACAAATCGAGACACAAATTTTTTTCATAGTAGTATGGACACTTAGATATTTTAGATTTAATTTCCCCCTCAAATTATAGCCCCCCTCTCTTTCATAGAACATTTTCTGAATATTTCCTGGTAGCAGACTATACCTAGCTTTATACATTAATTGAGCATGTTTTGCTTTAGCCAGGACAGAAATGCTTCTTGACAGTTTGGACTGTACATGTCTTAAGTGAGGTTTCCAGTAAATTTTGTCATCAATTATCACACCTAGGAATTTATTTTCAAAAACTCAATAATTATACCATCAATCTGTACCTGTATTTGAATGTTAGTTTTATATTTTCCAAATAACATGATTTTTGTTTTGCTCAAATTTAATGATAATTTATTTTTGTCAAACCATTATTTAATTTTGATGAATTCTGAAGTAATCAAGTCCAAAAGTTGCTGCAAATTCTCACCGGAACCAAAAATATTTGTATCATCTGCAAATAAGACAAATTTTAATATTTCTGACACTTTGCATATATCATTGATGTACATTATGAATAGTTTAGGCCCCAACACTGATCCCTGGGGGACGCCACAAGAAATGTCCAAACATTCAGATTTATATTCTCCCATCTTCACAAATTGTTGCCTGTTTTTTTGATAGCTTCTTATCCAATTCAACACCACCCCCTGATCCCATACCGTTCAAGTTTATTGATTAATATGTCATGATTTATTGTGTCAAATGCTTTTTCAGATCAATAAATACTCCAATTGCATACTTTTGGTCAATGGAATTTGTGATTTCTTCTATTAATTCAGATGTCTGCATTTGAATTACAGCAAAAAAACAGCAGAAGGTAGTGCTTTAATGCAGACGTTAGTGTCCTTTATGCAGAAGATGGTGTCCCTAATGCAGACAGTAGTGTCCTTTATACAGAAGGTAGTGTCCTTTATGTAGAAGGTAGTGTCCTTTATGCAGAATATGGTGTCTCTAATGCAGACGGTAGTGTCCTTTATGTAGAAGATGGTGTCCCTAATGCAGACGGTAGTGTCCTTTATGCAGACGGTAGTGTCCTTTATGTAGAAGATGGTGTCCCTAATGCAGACGGTAGTGTCCTTTATACAGACGGTAGTGTCCTTTATGCAGACGGTAGTGTCCTTTATACAGACGGTAGTGTCCTTTATACAGAAGGTAGTGTCCTTTATGCAGACGGTAGTGTCCTTTATACAGAAGGTAGTGTCCTTTATGTAGAAGATGGTGTCCCTAATGCAGACGGTAGTGTCCTTTATGCAGACGGTAGTGTCCTTTATGTAGAAGATGGTGTCCCTAATGCAGACGGTAGTGTCCTTTATGCAGACGGTAGTGTCCTTTATACAGACGGTAGTGTCCTTTATACAGAAGGTAGTGTCCTTTATACAGAAGGTAGTGTCCTTTATGTAGAAGATGGTGTCCCTAATGCAGACGGTAGTGTCCTTTATACAGAAGATGATGTCCCTAATGCAGACAGTAGTGTCCTTTATGCAGAAGGTAGTGTCCCTAATGCATAAATGAGTGTCCTTTGGGGGGCAATAGATTTGAGGTCTTTTTGTGGATTTTATGTCAGTCACACAATAGATTTGAGGTCTCTTTGTGGATTTTATGTCAGTCACACAATAGATTTGAGGTCTTTTTGCGGATTTTATGTCAGTCACACAATAGATTTGAGGTTGTATCCCTTCTTTTTTTTTCAGGTGACCTACTTCCAACGGATGGAATCTTGATACAAGGAAATGATCTGAAGATCGATGAAAGTTCCTTAACTGGGGAATCGGATCACGTGCGGAAAGCAGTAGACAAAGACCCCATGCTTCTCTCTGGTCAGTGTCCATCGGCCTGCGATTTATGTTTCCTAGGTGACCTTATTTTTCTTCTGCAGGAGTAGAGCAGCGAGTTGCAGTGGGACATACTAAGTTACTTATTTGCACTGTAGTTTTATCAACTTGACAATTCAAAGACATTGATGAATTAGTCCAACCTCACCCCTATTTTCTGTAAACTACGCCGAAGCCTTGTGTATTGAATCAATTATTCAACTCACAACAGCCTGACATTTTCTAAATGGATGAAAGGGGATCTTAATTATAATTTGAATTTCAATGAAGAGAGAAACGCATAAACTTGATGTGCAGTTATGAATTTCTTTCTGCTTTAATGGCTTGTCTCGAGGTCATGCCCTAGTTTCGGAAAGTCCTGAGAAAGATAGATACTATTGTTACATAATTTTGACAGAATAATATTTGTGCAAAGTGCACTTCTGGAAATCTGATGAAAATTATGCCATTGGTCTTTTCTTTTCTCCTCAGCTTATTTCAACTGACAATTTCCCTTAGGCTTTACTTGCAGTCGCACCCCGTATTTTAAAACGTATGGGTAAAAGCTGGTTGTCCATAATGGTTACGGTCCTAGCCCAATGTGCAGTGTGGGATTTAGGGTTTCCTTTTTAGTGTATTCATAATGCAGTAAATACTTTATATCCGGCTCAGAGATTCATGCAATTCAGTTTCTTTGCCATTACATAATTCTAGGAGCACATTGTTGTAAGGTTTCCCCCATACCTTTTGATTTAGGTATTTCTGTAGGTTGAGTTGAGTTGAGCTGTCATCAATTGACAAATAAACAAAATGGAAGCAATCTGAATAGAGGCACTATTATATTTTTTCCAAATGAATGTATATGCAGCTTGATGTTAAGGATCAGATGACTTGAATGACAATTTAACATAAATAGGAATTTTCCCAAGAGCCTTGCCTATTTTATTTAAAATGAATGGCCAGTTAAATGGTTGCTCCCCCAAGCATTCCATACTACTATGTTAATTTGTAGGGATAGACTGGATATTACAGTATTCCAATGTTTTGCCGTGCGATCTATAATCAGCTACTTGGACTGGAATTCAAATGTTTGTTAATCAACAAAAATGTTAAGAAAAACCCAATTACTTATTTTGTCGGAAATATTCATGAAGGAAATCCTAAGATCCCTGTGTGCATACATTTGCAACTAATTAATAATATCACTAAAATGTCCACCTTCATTTGTCAGTGTGCTATTAATTACATACAGTACTACTGAAAAAAACAGGGTTTAATTAGCTGAGTATTTGATCTTGGGAACCAAAAAGGTTTTGAGTGTCCAATCACAGTGCACATCCCCTTGCAGAACTGTATGAAGTGTATTAAGCTACATAATGTTACATAGCACCTCACCATTGCTATAAATTTGGCAAAAAAACTGTGTTACTAAATCTATGGTGCTGGTAAAACACCAGTGTGTTTCCATAGAGAGAAACCAGGTAGTTTGGAGGCCAGTGCAACATGATTGCCTATAAAATGTGATTCAGGAGAGAGATTATTTTAATAATAATACTGTTCACCACACAAGATCTGAGCGGTACTCTAGGTGATCCTCATTTGACCTGTGACCTCTGTCTGACTGGCCGCATATCTCAGGGACCCATGTGATGGAGGGTTCGGGTCGAATGCTAGTCACTGCGGTCGGAGTCAACTCTCAGACCGGGATCATCTTCACGCTCCTGGGTGCTGGTGGAGAGGAGGAGGAGAAGAAGGAGAAGAAAGGTATGTTGGTCACTCTCCGGTCTGTATGCATCTGGAATGTTGCGTCCAGCTGTAGCAGAGATCCGAATTACTTTTTTTTTTGGGGGATGGGACATGTTCAGTCCAGCCACTGTGCCAAAATGGGTGAAGAAGACGCTTTGCTTCCAGTTTATAAGTGCAGATTAGCACAGAGCTACGGAGTGCCTCTCTCCGTCCGCTCATCTAAACAAGGAGGTTGATGAAGTTCAATTGTTTGCAATGTTTCTTTTTGTATTAGTGCATGGCAACGTAAAGAATAATAAGTACTGCCTTCCAGGGTGTTCTCTCATGCAGCCACCAGAAGAACATTAGTGAATCGTTATGGTTCCTAAAGCTGAGCTACAGACATTAATGAAGGGCATTGAACGAACAAACCACATTCTGTATCACCTGAAATGTCTTTTATTGATCAAATGTGGTTAGGAAATGTATTTATCATGCTTATTGATCTTAATGCTGTGCTCACCGTTGCCTTGTTCTAAAGCGTATACTATGTTACTCATCACTTTAAAAGTAACCTGTTATTTTAGTTGGGAGTTTTGTGATCATTTATGGTCCTAAATAATTCAGGGACAAAAGCTGCATAAGTGGAAGGTTTGATACTATTAAGAATTGAGCTCCTATATTTTGCTTATATAATAATGTCCACCCAGTTCTCCAGTAGATGGGAAACATCTTTTTTTGCAGTTATGACTGTTCCTCTTCAGTGCTGAACATCATCTGTGTTTGCCTTTATTTAATAAGAATTTACTGGTGTAACTGGTGCTTTTTTGAAAAAAATAATAACATTTTCACCTCAAATCTTGAGAACATGGTTCCTTAAACAATATACTGCTCTGTGCTAATAATGTTGCCGGTGCATACGCTAACAGTGTAAGCTGCTCTCAGCTAGCATGTAGCTACGCCACCTTATTGTCTTATCATTCTGAAAATCACTATACAGGTCAGGCAGTGGAGGATGGCCAGCCGCCAGCAGGTAGAGTATGAACATGTGTCACCTGACCTCACTGTGCCCCAGGGGGCATCTATCAGCACAGTCACAGTTCAATTCTCCCCCCGACTACCCTTCCCTGCCCAGCCTCGCCCCGTCCCACCTACCCACCGGTTTACCCAACTAAACCCTCTCTTTAACTCCAGCCCCCAACCTCCCCTCCCCCCCATTCCCAATCCAGCTTCAGTCACAGTGATTCTTCACTTAAAAAGAGAAGCCTTCCAGTCATGTCTTTTTAAGTATGGGGGGAAAAAAAGCATCTCATCCATGTTCCTGCAGAGGCTGAGCTGATCCATGGGTTGACCGAATCCGCTGTAAAAAATTTTTAAACACAAATGAATAAATCACTTTTTTTTTTGGCGCATGGCACATCAATATTATCACCAAAGCAAATCTTCCTGGCAAAACGAGAACTGCTGGCTCGCTTTGTGATTTTGTGATTACTTTGAATGTGTTTTTATTGAATGATTAAACACCAGACGCTCCACGTTAATGATTTATTGCTTGTTTTTGATTGGTCCCCGCTGTGTTATAAATGATCAGTACAGCTGGGCTCCGTAGGCTGATGCTCTGCCTTAACGCAGATTAAAAAAACAATAATAATCTGTAGCATCCCTCTGTGGCCCTTCACCATCACTGCAAAAACCAGACTGTACCCCGCAAAAGTCAAAGTCAGATATAACTGATTTGGGGGTGACCTATCTGTTTGAGGTAAAAGATGGGCGACAAGTAGCCGTTTTTCTTTTCGCCTAGCAGAAAGTGCTGACGGGTAGTCAGACCTTGAGAGGGATTCACATTTATATTATAAAAACACAAAATAACAGTAAATTAAAACAGTAAAGCGAATCAAATCAGAATGAAACCACTTGAAGTTGATCATATTGGAGCAATATAACAAAATGAGCAAACTGTATGATTGTAAAGGCTGTGCTTTTACCTCTTGCTTTAATTAGCCTTGTAAAACACTGTAGGACATACTGTATATTCACTGTGCCAAAAACAATAAATCCGCTGATTCATTTTTCTAGCGGTTCTGATGGTTACAGGTTTAGCATAGGAGAAGCTGGTCAATCCACACTTATTGTGCCATTGATCATTGTGTACCTGTTTATTTTTTGTTATGTTTATCCATATTATGTGAAACCTGTCTTTATGTTGCATTGTGAATGTTATGCCTGTTAATAGCATTCTTCTCCCAGCGCTTTCATTTGGACTCGTATAAAAACAGTACTAATCATGGTGATGAGGCTCTTGTTTTTCTTAACCATGCTATTTTTGTTCACTATTTGTTGTCCTTTTTTATCCATTATTACTCGCTAGACCACTCCCATCCCTCCTCCCACCCCATCTCAACTATAGCTACCGATGGTGCTGCAGGCGCAAATGCCCCTGGTAATGCCAGCCTAGTCAATGGTACGTTGAGAAGACTCCCTTGTCCTTACCCAATGGGTATCTCCCTCTCCAACTGTTTTGATTTCCCCTTCTTATTTTCTGACTGTACACTTCCTTTGAATGCATGTCACCTATAGTTGTGAAACAGTCCTTTTTTCTATCTTCTCTTCTTTTTGTTTTTTCGTTTCCTTTTCTCCCATAATGCCTATGAATAACTTTCTCAGGAATGCCACAATAAGTAGTAAAAAAAAAATACAGAACGGATCCACCCTCATATACCCAAGCACGGATATCCCTGTGCATTTGGTTGGGACTGGACAGGCTAGGGGCAGCCCACGTTATTTCACAGGTCACGCAACATACGACTGTGATTCATGACCGATATCTAAAGGAGATGAGTCCGCGTTATGGGCCCATTGTGTGTGATCTGTTCTAAGAATAGAAGCGTAAAACCGCACACAGGATTCTGTTCTAGTTTGTTGACCTTTTCCCCTTATCAGTATTTTACCTGAATGGGGTTTTTTTTTTTTTTTTTCTTCTTCTTCAGTCTATCATGACTGAAAGGAATTGATATACTGCAGAGCTTGGAATATATTGAAAAGATTTCTGCAGACTTCAAAACTAACCCAGCAAGCAATCACCTATGGGCCCGCTGTCGGCAACTGCAGCAGTCCGATAGCAGCAGGATCGTTCACCAAACTATTTCCTTAACAGCTGATCCTCATCTTGACTGCCTCAGTCTCATATGTCCCCTAGCGGATCTCCATAGTGCTGATTTGTAGAATGCTAGAGGACCAATAACTGTGCCAGTGCCGATGGCGGGCCGTTAGTTGGCCATTCAATGATGCTTGCAAGCTGTGTAAAGGAGCACAGGAAGGTTTATGCAATATGATAAATATTATAAAAGCATTTCCCAGGTGTTCTGTGTTAAGAATGTTCTGGAGAATTATTCTCTTCCTTGTATTACTAATGTTTCAAAACAAAGAATCCTTCTCACTTGTTTAATATGCATAGTGTAAATGTGCACCAACTATTGTGGCAATTCCTTCAGCATGTGTACTATGTTGAAAGATTTTGGTAGCATGTTGGCATCCTGAGTTTTTTTTAAATTTTTTTACTTTTCATGCAAACCTGCTCACATGATCTTATTCTGTAATGTCTGCCTTTTTCTTTCTTTGCCATAGTATATTAAACTCCATTAGTAGCAAAAGTACTAGAACACAACTGATTTCACATTTTCAGGATTGCAGTACAACTGCATTAAATGCTTGATAATCATTTGACCCTTTTTAATTTACTGTTGTGAACGTGTAACTACGGCTACAATTTTAGCATGGGTATAAAGGTCACAGACATTGCAATTGAAAGAGCTAGTCACAAAATTTGCGAATGAACCTTATAATAAGTGAAATTCTCAAAATAAGCAATGAAATAAATAAGCAATTAAATAAATACTAAATACTAATACTACTTGTTGCTATTGGATTTAAAGAATTCAATTATTGACAGAGGTGATAAAATGGCATTTACACACAATTTTCTTATTTTCTAAAACAGAATTGCATTCAATCCAACCGCCTGTATCACCTGTCATCTTCCAAGTCCTCTTTTTTAACCAGTGGCCAAGGGGGAAAAAAACCAAGGGATTTTTCTAAGCTAATGGGTTCCATTTTTCATGAAGGAGGCACCATTTCTCAGGATTTCACTTTATTTTAGCATTGATCTTTATGGAGGTTATACATTTTACAATAGCCCAAATCCCCCACTGTCACAAAATCTATCTAGCTTGCTCTGAAAAGCTCAAGTTGACACATGATTCTCATCAATTAAATAAATATGTTATTTGCTAAGCTGTTAAAGGGCATATGGCAGGGTCCCCACATGCATAGAATTAAAAATATATATATATATTGGACCATCAATCCCTTATGAGCATCAATCATCTATTTATTTAGTATTTTCCTCTAACTATCAAATTGTCACAAGTACTTAGGCCACTGAATGTGACGTCACGTTGGGTAAACAACGGATTTGCCAGCAGCAAGCCTACTAGCCAAACACTGAAAATTACAAAAACATAAATAAAATAGTATCTTATAAATATGGTAAATGTGTGTGTTTGTGGCGTTGTATTAATTTGCGTCTTTCTGGGCATCGTAGCCATGTATTTCCAAGTAATGTATTCATGGGTAATGTTAAGATTTGTCCAAAGTAGGCTAAGAGAGAGGATTTTACAGACAGCTCTGTCAACACAAAAATACCTAGGTAGGCAGCACACATATTTTTGAGACTGACTAGCTACTTAGATGGCCTATCGGGCGTCAAGCCAGGCTTAACGTATGTCTAAAACCGCGTATTGTCCCATCTATAACGTTTGCGTTACATGCCTCATTTCAAATAACGGCATTCGATTAGCTTGATTGTGTACCTCACTTTACCACAGTTGGTTAACAGTTATTTACAACCAGACAAGAGTTCTCTCAACCCTGGAGAGCTAACCACACTTATATCAAAGTCTTGAAACTAGTGGCTATAGTGTTGTAGCGTTATTTGTTGCAGCTAGCTATTGGCCGGAAGAATAAAATCTAGGTAATCTAAGTAAAAAGGGGGTAATCCCAAACGCGCTACAAGCTGGCTATATAAACAAGGAACTGTAGGTGCTCAACAGAAGGACCAGTGAATAGAAAGGATACCAAACCCGGACTACTTCGCTAGGACTAACCCGAGATAAGGAGGACTGGAGCACACAGACCTTATCTCGGGTTAGTCCTAGCGAAGTAGTCCGGGTTTGGTATCCTTTCTAAAATCTAGGTAACGTTAGCATGCAATTTTGGTCATCATGAAGACATTATCCTCCAGAGAAGCCTAGTAAATGTTAAAGTAACCCCTACTCTTATTTCAAAGATGTGAAACCCGTAGCTAATGGTGTCATGATCCTTTGTTTTACTATCCACAGTCTGTGGATCGTTTTTCTTGGTATGCTGAGCTGTAGGGGGTTAGTGCTATCCAAGTACATGAATGTAACCTTTCGCATTTATTGAGATATAAAATTAAACACTTGCTATATAAACATAAACAATATAAATATATGCAGTGGTTAAGATCAAACATTCCATTCAGATCAGTGATTACATTTTTGTAGGTGGTTACTTTAACCACAGAACTGTGACTTGAATGCTTTAACTCACTCGATTAGCTGGTTTGTTTACCCAACCTTACGTCACTTCCGGACTGGGAGACATACAGGCCTTTATTAACCTCGCGAGCTCAGCCTTTCCTCCAAAAAGAGGAAAGCCTGGCAAACAATCACTCGAAAAACAGAGATACGTTTGCAACAGCTCAGGGGTGGTGCCCTTTGGTCAGCTGCTTCAATCGACCAATTGTAGGAAAGCAGGTGTTCGGCAATAGGAAAGTGTTGCTGGCGAGAACGTCTCTTTCAGCAATGAGATTTTTTATGCAAAGACGCTGTATTGGCTTCAAAGACGCAGTTTTGTGAATGATGCACTTTAATTACTTAATTAGATGTCTCTTTATTTACTTCTTAAAATATCTCCCCATATATATACATTTTTCTATATACAAACTGTCTTTGTCTTTTTGTTTCACCGGGGAATGAATGTAAATAGAGCAACAAAGCGCAGGCGGAAATCGGGGAAGTGCCACATCCGTTATCTCCGTTTTTCAGCAAAGACTGTCTATACTAGGCTTTTTTACATGGCAGAATAAATCCAAAAAGTACTACATTTATTTAGTATTTTAAAATTATGATGCAAACATCCCGTTACCACAGCTATTTGCTAAATAATTTTACAAAGTGGTGTTTGACCTGCAACATGTCCTTTAAGTGTGAGCCAGTATGATTCATCTCTTACTTCGTTCTGTTCGGGACTATCAAAAAAGACTTTCATGGACTTGTCTTAAAGAGTAAATTAGCTGGAAAATATCAGCATGTATATTTTCATCCAGACTGTTTCTTTGCAAACCTCTTCATTTTAAAATCTATGCAAATAAGCAAATTTAAAAAAAATCATTTCATAACCAATTTCGGGCTGTCTGACCTTCCATATGAAGGCCAGAATCATTTGTTCCCTATCTTCTGTTAACTTTACTATTTTACACATATACTATTTAAACATTTTGTTGATCATTATTTACCAACTGTCCTTTCTCATTTCACTAAGTTGGCAGATTTTTGAAGTTTAAATAAATTAAATCTGTGACTTCTGTGCAAAAATTGTAGCCTTAGGTATAACACATGAATTCAGAGATGGTTTCTTACATCTCTCACTTTTACATACTCCATGCTCATCTTGTGAAAAGATTAATGTTACTCCATCTACAATTGGTCGATGGTAACATTGCTTTATATAAACGGGTAATATTCCTAAATTATTAGGATTGATTCTCACACTATATTTAAGGTTTGTCCACCATACTAGATCATAAAATAAAATCAATTTGTGATTTAATAAATGTTTTTACATTAATGTTCTTATAGGTTTTGATTTTGTAAAAACACAAGGTACATGCATAAAATTTATCTTAATGTCAAACCTGATATATCACTTAAGCAGTACAATTCCTTGGCAATCCATAAAAAGTTTAGCCTTTTTTTTGCATTGGATGCAGAAGATTGTAACATCAGTGTGACCAAATTGCCCCATATTCCTGATTATTGTGAAGGCAAGTGATGCATAAAATGGCTTTTCTCAATATTTCCGTGGTGTCATTGGTGTTATAAAGATATCACATATGGCCATTCCCTTTTGTGAGCAAGTGAAGACTATTGTGCAATGAGACTATTTATCAGTCTGACACATAAATATAACACCATGGGTTTCGCTATTAGGATATATAAAATATTGATAATTTAAAACAAAGTGTTAATAGACCCAGATTGTTAATAGACCCAGATTGTTAATAGACCCAGCTAAGATCATAATGCTGCACAATTTCAAAATGATAGCTAACAACGGCAGTTCAGTGGAACTTCCACTGCGCCAGTTCTTAACATGCTATCTTTTGATGCTCCGTAACCTCAGCGTTGGCTGGCATTATTTCATGTGTAGCTGACTATGTCATTAACATACAGAGTGTTGGGATCTGTGTTGGTCCTATTATGTTGGCCTCTCGTCATTCAAGGCACGTCAGGAAATATATTTTTATAAGACGCTCCTTACTAAAGTAAAAGTAAATACAGATTTAGATGGTTTGATACCATTTACTTTTATACATATACTCAATTGAATATACTGTAATGAAACATTTTTGAAAAAATTATGCAATAATTATATATGAGATATTTTAGCACAAGCATAATTAAAATGAAAACGAGTGATACCGTGTCAGGGAAACTCACTACAGAGCGGGCAGTCAAACTGGTACTGCAGTTTCATCCACTAGGAAAGGGCTTATGTTAACCTCCAAGTGCAGTATGCTATTTCTTTAAACAGTAAAAATATTAATGGAAATTGCTTCCAGCAAAAATAAATAAGAGAATTTACCATTTTATTGTAAACAAACATGTATGTGTGTGCACACCCGGTGCAGAAAGCAACAGTCTGGCAAAAGTAATCTAATGAAAGGTGTTTCACAAAACAACAGAGCTTATCACTGGTGGAAAAACACTTACACAGTAGTTTTAAATAATAAACATTGTATTCTTTTGAGACTCAACAGTGCTGGCTTTATCATTGTATTGCGTTTACCTTGGTTTCAGCATCCTTTTATGCTTTTAAGTTTGAGATGAGCGTGTCAATGAAATAAACCTGAAAAATGACCCAACCCATTTAGCAAGGAGCTTGGAGGAACGTGCACTGTTGACTGCTGTAGCAATAATTTTTGTTGCATGTTTATATACAAAGTTCCACACTAGCTACCAAGTGACATGTCAAGGTGAAATAGCTGTTGGACATGTACACAAACTATTTTCAATTAAGGATACTGATGACTGCTTTGTTGTGAGGACATTCTATATGAGTAGAATTTACGCTTGTCATTGTGTAATCGTAGTGATAGTTAGTGACCTTGCTTACTCGAGACCTCTCTTACTCTAGTGCTTATCCTATTAATGCTTACAAAACCATGCCTGCCCTAATAACCCTTAACATACCTTACCCGTACAATTCACTCATATCATAACAGATATATTAACCCTTTCCTTCACTATCATGATAACCTTTAACACTGAATACATGTCCAGCTTACATTGTCCTAGTATTTACTTCACTGCATAATATAAGCCTATATGTATCTTAACATACAGCACAGTACCCAGTAAAACCAATAATAAATCAATACATTTATATTGTAACAGTATAAAGTGTGATTTCAAACCGACTGATACGTGTTATTGTACTTTCCATTACATTTATTCTCACCAAGAAGTTAAATGTTATTGTTTTTGAGAATTAAATGAATAGAATGGTTATGAGCTGGCCAAAAAGACATACAGTACATACCAGGGTTGTGCAAAATTCAGAATTTAAGAATTGGCCCCCATTCAATTCATGAAGTTGGAATTTGAATTGAATTGGCCACAGGATGTTGAATTGGAATTGGAGTGACAGGAAGTGGAATTGAATTCATTGCAATTCAAAGAAATTCCACTCAGTCACAGAAGAATTTTATTAAATCTAACATATTTTGCTGCAAAATATAAATAATTACATCATTTATTTCAAGAAATTATTCCCATTTGTTCCTTTACATGTAGAATAATGAATAATCTTGTTTTTTCATTTAAACCTTAGCACTCAAACGAACGACAGAAAGTCATGGTAAATGCAATTATAATTTATTCGAATCCACAACCCATTGTTCAAAATTGTTACATTTAATTGTCCAGCTCTAACCATCAAATTTAGTAGACTCTCAAACAAACACTGTTAGGCCACCTCATCTTGTTTGGATCCATTTTGAAGACTTTGGGGTAAAGTAAAGCATTCTGGGAAATTAAGTGTTCTTCCACCATGTTCCACAAAATAAAAGTTAAATTAAATATAATGATTATTCTATAGATGGTACCTTGAAGATTCATTGTTGGGATAAAAACATTTATTGTTAATAAAATCTAATGTTTAAAAGCATACCATATGTTGTTTGTATGATAATGTGTTTAATGTACAAATCATATTGAGATATAAAGCCTTACTGTTAAAAGCTACACCTACAGTATGTAGTATATGAATTTCTTTGAATTTCATAGAATTTTAATTCTACTTCCTTTAATTCAAATTCAAATTGCAATTCTGCATCCTGTTTGCTACCTCAATTCAAATTCAATAATTTAATTGGAGTTTGAGGCATTCTCAATTAAATTCTGAATGGTGCACAACCCTGTTACATACAAGCTTTTTTTTCTGGTTGTTCTCATTACTTCAGTAAATTAGGTATTAATACAGGTGTGCAACTACGAGGCACATATTCTGTTCCCAACAACGAATAGTTAGTTATTTTAAATACATACCGAGGTCTGCTCTGTACTCTGTGGAGAAAGACTTGCTTCTGTACCGGACTTGCACACGTAGTCATATGATTATGTTACAAGAACCTCAGTGCCAAACGCAAAAGCACTCTACACTTTGGGAAAGAATTACATTTTTCTTTAGAATATATGTTTTAGGGCTTTTCAGCTTTTTATTGTAGAGCACAGAGTAGAGAGACAGGAAGAACTGGAGAAAGAGAGGGGGAGAGACATGCAAGGGTTGATTCGAACCGCCAATGTCGCGGTTCACAACAAGAAAGTGGATGGTGCTCTACAGGCTATGCCACCGACATCCCCAAGAATAACATTTTATGAAGTTTTGTGATTCGGATGCTGTGCACTTTACAAGACTGTATCAGAAGGGTGCTTGTAGCATTATGCATTTTGTATATATCTTTCAAAGTATGCAGGTTGCTTGGTTGAACTTAGCTAGCTTGCTCGGAAACTGCCCGACTAAACTAGGTAGCCTATTTTGAACAAACGTCAGCTAGGTAGGCTATCAGCAGTCCACAATTGCCAGCTTTCTGCTGTCATAAGTCCTTTATTGTGGTAATAATATCTATGAGTACAGTTGCTGGCTCGTATAATATCTTTACATAGGCTTGTGGTGTGACCTCCTAGACACAACATATTAAATGACGTATAGTCAACTCCAGAATTATTGGCACCCTTCATGGAAATGAGCATAAATGGCTATAAAACATTTTTAAACACATACAATGGGCCTCATTCAAGAATATTCTCTTATTTTCTCTTAAATGTCTCTTATATTCGTTCTAGAGAGATGTTTATACGTGGACTTCACGTTGGATTCACCAAACGCCCCTAACCTCCAGAAATATTCTTACAAAACAGTGTAAATTCACCTGTTCTTAAATGAACGTGCATTCACGTGAATTCTCTATTAGCATAATTAACGTCCCTAAAATGCCATATAGGACCAGCTATCCTGCCCCCTATACCCAGAAGATGCATTCATAAAACTGCCTTCTTGCCAAAAAAGCAGTAGAGAAAAAAGGAAAAAAGACAACATTGTTGAGCACGTTGTGAATAAATATATTTTTTATATCGGTAGCCTATACCATCGTTTGGATCAGTGTGCGGGTTTCTTTCATTAATTTTTTCCCTAATTTATTTTTGCATCCTACACACCTGGATTATAGCTCTCATGATTACATGAATTCCGCAAACAAATTTGAACATGCACTGTCTTGCTGCGCCAACAAGCAGTCGTGTGCTTTCCTGGCCTCAGCCAGTGAAACGCATGGGGAAAAAAGAGACAAAAAAATATGTTCTAGGCAAATTAGTAATTCTGGAGTGAATTATTTCAGGTTGATAATATCAGGCAAGTCGTAAGCTCCTCTGGACCAGGCAGCGAGAAAGGCTATTTGCATCTAGGCTATTAACTTGGACGTTGATGGAATTGAGGCTATTGTTTTCGATTGAGGAAAGTAAATGCAGGCTGCTTGATATTCATTTATGTGTAGGCTCCAATATATACTGATTGTACTGTAGTTCCAATGATGATTGGGCAAATTCAGGTGCTTCAATTTATAGGCTGCTCTCAGTAAGGGCAACCCTCTCTTTGTGCAACCCCTCCAAAGAGCTTGTTGACGTGGATGTGGCATCTAACAGATTTGGAAACTTTATAACCCCAAGATTCCACTAAACAGTGCAGTTCTGAAACTGTGATGCTTAAGTTCTTCTTAGCCTCCCTCACCATCTTCCTCACTGTGTGTGGGGGCAATATGCACATGCATCCTCTTCCTCACTGTGTGTGGGGGCAATATGCACATGCGTCGTCTTCCTCACTGTGTGTGGGGGCAATATGCACATGCGTCGTCTTCCTACAAAATTGGCAACTGTTGGCAACCTGGCAGTGCTTTGTGGTATTTTAAACCGTTTATGTATTTTGTACATCCCTGATTTTTGTTTCCCCATGGTGATGGATGGCAAAGGGATGAGTATGTACAACCTCATACTTACGTATGTGAAACAGGAAATGGTGAAAGGGAACAATACAGTTTTTGGAGACTGAGATAAAAAAAATTAAATAAAATAGAATTTCATCTCAGATGCCACTTTGTTTGATTTTATAAAAATATTATTTTGGGTTGCAAATAATTTTGACCCCTATGTTTTTGAGAAAAATACCATTACTCAAAAAAGAAGTTTTTTTATAAAGAATAATTTTTATTAGAGTGAAAGTAAATGATTTCAATCATTATGTGTATTAATTTTATACAATAATTTTATCTTATTTTCATGAAGAATGCCAATAATTATGGGGTTGACTGTATACCTAGCTATACATACGTATATTTTATAGGTATTATGTATTAAATATTTAATTAAAATTTAATTGCATAGCATTTTTTTTAAACATTTTACAGAGATTCTGTCACAAAGACGCTTTACAGAAACAGAAAGGAAAAATATGTTTTCTCCTCCCTTGTAACAGTTAAAAATTCTTATTGCACAAAGATGGAGCATTATTTTCTATTTCCAGGAGGCATTTTCAGTGTGGTATTTTATCAGTGCTGGACAGAATCACTAGTCTCAACAGTATTTCACATATCACTAGTCCCAGGGTTCCTGTCTGGATGATACCAATATAACTGTTCTGTCTACACAGCGCTGATGCAAAAAAGCCTATATTTTGTAGTGGTGGAGAAAGAAAGAAATATGACACTAAATAAAATACAGTCATCCGTTGTTCTGTTCAATCCCTGAATCATGCAAATGCAAAATCATTTACAAAATGTCCCTCACGCCCGTGTGCGGTTTCAGTCAAGCGCAAAGCACAAAACCATGTACATCACCAAGACAGCATTGGTTCTGCTTTCCTTGTTGCTGTACCAGTGAACAGGGAGTTGATGCCGCTGTGACATCACCCTTTCCAGTCGTAAAACTGATTTAGCGAACTCTGCAATGACGGCACGAGCTGTCATCTCACAGTGGCCTACTGGGGAACTGGAGAAATCAGAAACCTTGCAATAGCTCTCAAAGATAATGCAGATGATATACAGTATATATGACGATTCTCTAGTCTTTTCACGTCTTTTGTACAACAAATTCTGGCGTTTAACAAGCAGCTCTTTTTGTTGTTGTTTTTAAAATTATTATTTATTTTTACCCTGTTTAAATCCCTTTGGTGATTCAGCATGCGCATCCTGGTCCGAGTGTTGTTTCTGCATGCCGTGTGTCGTTCTGTGCTTGTGTTGCTCTCTTCCTCATTGTGTTTAATGTGTGACTCCTTTGTCTTGATATTTTGTGAAGTATCTGAATTGCTTTTCTTGTATAATTGATTAATGGAGTTCCTTCTAGTCAGTAACATGAGTATGTCACTTCAGCTTATTTTCATTCTAATTGGACATCTAAAAATAATAATTAAATAAATGTATATATATATATATATATAAAACACTTCCCTACAATGGACCAAAGGTGCCTTCCATTACAGTATGGCACTTTATGATTATGTATGTAGATGCCACTGAATCAAAGTTAGTTTGCACTTTTACTATGAGCCAGCTACCATTTTAATGAATGATATGGCTGCTGTCAGCTATGCATTAGTGTCGGAAAATCCAGACCCCTCTGGCAACTTATGACGGCTTTCAATAATTGTTGTTATTGATGCAGTTTGACTTGTGTGTGTATTGACCCAGGTCTAACAATGGCATGCTACATTAATCCAGATTCTCTGCACTGACAACTGGTGAGAGAAAGTAATGGTGGTGAATCTCCACTGCCACTAAGGGTCACTAAAGCAATTTATCACCAGGCAATTCTCATTCATTGACTTCTTTCATTATTTAGTCAACACTGGGTCAAAGACGATTGTGGTGACATGATGTAGCATATTTTTTGAACTACACTGTGGTCCACTGTACATATTGTTTCGTAATTGTAGTGATATTCATAGCATTAAAATACTGGATAACGTGCGAATTAAATGCACGTGCTTCATATATTTTCTAAATTCTGTTTTGTTCTGTGCACCTTCCAAAAAAAAAATCTCTGTACATACAGATATTTGTGTTTGTGCTGTGTATCATGAAAATATGTTTAATGTGGTGTGGACAGTTGTCTTAACATTCTAGGGAAAGTCCCAAGGCCAACAAACCGCATATGTAATATCCATAATATTTTATATAGACACACTTAAAATACAAGGGATTGAAAAGAATTATTTTGTCCAATGACTCTGCATTAAAGAGAGTAAATTTGATTACAACAAAAAAAACATTTCTAATCTTAATTTGACAGTGGATAGTCCACAGTCACATCACCCTCACCCACACTAGTCATGTGACTTGTCTTCAGATATGCATTAGGTGTGCTAATTTGCCTCTGGGCCCACAGCATGCATGTCGGCAAGTCTGAAAACATGCCCGCAGTTCATGAGCCACATCACACAAACCGCTGCAGCCATGCGCCTCGCAAGAGGAAGCCGACACATAACTTTCATTTATGATGCAGCATTTGTGTTATGTATGTTACTGTCATGGATGATGTGAAATAAATATTCATTTTTCTGTCTTCCTTTTTTATTTGATTTCACTGTGATGTCCTGTGTGATGGATGTTTTATCGTCTGCTTTTTTTGTTATTTTGGTTCTGTGTCTCGTATGTCTTAATCATAGGTAAAATTCAGGATGGAAATATGGAGAACAACCAGAACAAAGGTAACATGCTTTCACTTATCCTGGTTTGTGCTTCCCCAGCAGTGTAGGTCCGCACCCCTCCATTAGATCTAATGTCTATGTTTACAGTGTTGTCACTTATACCTCCCAGCTGTCTCCTTGCTCTTGTGGGCATCCAGGATTATTTATCTGTCTGATGTTGTTACTCCAATACTCATTGTAAGATGCAGAAGAACAAATTACATTGAGCCTTGAAGTCCATCTGGTACCATGATTTGAAAGCATCTGCCGTGTCTTAATAGATTTGAATTGCATAAAGTTATTTTGTGATAAGTAGTTAATGAGTAGGCAACCTTTCTGACAAATGATGGTGGAGATCTGAAAATGTCATTCTGTGGTGTATACTGTATAAATGAATTGTGCTTACTAATGTTTATGAATTTAAAAATTAACATTTGAAGGCGTAACAGCTATTTTATATATTTTATCCCTCATGAGCATTCTTTTTAATGTGTAGCTATGTGTGTTGCTCTTAGAAGATGATATGATTTCATTTGTTGTCTTAGAGTGGGAATCAGAAAGCTACGTTGTGGAATACTGTGACATGATTTTTGTAAAGGTGTGCTGAGGTTTAATATTTTAAACCAATGACACACGTCAGGTTCCGCCATGCTGCTTCTTTAACAGAGGTTAACAATGCTTTTACAGGATGTGGTTAGAAAACGGCCCTTCTGCGTTGAGGTATCTGGGGTTTTTATTGTAACATGTATAAGATTTTAATGAGGGGAAAACGGAGAAATTGCCTTTGGTATATCAGTGAGTTGTGGCCACATTTCTCCAGGCCCTGATGGTCAGAATTAGGAAGTGATGGTTGGAGTTCTGGGCCCATATTCATCAAGTGTCTCAGTGCAGGAGTGCTGACCTAGGACCAGTTTTAGCTTTTTAGCTCAGAATGTTTAAGGTTAGGGTATGTTCAGCGGAAACATGATCCTAGATCAGCACTCCCACTCTGAGATACTTAGTGAATACAGACTCTAGACTAATGACTGGAGAGTCATGGTTCCTAAATTCTCGTGTCACTTTGCTGCGCTAGACTTGGTCAGAGTAATTTGCTCTGCAGCATATGAGTGGGGTTTGGAATATCACCATCTCTGTGGATACTGTGAAAAAAATCTAAATATATCCTCCCCAAAGGTTTTGTTGTCAACTTGTTGAAGCATTCCATAGAAACAGTTGATTCCAAAATATGTCTGTTCTGATCATTTCAGTTAAGAAACAAGATGGTGCAGCAGCTATGGAGATGCAGCCTCTGAAGAGTGCAGAGGGAGGGGACGTGGACGAGAAGGAGAAGAAAAAGACCAACGTCTCCAAGAAGGAGAAATCTGTTCTTCAAGGAAAACTGACTAAGCTAGCCGTTCAGATTGGCAAAGCAGGTGCAGTAGCATGTGTTGAACAGAGTCAAAGAGTTTTGTGGATTTTGGTGTAAGTCCATGAAGTAGCATATGTACATTGCTTATTGGTACCTTGATTAAGTTGAATTTACATTCCATATGTAACTATGGAATTACAATGAAATCAATTTTTGGATGATTGGTACATAATTAATCAACCTTTATTTTGGACAGCACGATTTACAAATTCTCACATAGCACGTCATAGTGGACATTTTACAAAATAACAGAAAGAAAGAAAACTGTAAAATGACTCCCAGACCCTTTATCAGCCCTTAACCTTGTAAAATGGTGGGGTACACAGACTAAGAGCAGCACAAGAGGAAGCTCAGTACATACTGATTAAGAGAGACTGGGCAGTCATGCAGTCAGAGATTATTTTGTTCTCACAGCTTTTTGTTTTGTAGCCCACGTACAGATTACTGCTTTACTTTACATTACTTTACTGTTTAAGGCCAAAGGAAATGCGATATATAGTATCATCATTTATGAAGAAAGGTGGCAGCTTCTCGATTACAGAATAAAGTGATTGAGAGAGCTGTCAAATAACTCAGGTTGAGTGAAGATTTTATAATGTTAAATAAAATAAAGTGTTTTTAAAGTGTAACTCCCTCAGAGCCCCTGAGGGAGTTACAGAACCAGAGTGGCCACCTCACAAGATAGCAAAAGCCTCTTCTGTCCCCTCAGAGCTCCGCATGGTTATTTTTAAAGACTTGTGTACTGGAGGGGCTGTTCCCTCTTCCTAATAATGTTCACTTTATTTGTTGGCTACATCCTTTCGTCTTACATATGCAGACAACTTGATGTTTTCCTAACCACCTCAAACATTGGCTGGAAGTAAGAAAGGAGACTCCCTGCAAGGACATACATTATTTCAAGGCTGTTATACACTATTTTAGAAGAGGTCTTATCAGTGACATCATTATCAAGAAAGAGGGAAAAAAGAACATTTAATGAAAAGCAGATTACTTGCTAAAAAACGAGTACAGAGATATGCTTATATGTACAGAGATATGTTTATATGTTAACATTTTACTCTTGGCTCAGAGTAAAGTGCATATAAAATACATGAAAATAAAAGAAACAATAAAAATATGATCTGCCAGTGATGAACTGTACTTCCTGTTGCCAAGTAAATCTCTGGCTTGTGTAGCTATGTGATGGATTGTACAAATCAGTGGTTTGGTAATTTGTTGTGTGCAATATTGCTTGGGTTGTTTGTAAACCACTAAACAATGTGCACTGTTTTGCAGCCCACAAATAGGCTCTGACAAATGCTTTGGCAATCAATGTATTAGAGTACACACAGTACAGGCCCTTACAGTAAGAGATACTGATTTAACATCACCTCTCAAGTGAAGCTTGTGTGATAAAGGAAACATTCGCTTGTCTTCCTCCAAAGGGGACAAACATTTTTTTTGTTCCAAAGTCAACAGAGTACATAGAGACACTAACCTGTTTTGGGTGAAGCCTTCAGCAGATGTTCATTTCAGTCAGGCTTTGCTTGAGAGGTGATGTTAAATTGAATTATATATTTTTTGTGGCTTAGCTGCCCATTATTTCAGGCTATTACATTTTCTATCCATTAGAGCCTTACCACTTTGTCCCTGCTGTCTGTTAGGTTTGGTGATGTCAGCCATCACAGTCATCATCCTGGTGCTGTACTTTGCCATCGACAACTTTGTGCTCCAGAAGAGGCAGTGGTTGACAGAGTGCACTCCTATCTACATCCAGTATTTTGTCAAGTTCTTCATCATTGGCGTGACCGTCCTGGTGGTGGCAGTCCCTGAGGGGCTCCCTTTGGCTGTCACCATCTCTCTGGCCTATTCCGTCAAGGTAATCTACCGCAGCTGCGCACTCCACCTCTTCAGCACACAGCCAGTAGCATATATCCCCTCATTAAGTGGTTCCCATCTGCCTTCATCCTGACAATTTATGGGGAAAAGATCATTGTTTCTTTTCTGTTCATGACATACCAGTACTAGAACATTCCATTGGTCCTGGCAGGCCCTTAAGCACCTGCACTTTATAGAGATGAAGTAGAGGTGGTCAACTTATTATACGCATTAACAAACCCATTATGGTTGGTAGTCTTTATATAAATGTGACATTTCATGAAAATGGCTAAATGGTTGTTTCCTAAAAAACAGAAAATGATGAAGGACAACAACCTGGTGCGCCATCTGGATGCCTGCGAAACCATGGGCAACGCCACGGCGATCTGCTCGGACAAGACCGGCACGCTGACCACCAACAGGATGACAGTGGTGCAGGCCTACATGGGCGATGTGCATTACAAAGAGATCCCTGACCCCGGTGCCCTGCCTCCCAAGACCCTGGAGGTCGTTATCAATGCTATAGCCATCAACAGCGCCTACACCACCAACGTACTGGTAAGGTTCCAAGGATATGAATGTGAATCTTCTTTCCGTTACCTGAGCATATTCCAATAGCTAGTATGGAGTGTGCAGCACACTCGCGGCTCGATCTTACAGTTGGTGCTAAGCGGCGGGTACCCAAACACAAGCGTTTTTGCTAGTTTCAGATCGACACAGATGTCATTTTCTCGTCCAGCACCCATGTTTTTTTGAATAGCAAATGCACCTGCACCCATTTGGGTGGGTTGGTCTTAAGGTATGGTCAGGCGCATTGTTGGTACATTGCTATTTTGATGCATCTCTTTGTTAGGCAGCACGCAAATCAAAATCTGCAGTGGGGTTGCAGCTGTGTTGCTGATAGGAATGTTAGGCTGCTTCAGTACAGTCAACCTCAATCAGATCCTAGAGGGCATGAATGCTGGTACAGAAATGAAACGGCTAATTTGAACCACTGTCCCTTGATATATTGTAAATTAAGTTGTGCATTAATTAAAACGTCCCCTCTCAGAGTCACATTATAAAATCAATATGTATGTATTCTAAATTAGAAAAAGCCCTGAAGCATAAGGTTTTAATATAGAAACAACCAAAGGTCTTAGGAGTTACTCAAAATGCACTTAAATCGTTCCCAACATGGGAGGTGTCCTACATTCTTCTGTGCTGCTGGTAATTGGAGTTATCTATTTTTTGCCATCTGCCTCCAAATTTGCAGATTTTAAAGCCAGAAATTCATTAAAAGAAGATTCTCTATTCTCTGATATAGTTCAAGGTTTTTTTTTTTTTCTGGGGGTGGGGGGTCTGCCTGGCTGGTTCTTGGATGCAATTCTGAGCACACATACGTATTATACTGTATTCTGCTGTTAAGAGTTTGCTTACTTGACACTTGGGAATTATGGAGAATGATGGCACTGGTTATTAACGGGTTGCTATTTTATATTTTCATTTAAATATCGAGGCTGCTTTTGCTTCCAGCTGTAATATTGATTAGTTATGCTGAATTAATTACGTGGAAGCTTTTTCCAAACAAATTACTGACACATACTATACCAATATACCGATTTCTCACCCACCAACCAATCGTCCAATGAAACAAGCAAAAATGATGATGTTCAGAATCAGATCACATTTACGCATCACCCTTATGGAAATGTAATATATTTGAAAATATTTTGAAATCGAAATATTATTAATATATCGAAACGCACAATATATTGCAAAATACAGAATTTATTGTGGCTTGCAATATATTATACTGCTCTGATATCATATTGTTTTGAAAATTCCACATATTTGAAATATATTCAATTTGCGTAAGGGAGGGGAAATGTCAAACCAGGTATACTGTAGAAGAACAGTCTGACACATTTCCTACTGCTGACACTCTTGAAAGTAGAGTGTGTGATCTCACAATCAGGGCTGTAGGAGGTGTCCCCTCTGTGATCTGCTAGCCTCCACATCTCCTGCTGCTTCCAAACAGGTTATCTGGCTGTAGTCATGTGCCACCTGTGTCATGATCAAGACTCACGGTGTTCCATGTCAGAGTAATCCTCCTCCCAGTGTCTTCAGCAACGCACACCATCTGCCTGGTCGACTCCACCCAATTCACTTACATAGACACTGAGGAGATATTCTCTGGCTTGGTGTCTTGTGAGGGCTGGGTGTCTATATACAGTTAGATGCAAAAGTATTGTGTCAAATTGGTTGTTTTTCCTCTGTACTAATCAAATTTGTATTTTCAAATCAAAAATCAAACAATGACTATGAGGCAAAATTCACAAATATATTACAAGAATGTCATTCAATGAGTCAACCACCCCCCCTCCCCAAATGACCATCAGCTGTTTCAAATTTCACAGATTTGCAATATTAATGTATAGTAATCATTTATAAATGGAAAGCTATGAGTGTCAGGGCATGGGTCATATCCTTTGGAAGCGTTTGTCGTCAACTTTATAAGCAAGACAAGAAAACTGTAGATAAGGGCCGGAGAACTGACTATGATGACCAAGAAAGCTATTGCGAGGATGAAAAAAAAGGAAAAAATGAATTGCAGCTATTGCGGAATGTTTGTGTATTCCAAAGTCACCAGTATGAATGCCCTAAAGAAGACACTAACTACTGATAGACTTAGGAAACACCAGCGATCAGGCCATTCACGAAAGACATCAGAAAGTGATGACAAGATGAATATAAAAAAATAAATTGCTAATGATCTCCATACATTGGGGCTTAAAGTATCGCAGGACACTGTGCGCAGAAGACTGAGAGAGGCAAATTACAAAGGCTACAGTTCGGTGTCCAGAAATATATGGTCCACCAATATTCTGAGAAATGCCACCAAACTCATTGGACCGAAGTTGATCATGCAGCAAGACAACGACCCAAAACATACAACGAACTTAACCAAGGAGCTGATCAGGAAGAAAAGGTGTTTGACGTGGCACGTTCAGTCACCAGATTTAAACCCCATTGAACATGCTTTTCACTTTCTCAAAAGGAAACTGAAGTCTGAAACGCCTGCAAACACACAGCAACTGAAAGAGGCAGTGGTAAAAGCTTTTCAGAGTATTTCAAAGGATCATATCATGAACTTAGTGATATCCATGAGTCGCAGTCTCGATGCAATCAAATGTAAGGGGTATGCAACTAAATATTGACCTTGCAAGTCAATAACTTTGTCAAAACTTACTTTGTCCCAATACTTATGCTGACTTGAAATAGGGGGACTTGACTCATTGAATGGCATTGTTGTAATATAGTCCAGTGTCTGTTTAAAAAAGCTGCATGAAATAAATTAAGTCATTGTGAATTTTGCCTCGTAGACATTTGATTTGAAAATACAAATTTGATTAGTACAGAGGAAATACAGCAAATTTGACGGAACTGTCCCAACGTGTGTGTGTGTGTGTGTGTGTGTGTGTGTGTGTGTGTGTGTGTGTGTGTGTGTGTGTGTGTGTGTGTGCGTCGTGAGCCATGATCGTGGTACTTTTTGAAGAATTCGTAACTTGAAGAATCCTTATTTCAGTTTAGCTTCTCTCTGGTGAAAATCCCATTCATTCAGTATTGTAATTAAGAAGTATCTGTAATTTATTTGATTTGCAGTTCCATATGTTGTTATGCAGTGAGATGAATCGCTGTGGATAAGTGACATTAGCTGGCCATGTCAGGACTGCAGGAAAAATAGCATGGGATTACTCTTCTCTTCTGTGATTAAATTAAAAATGCACAGTTCAGATTTGTATTTTCTGTCAACAGAAAGCAATTATTTCATACAATCTATGAAGAGAAGTTTCTAAGACAATAAATTAATAAATAGCCAATTTATTTTTATTTTCATGACAATAACACAAGTAGTGTCATATTGTTTAACCTATTTAATTACATTATGTGACATGACTATTGACCTTCAATGCATTTTAAATAGTACATTATATTTAAAGTTAGATATTTGTATTATGGAATCCATGGCTTTTTTTCCTTTTTGCATTTATACATAATTAATCAAAATCTAAATATCTTGCATTTCCCCCAAAAATCCCAACTCGACTTTAAATCTATATTATTCAAACATTAAGTGCTATTGAATGCATGAACTGCTGTTGTATATCAGATATAGCACAAACAGAAGAAACATATTCCTCATTTGAGGTCACGTGTGAGACTATTGCATTACTATTTAATACTGAAAAAGTTAAAATTGTTAGTTTACTAAGTGACCCACTGAGCATAGAATATCAACACAGCCAGAATATATTCTTCAAAAAGGTTTTTGTCTCCTCTGCTTTAATTTTATGCATATTGGGAACAATTTTAGTTAACACCTTTAGTTAACACCGCAGATGCTAAATCTGGTCAATTCTCACCTACAATTCTCTACTTAAGGCTTTATAACTCCAGGTATGAGCATCACAGAAACTTGGAAAATGGCTTAAATGAAAGGCAGTTGTACCATTTACAATACTAACTTAGATTAGTTCATTTTCATAATTTTCATAAAATAAAGTGCCACAAATGTAAATAAATCTTGGGAAAATGCAAAACAAAATGTTTTTCTTTAGTTTACAATGAAACACTGAGAGCTACATATCTAAAACCGGTAACACTATACATTTCCTGGATCATAGACTCCTTGAAAAATCTGAGGTTTGCAGAACTTCTAAAGATCTATGACAGAAAATGTAGGAAGTGTACCCTGTTGTCCCTTCGTGTCTTAATCTAATCCAAAATGGCTAAATTGTGCACTGTTGTAAGTCATAAAATAATCATATAACTACAAATCAACTGTTTTGGCTAATAAAACTCACCTTTGCATCATTTTCAAGTGGGAATTACCATATTTTAATCAGTATAGGGGGATAGATATCTATGGGTCCAAAACCCTATCCAAAATTGTTTTTGTCCATTTTGAAGCTTATACATTTGCCCCTTCTGATGGTTTAAGATGAAAAAATTGAAAACATATCACACTAGTACACACACCAAAATATGTAGCCTAATCATTCACTCTTGTACTTCAATAAAACATCACTTTTTTCTGTACTGTACAGTATATAATCTTTTGCCGCATACCCTGGTATCACATTGCTCTGTATTTAAAAAAGAAAAATGTTCCCATTCATAGTAAATCCAAGGGAAATTTTACATTCATCTAGCATATATCAGCACACAGTAAATTGGAATGAGTATTTTCCATGCCCAACATGACAAGCATAGCCCAGAAAGATACTAATACGCCATAGCCTATATTATGTACGAAAACATTACAGTAAAATAATATTCCACCATCAGGAAAATGCTGCCAAATGTTCTAGCTTCAATTAAAATGAAACATAAAACATGACTGAGCCACCAATGAATGCTTGTACTGCAGTATGTGAAGTGCACTCAAAATGCGAAAATGGCAATATCAAACATATTGGACAAGACAGTGGTCGGGTGGAAAAACTAACGTACATATGTAGCCAGCGAGACCAACCACATGTTACAAGCAGTATTGCTTACATATCGAGGAGGAAAAACTCCCGTCATGTTCGTAGACATAATCTCCGATAGAATCAATACTTCTTCTGACCCATCCCAAAATCCATGTAAACAAGCCGGGGATTACTCTAACCATGCTGACGAGTTGGCCAAATTAGAAAAATCTTGCGATTAAAGCAGGAAAATATGCCTCGGAGAGGGAATACGTTTTCTGTAGCTGTTTGCGTAATACTAAACTGATAAAACTAAAAATGCTGTTTTGCTGGGCTGTAATTTATTCTTCAAAGCATCCCAAAAGAAATTGCACCATTGAGAAGGATATACTGTCCTCTATCGGATAAAACAGTTGTCAATCAAACCGGAATGACATGAAATACAGCTGTAAGTACAGCATATGGGGTTCTGCGTGTAGATGTTTCAGATAGTGTAATAGTGTTAAAAGTGGTGTGTATTTCTCAAACAGATTGTCCAAGACAATAAATGCCCACTGAATTTTGAAAGGAACATCTCTATGCATAAAACCAATGGTAGGATTGTGTATCGATTTCATATTTAGTAGCAGATATTGATAGTAGAATGACGTGGTATAATAATTACACAAGAATTTCACTTGTTTATTTTACAATTGAGTAAGCAGTGCTTTTCACTACTGTTTTGGCATATGTTCGGGCTATTGTCAAGTTTATCTTGTTGCTATGATGGAATACAAATTATTGGTGGTGACACTATTGTCCAATGTGTCACGTATGGGTAGGTACAGTTGCCAGTGAGAATCGTGGGGGATTGCTTGTTAAATGGACTAGCTATGCGACAATAGTGGCATTTAGAAAATCTGTATTCGGTATTGTTGTCAAGAATGGCATACTAATAAAGATAGAACATGGAGTTTGTTGTTTCCACTCAGTGTTTGGTTGCAGGAGCAATGAATGTCTCAGTTGAGCAATCTCATGACCCTGGCGTCTTGGCCACTAGGGCATCTGCGCGAAGGGGTTAATTTAGTGCACAGAATGTGATCCCTAGCAGAACCTACTAGGTAATAGTGTTTTGGTAGCATAATGTTTAGTTAACACAAGTGTTCAATCAATCAATCAATTTTTATTATTTAATGATGAGTAAGTGTACTGAAAGGTGTTTGTACATTTTTCATTACAGAATGATAGAATTATACCGGTTTGGGATGGAAGATTTAGTTAAAATGTAATTTAGTAAGATTTATGTACTCTAAAGTGGGGAGGGTGTTCATGGGCAGTCAAAAGATGTACTGAAGGAAAAAATGACTGGGGTCAGACAAGCTGCAAAGGAATGTGCTTAGCTCATGGGGGGTGAGGGATGGAGTGGGGTGGGAGAGGGTTTGAAAAAGAAAGAAAAAGAAAATTTTAATCTCCCTATTTATAAAGATGTTGCACCATATAGCAAATCAGTCCCACAACTCCCAGTTTAGATTCTGTGTTCTTTTCATGGTAATTGAGGCAGAAACTAGAGCCCCCTACAATGATGACACCCACATGTTCTCAGGGAAAGGGAGGTGTGGGCATGACTGTAACCATAAATGGTGTCTGAAAATGATTAGACATGCGATAAGTCAGAGGACATTTGCTGTCCAGGACACACGGTTAATCGTGTGTTCACTGAACACGGGATTTGTCATGAATAGGAACCATGCAACATCTACCCAGGTGCCATCAGGGAAATGCTAATTCCGGAAGGTAAAAGAACTCAAAGAAGGCCCTCTCTCCCAGCTGGCTCTTTGTGCTGATGTAACGGGTCTCCAGGGGCTGGCAAAGAAGACTTTGATATCCATATGAAGACGGCTTTGATATCTATATGATTTTAGCTTTCTCCGTTGTAAAAGACTGAAGCCTGCAACAGCCCCTGTTCATCGTATCATCCTTATATAATTACAGCACAGCCATGCTCTATTGATTACCATATATTGGTCACCATATTGGTAAAAACTAAAAAAAAAAAAGGTTTTTAATTGATGTTGGGAAATTAACCCAGGTGAAGGCAAATTTGTAAATGTATGTTGCATCCATTTGTATACTTTCTCATTAGGTCTGCCAATTAAATCATTTTGTTCAGTGTTCTCAGGAAGGGCATTGCATCTGAGTGCTTTAGCAGAGTGCATCATACAAAAAACACCATCGCAAATGGCAAGTCATAATTAAATTAGTTATTTTTGACACTGAAATGGTGGATTCAGATAATCTAAATGGGATTAATTAGACTAATTTGATCTGGTTTTGCCTAGTCCAAACAGTATTCATTAATGCACTCAGATCCAATTTTGAGCTGTGGGGTGCATGTTAGGTTGGTCAGAGATACGAATCCTCAGATATCCACTGTGAGCAAGTCGTATTAGCAACAGCGAGGCAGTCTCCCTCCCTGGAGATGAAGAGAGGGGGGAATTCTCCAGAAGGGGAGAGGCTCGGAAGAGACGGAGGCCCAGAGGCAACAGCGGCTTCCCGGGGTTCAGATCTCCCACATTTCAGCCGTGATTGGTCAAGGTCATGGTGAGGACAAAGGAGAGCCAGCTCTCATTAGTCCCGCCCTTTTAACTGCCTGCCCATTTATCTGAGAGAGAGAGATCTTACAGCCCACAACAACTGGACTTCATTTAAACAGACAGGGCCAGTATATTGAAAATATATATTTATTCTGTTCTAATTAACTATGAATGCCTTATTTAAAGATAATTAGATCACATATGATCAGATCACATAAATGTCGTTGCATTTATTTTTTTCCCCATATTCCTGTATATTTCCTGCAGCTGTTCTGTTTCAGTATTGGCAAACTGTAAATTGGTCTCAAACCTATCCATTTTAAGCTTCTGTTTCAAGTCAACATTTTAAGTGCTTTCAATGACAGAATTGCATTTGAGATCTTGTCTAAAACGAGTTATTAACATGGGAATGTTGTTTTTCTGTCTTTTTTCTATATGACAGATTTAATACTTGAAATTACTTTATAAACATCTTCAAACTGACATAGAACACAAAACAATGCCGATATTACAATTGAAAGGAGCACAGCTTTATATCCCAAACCTGTATTATGATCAGATAATATTATAACCATATAATTATAAGCTCTTGATTTGTTTGAATTTAACTTTGAATTACAGTAAAAGTAAGTGTTAGCATTTTTTTCCCCTCGCAAAAACTATTTAGAGAGTTCAGGAGACACCTAAATTAATTTAACCAAACTATGTTTTTTATAACACAAATAACATTGCCTTTATCGAAAAGTCAAACTAGGATCAAAAAAGGACCTTTTGGTAAACTTTAGTACAGATGAAAGTGAAACAGAGGAGCCGACGAAGCGCGTAAGAGAGTGCTGACACTCCCGGGGGGGCAGCTCTGTATCCTGAGCTGTGGAACGGCTTTCTTTGAGAGCCGTCTCAGGTTGCCCACGCCATATGCTCTGTGAACCCTTGGGGGTCACAGGCCAGAGAGGCCAGTTAGAGTGCTGATGTCATGCGCTCTGTATCATTGATAGTGCTTTAGAGCCAAATTCCTGACCAACCTGCATTCTCAGTGCGGCACGTCAAAGAGCCAGAGGGCACAGAGGAAAACGCTCTGTGTCAATGACCAGATCTCTGAAGATGTGTCATTGACAGGTCTACTTCCAGTAAAGTTAACAGTGTGTGAGACCATTGACAGGTCTACTTCCAGTAAAGTTAACAGTGTGTGAGACCATTGACAGGTCTACTTCCAGTAAAGTTAACAGTGTGTGAGACCATTGACAGGTCTACTTCCAGTAAAGTTAACAGTGTGTGAGACCATTGACAGGTCTACTTCCAGTAAAGTTAACAGTGTGTGAGACCATTGACAGGTCTACTTCCGGTAAAGTTAACCGTGTGTGAGACCATTGACAGGTCTACTTCCAGTAAAGTTAACCGTGTGTGAGACCATTGACAGGTCTACTTCCAGTAAAGTTAACAGTGTGTGAGACCATTGACAGGTCTACTTCCAGTAAAGTTAACCGTGTGTGAGACCATTGACAGGTCTACTTCCGGTAAAGTTAACAGTGTGTGAGACCATTGACAGGTCTACTTCCAGTAAAGTTAACAGTGTGTGAGACCATTGACAGGTCTACTTCCAGTAAAGTTAACAGTGTGTGAGACCATTGACAGGTCTACTTCCAGTAAAGTTAACCGTGTGTGAGACCATTGACAGGTCTACTTCCAGTAAAGTTAACAGTGTGTGAGACCATTGACAGGTCTACTTCCAGTAAAGTTAACAGTGTGTGAGACCATTGACAGGTCTACTTCCAGTAAAGTTAACAGTGTGTGAGACCATTGACAGGTCTACTTCCAGTAAAGTTAACAGTGTGTGAGACCATTGACAGGTCTACTTCCAGTAAAGTTAACAGTGTGTGAGACCATTGACAGGTCTACTTCCAGTAAAGTTAACAGTGTGTGAGACCATTGACAGGTCTACTTCCAGTAAAGTTAACAGTGTGTGAGACCATTGACAGGTCTACTTCCAGTAAAGTTAACAGTGTGTGAGACCATTGACAGGTCTACTTCCAGTAAAGTTAACAGTGTGTGAGACCATTGACAGGTCTACTTCCAGTAAAGTTAACAGTGTGTGAGACCATTGACAGGTCTACTTCCAGTAAAGTTAACAGTGTGTGAGACCATTGACAGGTCTACTTCCAGTAAAGTTAACAGTGTGTGAGACCATTGACAGGTCTACTTCCAGTAAAGTTAACAGTGTGTGAGACCATTGACAGGTCTACTTCCAGTAAAGTTAACAGTGTGTGAGACCATTGACAGGCCTGCTGTGTACTTGGGAGCTGATAATGATGTATACAAATCTGTTTTGTGAGATATTGATCTCTATTTTGTTCTTCAGTGCTCAAATCAGTAACACAGGCTGTTATTTTCCTTCCCTTATGCTCATTTTTATCCCCTTGAAGCAAATTTGTAAAATTTTTATACTCTTGACCTCCTTATAATGGTCTATGCTATTACTTTCTCATCAGATAACATAACTGATGCTGATAATAAGTTGCAAGAAGCATTTTAATAGCAATAGCTAAAAGTAGGAATTCTATTAACCAAAGCAAGAACTCACTTTTCTTTTTTTAATAAGAATATTGTATCTCCATATTAGTCACGCAATAACCATGGAAACTACAGTGCAATTCACATGTTCAAGCCAGTCTACAGTGATGTTGTTTTCACTGTCTTAAATGCATATTTTTTTAAACTTTCTTTACATAATTTGTAGATCTTTAGGCGTAATGTGCTTCTGTCTGCTGGATCCTGCATGCGTCTTTGCGCTCCATCAGTAAAACAAAATAAGAGTGACATCACAGGCGTGGCTAGAAGCACATTGTAAGCTCTGTAAGTGGAGAGCCATTTTAAGCTTCATCAGAAGGAATTTGTAGCGATTTATTTTTCCTGCAGACTAAAATGGACATGTATTAGTAATATGATATATATTTTTTCATCATATTCAAAGAAGAAGATATGGCATAACTGGGCGTTACCTCCTCTGACACAATCAGTAGCGGGGATAAATCATTCCCTCACAAAATATTGAACAGCACGACCCCAATATACACAGCAGAGCTTAGTACTGTACACAGTGCATTGTACTGAAAAGAAAATGCCTATTGCAATATAGCAGTGAAAGTCTAATGAAAGCAGGGAGCATGCATAGTCTGGACAGTGTTTGCAGGGCTGGAACACAAAACTGCCTGACACTGATGCATAATAGTCCAGTGTGCTTTTCAAGGTCATTCCCACACTGTTTTTAGACTACATAAAATATTTAGAAAATAAACAAAATGAAAAGTATATTCATATGTTTTGTTCAGCATCTTTATTTCCCAAATAATTAACAATGCATGTATTTCTATTATATGGTACATATTGTATTGTAGTGTTCCATTATTAAGCAAAGGTTTATTCCATAATCAGTTTTGTCAATGGTGTAAGCAGCTTCTGAAATGTAAGTTTGAGCTAATCATTTTTTGCTGATTGCTATGTATTGTATGAACTGTGGTTAGATGCTTGATAATCTAATTGGGGTTTTGTCATTTCTGACCTATTCATCATTACTATACATGTGGCATTGTTCACTAACATAATAGAATGACCCCATTCTATTAATAGAGCGTGCCAAGCAGACAGAACACAGTCTTTCAAATTCGGCTCGCACCCGCAAACTTAGTGTTATAACAGACTGTAAGTTTAGCGGTTTGGACAAACGGGCAAAATTGCTGAAGCGTGAATTGTTTCTGTAAATATCCTGCAGTAAAAAAAAAAAATTTGTTTATATTTAAGCATATACTGTATGTTTGTGTAAAAGTCTATATGTGCATATATAAGTATATACTGTATGTTTGTGTAAAAGTCTATATGCGCATATATAAGTATATACTGTATGTTTGTGTAAAAGTCTATATGCGCATATATAAGTATATACTGTATGTTTGTGTAAAAAGGTCTATATGCAAGTGAATTAGTAATGATAGTAATCACAGGTCAGTGAACAAGTTTATTATGATGTGAATAGGAGCCATTTACATCTTATCACAGTCTCAAGGTGGCCTTTCGATGTCGAGCCGCCTGAAAAGATGGAAGCATCGATGCGGCCGTGGACGTTTGATGTGATCAAACATTATTTGAAAGCTGTCAGGGGAAGGTGACGCCCCTGCCGTGCCACAGGAAATCCATCTCATATTGATGATGCATAAAAACGGGCTGAGTCACTGCAGTAGAAGCAGGCGGTCTCCCTCCTGACCCCCGCCGTGCTCCGTAAACCCCGCTCTCTGAAGTGGCATAACAAGAGCTAGTTCGGTCTCGCGCTCTTTTCAAAGTGGCTTCCCCCTTCCTTTTAATTATGCATCCGAGCCGCCGGTTCCATCGATCGCCTTGTTTCCCAGCGAGGGGACGCCGCCCGCCTCCAGCCCCTGCATTTGAAAGAATTAATAAGAAAATGACCTTATTGGGGACGAAGGGGGCCCTGTGGCTCCAGGAATGTAGAGCGCTGGGCCTGTGGTGATGCAGGCAGGGGAGGCGTGCGAAGGGGGCCCTGTGGCTCCAGGAATGTAGAGCGCTGGGCCTGTGGTGATGCAGGCAGGGGGAGGGACAGATTTGGTAGCGATAAAACCGCGTTAAAGAGGAAACGCCTTTGCCAGCCCTCTCCCTGCCATATGCTGAAGCTCACCGGAGAGCGTGTTGACCGGGGAGCAGGCAGCTGCTCTGCCATCGCGACCGCGCCAGCTCCCCTCCCAAAACACGCCGGGACCACGTCAGACCGCACTGCACTACCTTACGCGGTCACCTTCTCCGGCCTGGTTTGCTGGGGAGGTGGGGCTTTTCGTGGAGTTCCTTCAATGTAAAATTTCTCATTTGCAGGGCAAAATGTCCTCCCAACTCTGTTTAACCGTATAACAGTCGAACAGTCTTCTGTTATGATTTTGTGTCCTATTTTATTTTTAATTTACAATTTAGTCCTACAAAAGAATGAGACTGGGTGCCAACTGAATTTTTGTGCGTTTCTGCTTTTAAAGCATTTTATTTAAGTCATTGACTATAAGAATGTGCAAACCATGCTTCCTAAACCTTCTAATTGAAAGGAAACCTGCCTCCACTGTGGTCCTTCAGGACCCGAGTTGGATACCTTTAGTAAAGATTATTCCCATTAGTCCTATTAGTCGACTATTTGAATAATAGCAGTAAAAAATGTTTTTTTTTTTTTTTAAACACTTTCATTATCTATGCTTTGGATCAAACCTCGATCTTTCCACTAATTAATTAGCCACCAGAGATGAGGAAAAATGACTGTACAAGTGTCAGGAGATCTTGATCAGAGTTCCTTGAAGACTTTATGACCAGATGTTCCATTTATACACTCACTGCAGGGAACTATACAGTTATGGGTTGCTAGGAGACGCTCTGCAGTAATTGGAGTTCCTTATTACTTTCCCATCAACCAGAGGTCAAGATTCCTTACATGTCTTGTAGAGAAAATATGGTAGGTATTGTAGAGTACACATATTTTTAAATAACTTTAGAGGATGTTCTTATTGCAGTGTTTTCATCTAAAGTAAGGCAGATAGAAAACAATTTTAAGTAAAATAATTTTGGGCACATCAATGGTTTCAGTATTCACTGAACATCATTTACATCTCTGTAAACGATAGATGAGGTGATTGTTTTAGCCAAGTGATTTGTGTTTCAGTGTTCAGGTCTTTTTTGCTAGAAACCGTGCTTCTTCTAATCAGAGAACTTGCATAACAGATTTATGTTTGGAGCCCTTCAAGGTGTACTTTCTCATTCTCTCCTTCCCACGTTGAGAGGAAGTGCTCTGTCTCTGGAAGGCAGGGAAAATGAAATCATCTGCAGGAAATTCTCCCGGGAAATGTTTTTTCCTTTTTTCTCCTGATGATTTGCCTGCTGTGCTCTCTTGACGAAGTGGTGTTGGGGCTGTCGTTTATGTATCAGCACTGTCACATCTCATCCTTCTCCAGGAGGCCTGGGGCATGGCAGGACACATATACAGTATGTGTGTGAGTTTGTGTGTGTAGGAGGCGTGGGGTGTATGTGCATATGCTTGTGCATATGATTGTGTGTGTGTGTGTACTTGGGTAGCACACAAACAGCTTAAGGTACCTACTCTACTTGGTCTGTCCTGCACTATATTTCTCTGTCTCCACTGTTTTTGTTTTCCTGTAATACAGTCTAAATTGGAAGCAATTTCAGGTTATTTCACACAAATTGTGTCTGTGGCTGCTTGGCTAGAAATGAAAGTAAAAAAGAGCCATGTGCAGTGGAGTCCGCCCTCTGAGATGCAAGCAGAGAAAAGCCCGGAAACATCAGAGGACACAGGATGCATTGCATCCCCTGTAAAGGTCACCTCCCAATCCCCTGCTGATCTCAAGAAACACGTCAGCTTCAGTCTCACAGGGAAATACAAATGAACAGTTACAAATAGGAAGCCGCACCTTAAAGATAAATATCTTATATCTGCCCCAGGTGTATAGGTCTATAAAATCGTATCTAGTAGGACTATCTATCAGAATAGTACCGTACACTAGCATTTAAGAAACCGTTTAAGTCTTAAAATATTATTTTTTAATCTGATGTCAGCACTTTTTGCACTTTTATCATGTCCTGTTTCTTAAATCCTTGTGTGTTGGTCATACTCTGTTCTCAGAAATACAAAAGAACATTCTTTGTGCATTCTTAAAAAGGCAATTTTATTTTCCAAATAAAAATTGTAGGTATGGTCCTGTATAGTATGCTGTGTACTGGTGAGGAAGACAGTTGGTAGCACGGAGTGTAGTGGTCATGCACTAAGTTTCTAATGCTGCTAACTAAAGTAACAAAAAGTTAAAGTTTTGACTTTAAAATATTATAAAATAACCATGCTCAGTCATGATGCACTAGCAATCTCTGTTGAAAAAAAATTGCAGAAACCTTGCTTCTCTGCCTGTATTTATTCTAAGATGTGTTCGGGACGTTTCTGGGCATGGCACTCTTTTCTGTGTGAGGAGGGGTGGGTGTGGCTACAGAGCCTGTGGTATGGGATCAGGCATTTGTTGCCATTGCCAGCTAGCTACTGCAATGGTGGAGGTGAAGAGGAGGTACAGCGAAGCAACAAGCCTGCAGGGCATGTTCACGAAGCGAGTCAACCTAGGACTTTCTTTTCCTCAATGGTGACAGCTAAAGTTTAGCAAGGGAATGAAAGTGACACGGAGTTAGTGTTTTCTGTTGGATGTGTAAGTAGACTACATTACCTCTAGCTACGCAGCAAGCTATGTTAGGTAAGTAGGTGGCTGAAGTCGGGTACTTGAATATAATTAATATTGCATTTCAATCAAACGTATCAAACGAGCCTTAAACCATTACTCTGCTGACAAATTTTCCTATTGAACTCTATGGAAAAATAAGTCAGGAGAAGAAACCTTTCAAGATATCCATCTACTGTATTTCTGGCAGCAGAATGATGGTTTAAGGCTTGTTTGAAACGTCAGACCCTTGATGACTTAGAGCCATTTAGCCAACCATGTGTTCCACACTGTTCCAGTGTAATTTAAAGCTAAATCTAGTCCCACCAATTCCCATAGAGATCCATTCAAATGCAGAGGTTATAGTATCGCTTCTAAGAGTACCTGGAAATAAGATATCAGGAGTCTTTTCATATCCTTTTATACAGTCATGATGGCATCACCTTTTTACCTGTGGAATACCTGTTTACCACAGAAGTTGTTTGAGAGAATGGCAAGAATGTGCAAAGCCGTTATCAAGGCAAAGGGTGGCTACTTTGAAGAATCTAAAATATAAGACTTTTTTTATTTGTTTAACCCTTTTTTGGTTTTTGCATAATTTAATTTGTGTTATCTCATAGTTTTGATGTCTTTACTATTCCAAAATGTGGAAAACAGTAAAAAAAGAACGGAAAAAAACCTATGAGTAGGTGTGTCCAAACTTTTGACTGGTACTGTAGGTAAGCAGGAGCAGTACATGTACAGTAGATGTACAGTATACCGCTATATTTTGAGTTGAAGCCTAAAAATTATCCTTAAATGTTATTCTCTGCTGAACACAACCTGATACTGTAACAAATCTGCTGGGCATTGTAGGATCCTGTAGTGCCAGCTGTTGGTCATTAGTTACAAAAGATGGACAGTAGACCCTTATCTTTACACTGGAAGCCTGAAAATGGGAATACAGGTACATTTATATGTGCCAAACAAAATCTGATACAATACTCTGTTACCTGAGCATTGTAGGAGCCTGTAGAGCCACCAATAGGTCAATGATAAAACTCAATACATAGTAGACCCATGTTTTGAGTAGAAGCCTGACAATTGGCATACTTACATATTTCTACGCGATGAAGACCTGATACAGTGCCATCTTAGTTGAATATGATATGAGCCTGCGGTGCCGCCTATGGGCTTTTAAGATTTTCTTTTTCAATAGAAACATGAAATGCATGCATATTGCGTTATGCTGAACGCATTCTGAGAGGGTACCATGTGCTCTTGGCATTGTAAGAGCCTGTAGCATCACCTATGGGCGGGGGTAGTTTTATTTTTTACTTTCTATGGTTAGGTTTGTGTGTGGTGCTGGGGGGTGGAAGGGGATGGGCGGGAGAATCGGACAGTAATGGTAAGGGTTAGAGTCAGGATAAAGGTTACGGAATTTTTTGTTGTCACGTTTTGTTTTATTTTTTTGCTGTTTTTTGAAAGGTGGGGGTTCAGCATTCACACACATGATGTACAGCAATGCTGTGTTTTTTGAAAATGTTGCATACTGTAATTATAATTACATAATTATTATAATGACATAATTATGAATATCCCATTGACAGGTCATGTCAACCTGCACCACCACAGTGGCCGTGATGACATCTACCTTTCATACATAAACGTTTTTACCTGTATTTCCTAATTCTCTAGGATGTCTTAAAGACATTTGCTGAAGAAATTCATACAAAAACAAAAAGTAATTTTGGGTCACTTTGAATATAGACCCGAACCTAATAGGGAGGTGATATAAAGTAAAAATGAAATCCTGTCATTTCTAAAGTGACTAACAAGGTAGTAAGTCAGCGAGTTGCTGTATTCATTGCTTTCAGAATCTATCAGAACACATCAGCTTCAATCCAGCATTTTGTTAAATTGTAATCAATGATAATGACAATACAATGAAACTCCAATGACAGAACTACGGCCAAATGAAAGCATTGTCTGCAGTGGAAAAGCTGAGTTGCGATTAATATAAAGCTCCATAACAGGAATGTTTTGCTAGGCAAGGTACTTTCTTTAGACATACTCTAAGTATGTAAATAGAATATACTGTAAGATATTCAGTGTTTGCTACACTAGTAATCTCTGGAATTACTTTTTAAAATATTACAATATATTTTTGGTAACAATCCTTTATTGTTTATAGTTACTTTCTTGTAGGAAGTACTTGGTGATTTAAGAGTGACATCATCAGGACGAACTGTGTAGTGTGTGTGTGCGCGCTCACATGTTCATGTGCATCCGTGTTTGCAGTGGTGCAGCTATAATGCATTTTTGCTGGGGATCATCATTGGGGGAGCTTATGAAGTGAGACTAGTGCTACCCCTCCCATTAGTCCAGGCCACCAGATCAAAAGCCCTATTGGGCCAACCTGACAGATTTCTGGCCTCTCACAGAGAGTCCTCGAGCCATCTCCCCATCACTTCGCCCAACCGCCGTTGGTCCACTATTTCCATGGCAACAAGAGTGAGCTGCGGCCCATAGAAACATCAGAGTATAAATCCTACCTCTCCACTCGCCCAGTGATAGCCATGGAGGCAGGACGTATCATCTCACATTAGCTCGGGAAGCGTCTGAGAGATGAAGCTGCATTGATGGGAGAACAAGCAGTGCGCTGTGCCAAAATGTCGCTGCTTAGAAACGTCACAAGCGTACACTGATATATTCCTGATGTACAGCCAAACAAATACAAATAGTATAGTTTATATAATGGTGTCATCTATCAATGTTGCATTCTGCTGCTTCTATTTTTTTTATTTTTTGTAACGCAGGATTAGTAATTATGTTAAATTGTTGCCCATCACCTCAGTCACAGTATATGGGTGCAGGAAGATGGGTCGGGAGATGGGTCAGGTCTGTGCCTCATCATGACGTGTGATTACTGACATTTTGGAGTCTGATTGTAAATCCATCCCACGACTTACACTTACATGCAACGACAGCCAGTTACTCATTTGAGGGCAACAGTCTTGGATGTGTCTTAATGGAAAACATTTTAGAAAATTTCCCATTTTTAATACTTGTCTTGTTGAGTCCATTTTAAATAAGGTAAAATGTGTAGTTTCTGCTTAATTTGTGTTACAGTAAGGTTGAGATTATTCCATGTGATTTTATTATTTCCAGACCAATACCACTGTTTAAAATACATACTTTAATGGTAATACATGTATTGATGTTAATGTATGCATTATAACTGTGGGTACTTTGTGAACTAACTAAACCATTATTAAAGCTCAAGAGGTTTGTTTTGTGTTTGTGGTTATGTACCAAACAAATTAAGACCATTTCAACCTAATTCCTCAATTTTGCATATAACCTTAGATTTATCTAATGTGTATACAAACCTATGATGTGTATACAAAGTGGGTAGGTATTCTCTGATGGGACAGTCCTGGTAGCGTAGAGGTGAACTGTAGGGAGACTGTGCGCTGTCTTCACCTTGTGTTCCTCTCCCTGTTTCTCCCCAGCCTCCTGACAAAGAGGGTGGTCTCCCAAAGCAGGTGGGGAACAAGACAGAATGTGGCCTGTTGGGCTTTGTGCTGGACCTGAAGCGGAACTATCAGTCCATTCGCGACAAGATGCCAGAAGAGAAGCTCTACAAGGTCTACACCTTCAATTCCGTGCGCAAGTCCATGAGCACCGTCATCAAACTCCCCGATGGCAGCTTCAAGATGTACAGCAAAGGAGCTTCAGAGATTGTGCTGAAAAAGTGAGCGGGCAACTGACTATGGGCTGGGAACCACAGAATTGTGGATGCATTTGGTGGTGGTGCAGTTACTTAATGGTGGGAACCACAGATTTGTGGACTGGTTAGGTAATGGGACTATTATTTATTGGCGAGAACCATAGTTACTGGGTGGTGTGACGGTTCCTGGTTTCTTGGTTAGCAACTCCTAAGCATAGACTTGTTGCACTGGCAACCTTAAGCGGTAAGGACTCTTGAGCTGTGTGACTGTGTACCAGTACGACTTCCTTAATGGTCTCGCCCAGGCCCTTCAACTAAACCTGGCTCACGTTCCGTTCAGGTGCTCCCGTATCCTGAACGAGACGGGTGAGCCGCGTGTCTTCCGGCCACGGGACAAGGACGAAATGGTGAAGAAAGTGATCGAGCCCATGGCATGTGATGGGCTGAGGACCATTTGCGTGGCGTACCGCGACTTCCCAGCAGACCCCGAGCCGGACTGGGAAAACGAGAATGACATCCTGTCTGAGCTGACCGCAATCTGCGTGGTCGGAATCGAAGACCCTGTCAGGCCTGAGGTAAAGAAACAGTTACAACTTAAATTTCTCAATCTGTTCCAATTACCATTCCCACCATTATATGGTAGGCCTAATGGTCTCTTTACTGTACGTGGTACCTTCCCACAATATGACACTGACAATATCACAATGAGAGCAATACTTAATATACACCATACATAAATACCCACCTTCTTACATTGTGTGTACCTTCCCCTAACATAAATAGAAAAAAACAGACTGCACTCAGTTCTTTCTACAGCACAGTGCACACAAGCATTTTAGCAATTGCCTTAATCAGTGTGCTGGACTGTGTCACACACTTCACACAATATGGCATTGTACAGCATATACAGAGAATGGTGAACTCTTTTTATTGATGAGAATGATTTTTAATGCTGTAGGTTTCAGTATTTAACTTGGCTCTGCAAGTCAATGTTAGATAGCCTGGTCTTAAAAATTGTGTCATATTCTGTGAGGATTTGACTGAGACTAGACACCTTTATTGTCAAGATGGTCTTAGTCATGACATGGAAGGTGAATGCCATGGTGCCCAGGAACAACTGCACAGTAACAGGACATTGTGCTCCTTTTTACTAGAAGAAAGTATCTTTATGATTGTTCATTATGCTGAAAGGATCCTTAAAATCTCCACACAGACATACTGTATGTACAGTAAGTTCAATCCAGTGCTAACATGAAAGCAAAATGAAAACTCAAAAATGGAATTCAGAAGCAATTCACTGTTGCAATCCTCTGGGAAAAAAAAAAGGGAAAGAGTGTTGAAAAGTGTGTCCTTAGCTAGCAGCTCGCTTCTCTGCGCCCACAAAGGAATACAAAAAATTAAATCTTACTCTTGCATTATGAAGCTACCTCCTTTTAACTCCATTTCCTCTTCTACGTCCCTCTCGTGTCTGGGGCTATACTCTGTAATTGACAGTGTGTTGAAGGCTCCTTCAAGAAGGAAACATCTGAATGAAAATAGAATTATAGGAGGATGGAGTATTAAACACCCGTGTGTACAATTCAGCGACCTTGAAATGGAAGTACAAGGATCCTCTCGGAATGAATTATACAAAACGTTTCACTAATTAACCGGGCACCTGGAGAGATGTTGGAGATACTCTCCCTGATCAGCCATCACAAGAGTGCAGAATGCACTAATTTGATAGCGCCAATGTTCCCCCTCAAAACTGCCAGTGACAGTCATCATCAAGTTTGGTGGGTGGGGAGGAAATAGCTTGTCTCGGCAAATTGCCGATGGCCCTGAACAAATGGGAGTTTCCAAAAAGGCAAGCATTTTAGTCATCCAGAGTTCTAGAATTATCGATGACCTTGCTATGCCAACCTGCACGTGTTGATTTTACAAGAGTTTTTCTCCTTGGCGTTTCATTAAAATTCACAAATGTCACTGTGGAGGGTAACCACCCCTCCCCTTACCACGCCTGTTTTTTTGTCCAGAAGAAGACTATTGCAGGTATTCATTTTGAATGAGCTACATTATTGAAGGAGCAAATTAGAAGTCATTCAGATTCTGCATCTGCTGTGAAATAGGCCTTATTTTCTGAGGATAATTGCCTCAAATAAAAGGCTTTTGAATATGCGGCTTGATATTCAAACAGGCTTTGGGTGACATTGTACTCTGGCATGAATGATTGTAGGGAAAACAGAATGCTGCAGTACTGTTATAGACAGAGTGAAATTTGATTTTAAGATCACATTTAGGTGAAGTGCGTCATTTGAAAATGCACTTTTTTTGGGTGGCAGGGGGTAGCATTGTGGCGAGGTGGAGATATGTCAGACTAAGAAATACTTTGTATGCTAAGAATGTAAATCAATGGAGCAAGGATGCAAAGACAACTACATTGGAGAGAGTGCGTTAAATGTCTAATGTTACAGTGACCTTCCACCTCTGCCACTGTACATAATTAATGGAGCTCTTCCTCCTACGTCTGTGTCTCCAATGAGCTTAAGTAGGGCTCCACAGGAGCCTTTACAGTGTGTCTGTGATCTTAGAAAAGCTGTCTGTCCAAATAGATACCTTTGGAGAGTCCCCAAAAGAGCCCATGCCTGCTCTAATTTCTGTTTCCCAAGCTAACCATCATGGCACCGTGCGGCTGGTCTAATCGTCTGCACACCGGGGTTTATTCCGTCTACATACCATTTTAGGTGTCGCGAGTCGGGCATGAAATTCGTGAAACATGCATAATACAACGACAATAAAAAAAAAAAAAGTAAACAAATCATAAAACCTACAACTCACACGCCACAGGCATTAGAGTTAATGTCCGAGTTAGCACATGCTACAACATGGAGCTCTGAATACTTGAAAGCAATGCAACAATTAACTTTAGCGCTAATGCGCGTGCCACAGCATAGAGCTCTGTGGGAACTTGTAAGCAATGCAGCAATTAACTTTAGCGCTAATGCACGTGCTGCAGCATAGAGCTTCTGTTCTGCAGATCGCCTCACACTTGTGTGCCTGCTGTTTTGTTGAAGGCAGATTCAGGGTAGATTAATGCTGGAATAACACTGATTATGCTACGCTACAACATGAAAAAGCACACCGCACAGTGACCTCTAATTATCCATTTGCTGCTTTTGTTTAGCTTTTGTAGTACATCAGGACTACTTCCAGTGTTACATTTGGGTTTCATTATAGCCTTCACAGTTTATGAAATCTATTCGAATGAAGATCTTCATTGTCACAAAAATAAATAATTAAAAAAAACATCCTGGCACAGAGCATCGTTGGCATTGTGAGGCTCTCTTGATATTTTTTTTTCTTTTTGCATGCATATGGACTTGCTTCTTTTGGTCTTCGTGTCAGATTCAAGCTCCACTAATTATGACTACACACTGTCTGAAGTGAAAGTGCAAGAATTGGCATTCTCATTTGATGTTAAACACGCCGCCTTATTATATCATCCCCAGTGAAATAATAGGAAGCTGCTTAATGAGGCTGTTGAGCGTGGTGTAAGTGCGGCGGGGTGGTGCCGCCCAATGTTGGCACTGCATTGCGGCCGGCTCACTCCCTCCCTCGCTGCTGGGCTCCTCTGATCTCGTGTCATCATTGGGTGTGTGGGCTGGAGGAGCTAACACGCCCACGCTGCCCTTTCCATCAAAGGAATAGGAAAAAAAAACATCTAAAAACACGGAGGGGTTTCGGCCTTTCACGTGTGTGTGTGTGCGTTTGCAGGTGCCCGACGCCATCCAGAAGTGCCAGCGTGCCGGCATCACCGTGCGCATGGTGACCGGGGACAACATCAACACGGCCCGTGCCATCGCCATCAAGTGTGGCATCATCCACCCTGGGGAAGACTTTCTGTGCATCGATGGCAAAGAGTTCAACCGGAGGATTCGCAACGAGAAGGGAGAGGTATGGAACTGCAATGTGCCCTTTACTACAGGGGCCTCCAAATCTTACTGTGCTCTTCACTGTGCCCTTACAACAATGGTTCCCAAACTGCACTGTGCCCTAAGAATTGCTCCCAATCTGTACTATGTCCTTACAACAATGGCTCCCAAACTGTATTTTGTCCTTTGAACAATGGCTCCAAAACGATATCGTGCCATTACAACAATGGCACCCAAACTATGTCGTGCCCTTACAACAATGGCTGCCAAACTGTACTGTACCCTTACAAAAATGACTCCCAAACACAACTAAGCGCTTAGATCAATGGCTCCCGAACTGTACTGCGCACTTACAACAACCTTGGTTTTCCATCAGGGTTGCATAAAGGATTCAAATGTTCTCAGCAAAATGGAAAAAATAGTTTCAGAAAGGTTATATTAATTGACTACCTACTTTATATACAATCAGTCTACGCATCCTTGGCAATACTGTGTATTGTTGTAAACTGTTAAAATATTAAATGTATTTCTAAATCTACATATATTTTACAGGTTCATGATGAAATAGTCTTTAGAGGTTTGTGATATGATTAGATCATGGGTTATAGAGGCTTCCACTAGTGTGTTAAATAGCCACTGCATTGCAGCATGTAGTGGGCGGTGAATAAAAGTTTCAAACATTAATAGTTTCAGTTGTTGGGGGTCTTCATTCACAGTGATCGCTCTAAGGTGCCTTGAAATTAAAATGTTTGGGAATCACTGGACTCAGTCATTCCAGTTTTTCAGGTAAATCTGCTATTGCAAGACAGAACGGAAAGACATACCGCTATACTGTTTGTATGTAGAATACCATCTGCCAGATGCCTTACTGATGTAAGGCATGCAGGCACACTATAAGGGCAGGTTCCTTATTTTAACGGGCAGTCAGTCTTCGTGGGTGGAGCAGACTGAGTGTGACGGTGTTTTAACGGGCAGTCAGTCTTCGTGGGTGGAGCAGACTGAGTGTGACGGTTTTAACGGACAGTCAGTCTTCGTGGGTGGAGCAGACTGAGTGTGACGGTGTTTTAACGGACAGTCAGTCTTCGTGGGTGGAGCAGACTGAGTGTGACGGTGTCTTGCTGTCCTTCACAGGTGGAGCAGGAACGGATTGATAAGGTGTGGCCCAAACTGAGAGTGCTGGCCAGATCCTCTCCCACCGACAAACACACCCTGGTGAAAGGTTGGTGCCGTCACGTTCCTGCCTTCTGCTGCATTACTTTGGGGAGATGCTGAAAGTCTCACTAGAGTACTGGCGGAGTACAGGTGTGAGACAGGTGTGTGTGTGTGTGTATCTGTCTGTCAGGGATTATCGACAGCACGCTGGTGGAACAGAGGCAGGTTGTTGCTGTGACTGGCGATGGAACAAACGACGGTCCTGCTCTAAAGAAGGCAGATGTGGGCTTTGCCATGGTAGGAGCGTGGTCATTTTCTTGAGAAACAGAAAAAAAAATCCACATCATCCACACCTGCAGACATGGGAAAATCTCAGAGATCGCACTGCAGTACAATTAAGTTGCATTATAATGAAGTCTGTCCTCTTCTATCCCTGCGCTATTCACGAAACGACATTGTAACGCTCCACCTTGCATTTTCCTGATGGAACTACAGCGCCCCTTAGTGTAGATAACGGGTATGTACAGTACGTAGGCTCTTTTGCTGCAGTGCACGTTTGCTACCATATTGAACTTAAAGCCATAACATCAGTTAATCTATCTCATTATTCAGTATACAGTTTATTGTGTTACAACAGTTTACTCACTTAACTGACATCCATGAAGCTGTATTTATTTTTCGAGCAGTACTCTCCTGCCCACTCTTTTCATCCACTTTGTAGCATTCTGCATTGTGCTCATTTCATGTGCTATTTTACTTGACTCTGTATCTTGCCCTGGCATAGAAGAATAGCCGCTTTTGTGTTCTTGCACTTCAAATGAGCCCCGGGTTCCCTGCAGCAGCTGCTCTCTCTCGTCCGCACTTTCGCTGCGATAAAGTCATGCATCTCTCCCGGCAGGGAGTATCCCTTGGGCTAGTCTTTGAAAAACACAAACACGTCTTAGGTCGAGGAGCACACAGGGAAAAAAAGCAGTGAGTGCATGCGTGCAGACCAGGGGTTTCTCTGTACTTACATGCAGTGTTCAGTGTGGATATTACGCTTCCGTCATCCTCCGGGGCTTCGGTAGACACGTTCCCTCTCTTCCTCCCTCTCTCCCTCCCACCCTCCCTCTCTCTCCCTCCCTCTCCCTCCCTCTCTCTCCCTCTCTCTCCCTCCCTCTCTCTCGTATGTTCCTTTTGAAACCAGATTCTCTCGGAAGGTTGTCTACAGTAGTTGACTTTCACAGGTTCCAGGGTACCTCTGACAGTGGTATAAAATTTTCAACCTTTTTATGAAGTCATACCCTGGCATATAAAAATGGTTTAATTCGGATCTCTGCAACTTTGATTTCTTCTTTTTTTTACTCTGAGGGTGCACACTGTGTTGAGCATGGGTCCCTGGTAATAAAAACTCTTCACTCTTTGTCAGGGAATCGCTGGGACAGATGTGGCCAAGGAGGCCTCTGACATCATCCTGACAGATGACAACTTCTCCAGCATAGTGAAGGCTGTGATGTGGGGTCGCAATGTGTACGACAGCATCTCCAAGTTCCTGCAGTTTCAGCTCACTGTCAATGTGGTGGCTGTGATTGTGGCCTTCACTGGAGCCTGCATCACACAGGTGCGTGTGTGTGTGTGTGTGTATGTAGCAACACAATACATATGGATTATTTTAGATTTTTTAGAGCACTGTTGCATTCATTACCATGATTTCAGCTAAAGGACAGAAAGCCACTGATAGCAGAGCCTACATTCTGTTACAATAGTCTCTCAACAAACTTCCACTGAATGTGTATAAAAGGGCAGTACATTTCAATATTAATTAGTGTTTAGTGTGGATTACTGTATGTTATTTTATGTATACAATGCCCACCAGAATTATTGACAACCCTGGAAAATATGAGCAAAAAAAAATGTGTAATTTATCAGCATGTTCTTACACTCAAAATATGATAAAAATCTCATCTTTAACTTAGGTAAAATTATTCAAAGGAAATTATTCTTCATGAAAAAAAACCCTGTCACAATTTGTTTGTCTCAGTTTAGTTTCCAGTGCCAAAAATGTCCAACACAGCCCCGTTCTCATCATAAAAGGTAATTTATTACCAACCAGTCAGACTAACAATGTGTGAGAACATGTACACAATTTACAGCGTCGTATGAATTACAACTACTATAATTATCTCCTATATAAACATATGCCAGCCCATGGATTACTGTACGGGACAACTAGCTTCCATGTCATCCATTTATGTCCCTATATAAGCTATGCTGTTTCACCCAATGTAATGACTGGCTAGGCCACACATGAAAGCTTCTACTATAGTGTAATATGAATTCCCAGTAAAGTTACAGTCTCGCCGTAATAGATTGACAGCTCACCACCATTGTCATTACTTATAGTATACAAATCCAAGTCGCCTCAGACAGGGACTTTTTTTCCACAGACTCCCCATACTGAGCCTGATGCAGGCTTAGCTTATAGCCAATACTCAATAGGTTGCTAGCTAACTTGGTATAAACTAAATTAAACCAGAATAAGAGCGACTACAGGTCCTTTAATTGTGAATTCAGCACCACTAATGTAAAGCTCTGTGACATCATAAACTATAATAACACAACCTAGCTAGCCTTTCTGTGGCTATCTAGCTATACTATCATACAACACCATAAAATGCACACGGACACCTTGTACACAAGGCAACACTTAGCTATGCAATCCATGCTGTCTGCCTCAGATGAAGAGTCATGGATGTAAATCTCATCTGAATCCAGAGGACAACTACAGCATCCAGCAGTTTCAAGCACTGAAAATCTTTTTTCACTTCGAGTTCGGCATTGTACATATAAAATTTGTTTTGAGATTTCTATGCCCTCTCTTGCGCAAAACCACGGAGACGCAGACGCTTAATGGCGCGTGTTGTTTTGAAATACGCTGGTGACACGCACAGCTCTGATAATCGCTTCCACCTCTTTGGAAAGCTTAGAATGCGTTCTTTTTGGATATTAAGGTTGTCAATCAATTCCAATTAGTTCCAAGACATTACTACTCCCAATTTGAATTGTGTAATATTCTGCAGATTAATTTTTGAGATTTCGCCCATGTTGAACCTTACACTGTACTCCATATAGGCAGAAAATAACTACATAATCTTAGAAAGGATGTATCAGGCTTTAATAATGCAGGTAAGGTTATCACTTTATTCCATACTTTGAGAGATTTTCATAGCAGAAGGAAATCATGTTATGATGACAGAAATTCACTCTAATAAGTGAGCAGGAAAAATAAAAGTTTAATTTACCTATATCCAGAACCTTACGTTTTTTATTGTTGCTGTTATAGTATCAAAAATTTTGGTGGTTAAAGAACTATAACCAACTCCTAAATATATTTAAATGTCCAGTATCTTCAACCCGATTTGCTCTCATGTAGATCACACTGTAGAGTGGACAATATACGAAGAACGGTGGCACGTAGGAACTTCATATTTTGCCCAATAATAGCCCAACTCGCGCTGATGAAGACGATATACAGGTTTCCGTGGTAAAGTAGGATACACAAATAAATGCCCACGATTCCACACGCACCAAGCGTTGCGTAATTGCACAATTAGTTTGGGAGTTCGGTGTTCATTAATTTGTGAATAATTTAATTTATTTGTGGATCAGTTGCATTTATTTGTGGATGTGTTGCATTTATTTGTGGATTATAGAAGGGTATTGAAGAAAGCATGCAAGCTGGTGGTAATTTAGAGCTATCACTCAGTAAATCACTCAGGCCTGGATTCAGTAAATATTTGCCTGTAACTTTGAATAAACACAACATTTAGTTTTTCATCAAAAGGCTTATTATACTGAAACCTAACTTCCCTGTACAGAGGGCATTTCAAACAAGCGTTCAATTAACTGACAAAAGGTGTCCAAGGAGCTTTAACACACCCATTGTGTTTACTAAAAAACCTCAGATGAACCACATGTAAGTACTCAGTATACAGCTTTGGGGTAATTTGGTGCTGTTTCGCCCAGCTTTGCCATTGGTGTTTTGTTCCAGTGAAACAAATCTGTCAATACTATCAAGCAGAACCTGCCGGGTGAGGGGTGTCAGTCAGTTTGACTTGTGGCCCTGCCCTTCATGTTCCTGAAGGACTCCCCGCTGAAAGCGGTTCAGATGCTGTGGGTTAACCTGATAATGGATACCTTCGCCTCCCTGGCCCTGGCCACTGAACCACCCACAGAGTCCCTGCTCATGAGGAAACCCTACGGCCGAAACAAGCCCCTCATCTCCAGCACCATGACCAAGAACATCCTGGGCCACGGTGTCTACCAGCTCATCATCATCTTTACCCTGCTCTTTGTGGGTACGTGTTTCAGCCTGGATTCACTTTAGTGTATGATCTAGGGTATGATGAAGTTATTATTAATAATAATAATACTTTTCTCCTTCCCAGTAGGCTCTGGGGTTACCACTGTTTTCAGAGTAGCTGAAGCAGGTGCACTACTGTGATGCACTCACCCATAATCCAGTGAATATTGTCCACTACAGATCCCGCAGTACTATGGGAGAGCTGACGGGAGAACAGGCGCATTGCTCGCTCACAACTGACACATTATTGGGAAGAGCTACATGGTCCTGCTCCTCTCCTGCAGTACTGTGTGAGAAGCTGTGTGCAAATCAGGCAGTGGTACATCAGTGACTTCACTGAAGGAGTTCAGTTTCCCTTATGGAAATGTAATACTGCAGTATATTTTAAATATATTGTGAAGATAATTGATATATTGAAATATACTGCAGTATATTCTTTTCCGTAAGGGTTCATTGCTTCTAGCCCGGGTATAGGGTGCACTGCGATGATTCAAGAGACACAATTGGTGATTCCAAAGTTAGGGAACGCTCATCGGATGGTAAAATTTTTTTTAAAAAGTGGCATAATGAACACTTGCGGTTCTGAGAAAGGGTTCACAGGTCCCTCCTCCTATCAGGTGAAGCGATCTTCGACATTGACAGCGGGAGGAATGCCCCCCTCCACTCCGGACCCTCGGAACACTACACCATCATCTTCAACACCTTCGTCATGATGCAGCTCTTCAACGAGATCAACGCCCGCAAGATCCATGGAGAGAGGAATGTCTTTGATGGGATTTTCAGGAATCCCATCTTCTGCTCCATTGTGTTTGGTACCTTTGCTATTCAGGTAACACACATGTAAAGCCACATCCAGCCTTTCATACCTCTCATGACCCGGGTCAAATACTTTATATAAAATGCTATCACCTTAGAAACCTGTATAATTAATATAAGAAATAGCCGTTCTCACGAATATTCATAACAAAATGATTACACGATTGTAAGATGTTTTGCTGAAAATACTCATGGGAGTGTTTTCAAATTCTATCAGCATCTAAAGAAGTGATAATATATATACAGTGGTGTTCAAAAAAATAGCAGTACAACATCAGTAACCTGATGAACCACTGTTATTAGTAGTAGTGATATTTCTGCATGGCAAATCATTTACTTGTAGATGTAGTAGTGTAATAGAAAAACAACAGACCCAACTGTCATGACATGCACGCTGCTTGTTCTGAGTAATTGACTCATTCATTGAAAGGGGCGTGTTCAAAATAATAGCAGTGTGGAGTTTAATTAGAGAATTCATTCATTCTGTGAAGAAAAAAAACTGGTCAAACAGGTATTCCACAGGTAAACAGGTGATGCCATCATGATTCTGTATAAAAGGATATCAAAAGACTCCTGATATCTTATTTCCAGGTACTTTTAGAAGCAATACTATAACCTCTCTGCATTTGAATGGATCTCTATGGGAATTGGGGGGTGGGACTAGGTTAAGCTGTAAATTACACGGAATAGTATGGAACCCATGGTTGGCTAAATGGCTGTAAGTCAACAAGGGTCTGAGGTATCAAATGAGCCTCAAACCATCACTCTGCTGCCAGATATGCAGTAGATATGGATGGATCACTTGAAGGGTTGTTTCTCCTGACAAATTTTCCTATTGAACTCTATGGAAAAATAAGTCAGAAGAAGAAACCCTTCAAGTTATCCATCCATATCTACTGTATTTCTGGCAGCAGTGATGGTTTAAGGCTTGTTTGATATCTCAGACCCTTGTTGACTTACAGCCATTTAGCCAACCATGGGTTCCATACTATTCCCGTGTAATTTACAGCTTAATCCAGTCCCACCCCCCAATTCCCATAGAGATCCATTCAAATGCAGAGAGGTTATAGTATTGCTTCTAAGAGTACCTGGAAATAAGATATCAGGAGTCCTTTGATATCCTTTTATACAGAATCATGATGGCATCACCTGTTTACTTGTGGAATACCTGTTTGACCTGTTTTTTTTCACAGAATGAATGAATTCTCTAATTAAACTCCACACTGCTATTATTTTGAACACGCCCCTTTCAATGAATGAGTCAATTACTCAGAACAAGCAGCGTGCATGTCATGACAGTTGGGTCTGTTGTTTTTCTATTACACTACTACATCTACAAGTAAATTATTTGCCATGCAGAAATATCACTACTAATAACAGTGGTTCATCAGGTTACTGATGTTGTACTGCTATTTTTTTGTACACCAATTTCAAATATGTATTAGAATTAGTAATAATAGTAATATTGTGTATAAGCATATGCGTGAGCAGGACAAAATGGGGGAAAAATGAATAATTTGTTGTTGCTGTAAACCTGTTTTTAGATTGTGATTGTGCAGTTCGGAGGAAAACCCTTCAGCTGCTCTCCCCTGGACCTGGACAAATGGATGTGGTGTGTTTTTCTTGGCCTGGGAGAGCTGGTCTGGGGACAGGTAACTCATCGCTTGTCATGACTAAACTAGTACTGTGCACTACTGCATGGGCAGATTAATTAAAGTCTCTTTCCCCAAAGACATTATAGGAACATGTGCTGTACATAGCATGTTTTCTGGATTTTGTTGATGCTGGGAGAGTGAAATACTAAAACATGTTCTCTTTTCAGAAATGCAAGGTTGTCCTCCACAGGAATGGAAACAGGGTCTAAAGAAAGCTCCTTGTTTTTTTCTGTGTCCTCTGAAACCAGGTGATAGCTTCCATTCCCAACAGCAAGTTGAAGTTCCTGAGAGGGGCGGGGCAGCTGACCAAGAAGGACGAGATGCCAGAAGAGGACATGAACGAGGACAACGAGGAGATTGATCATGCGGAGAGAGAGCTGAGGCGAGGGCAGATTCTCTGGTTCCGTGGACTCAACAGGATTCAGACTCAGGTGAGAACCTGGTGCCAATGGCGAACCTGTGGGTTAACCTCTGAAATACAGTGGGTACACTTTTCATTGAATCATGCATGTGCTCCACTGATACCAGATGTGACTAGATTTATTTTTGCGTGCAAAAAACTGTTCTTTGTACACTGTATATGTATTTATTTCAGTTTTTAACATGAATGTTTGTCTTTTTCCCACCACAAGGCTAGTGGACAGCTCCAAGAATGAACTAGGAATACTCTGAAATGTGGGGATGTGCAAAAGTGTATGAATACTGTGAAAAAATTGTTTAGCATACTCTCATTGCTGTGTATCTGATTATTTCTTAATATGTAATGGTTAACCTTTTATGGCAATTGCAAGACGGTTTCATACTGTTAGTAGTAAAGAATCATGTGACTTAACACTTTGTTTTAGGCAGTTCTGTGCTTCAGATAATGTCTTAACTATAATGTGTCCTGCTGAACTCCACTGGTAGTGGCCCAAGACTGGCCCTCAAAGCCTATGGCCTCAGAGGACAAAGACCTTGAGAGCTCCCTTCGAGACTCCAATAAACCCTTGACCGCAGCCCCCGGTGGCGAATACTTGTAATGACACCCCCCCAGTCAATGGTAAAGTGGTTTGTACTGGTGAAGAATCCGCTTGGTGTTGTATTTCCAACAAATATTTGGGCTAACTGGAATGATGCAGTAATCTGTGTGTGATGGAATAGTGCAGTTGGAGAGAGGATGGAGCCCAACCCCTCCCCCGACACACCGACCGCTATCCTGGCGCCACTCCCACTTCCTCTGAGCCGCCTGTCTTTCGATCTCTCTCCTCCCTTGCAGATCGAGGTGGTGAACACGTTCAAGAGCGGGACTTCCTTTCAGGGAGCCCTGAGGCGCCAGTCCTCCACCACCAGCCAGAACCAGGATGTAACCAATGTTTCTAGTCCTAGTCACGTGTCCTTGTCCAATGCCCTTTCTTCTCCCACCAGCACCACTGCTGCTCCTGCTGGGCGTGAGTCACACCTCTCACTGTGCACCTCAGGGATGCCACCTGCCCCAGTACACAAACACCCTGTCCCCAAAATGCCATTCACTGGAGGTTAAAATCCTCCTCCACTCCGGCCTGCACGTAAACTGCAGCTACCACAAAAAAATGTTTTTACCACACAATTAATCTAACAATAGTGACAAGGAATCACTGCAGAAATTTAATTTCTTACATGTTCTCTGCTAAACATGAGAATTATTATTTTTTTTTTTTGGAACTTTTGCAATGTGGCAGAGGTTCCATTGATATAAATAGCTTACATTTGTTTAAATTACATTAAAGTATACAGTGGTGTTCAAAAAAATAGCAGTACAACATCAGTAACCTGATGAACCACTGTTATTAGTAGTAGTGATATTTCTGCATGGCAAATAATGTACTTGTAGATGTAGTAGTGTAATAGAAAAACAACAGACCCAACTGTCATGACATGCACGCTGCTTGTTCTGAGTAATTGACTCATTCATTGAAAGGGGCGTGTTCGAAATAATAGCAGTGTGGAGTTTAATTAGAGAATTCATTCTGTGAAAAAAAAACCGGTCAAACAGGTATTCCACAGGTAAACAGGTGATGTCATCATGATTCTGTATAAAAGGATATCAAAAGACTCCTGATATCTTCTTTCCAGGTACTCTTAGAAGCAATACTATAACCTCGCTGCATTTGAATGGATCTCTATGGGAATTGGGGGGTGGGACTAGGTTAAGCTGTAAATTACACGGGAATATTATGGAACCCATGGTTGGCTAAATGGCTGTAAGTCAACAAGGGTCTGAGGTATCAAATGAGCCTCAAACCATCACTCTGCTGCCAGATATGCAGTAGATATGGATGGATCACTTGAAGGGTTTCTTCTCCTGACTTATTTTTCCATAGAGTTCAATAGGAAAATTTGTCAGAAGAAACAACCCTTCAAGTGATCCATCCATATCTACTGCATATCTGGCAGCAGAGTGATAGTTCGAGTGATAGACTTGTTTGATACCTCAGACCCTTGTTGACTTACAACCATTTAGCCAACCATGGGTTCCATACTATTCCCGTGTAATTTACAGCTTAATCTAGTCCCACCCCCCAATTCCCATAGAGATCCATTCAAATGCAGAGAGGTTATAGTATTGCTTCTAGGAGTACCTGGAAAGAAGATATCAGGAGTCTTTTGATATCCTTTTATACAGAATCATGATGGCATCACCTGTTTTCCTGTGGAATACCTGTTTGACCAGTTTTTTTTCTTCACAGAATTAATTAATTCTCTAATTAAACTCCACACTGCTATTATTTTGAACACGCCCCTTTCAATGAATGAGTCAATTACTCAGAACAAGCAGCATGCATGTCATGACAGTTGGGTCTGTTGTTTTTCTATTACAGTACTACATCTACAAGTAAATTATTTTCCATGCAGAAATCTCACTACTAATAACAGTGGTTCATCAGGTTACTGATGTTGTACTGCTATTTTTTTGAACACCACTGTATGTTTGCATGGCCACTAATAGGACTAAAAGGATAATTTGGGGACTTATACACTTTAATAGTAGAGGACAAAGTATTATGCAGGAACTTCAGGACTAGTACTCAGATAAAACAACAGTAGGCTATAGTAACAAAATATCACATTTGGTTATTTACTGACAATATTAGTTGGCCAAATTTTGAATGGAGGCTGGCATCTCTGAGTATATCTCCTTGCTTTTTGCTATTCTGACATTTTCTTGTCTTACGATTTTCGTCAGTTTGTATTCTTACCTTCTTTCCCAAGAGTGTTCGGTTTTGTCTCAATGTTCAATGTGTTTGTTTCCCCTAGAGTGCTAAAGAACCCTGGACAAAGGGTACCGCCGCCGGAGTGAATTTCAGGTTGTGAGTCCCTCCATTGTCTGAAAAAAAAATAAAAAAATGAATGTAAAACAATTTTCCAACCAACAAACTCATCAGACTGGGTAAACATTCAAGTATAAGCCAATGATATCACTTGCTCCATGCACCACAGTGTGTGCACTCTCCAGAGACTGAGAACAAGCATGTTCCCTCCCTGTGGTCTGTGGAGATGAGCACTCTGTCACTGTTAAAGTTTAGTCTCATTTTTCAGGGGAAAGCAAAAAAAAAAAACAAAACAAATAAAAGGACTTCTTTCTCCGTGCAGCTGGGAAGACCGAAGCGAAGCCCAGTCTCTCCCCATAGTCCTGTCTATCTGTCATCTGTATTGTCTAAATCAGAACCCCAGAGGCTGTAGTGTCCATTGCGTCTCGTGGCTTCACGTTGTCGGTCATGTACAACCGTATGTGTAGTGCTGACTGTTCCTCAGTGAATACTGGGCCGGCCTCATCAACGTGATTTGTCCTGACATTCATTTCCCATCCGTCATTTGAACTGGTCTTCCTTTTTTTGGACTTTCTGCTTTGATAGCTGTCTGTCACTGTACTTCCTGATTTTCTGTCCAGTTTAAAAAAAAAACAAAAAAAAAAAACTGCGCTTAATGAAAGTCAGGTCAAATCACAGTTGTTGGTATTTGTAAGTGTTTTATAGTCTCTTAAATCTGTCCGCCTTAGAGGGATTTTTTTTTTTTTTTTTTTTAACGTCAGAATAATTAATGTATTCAAGGCCTGAACTTATCATTGCTAAAGCTTTAAAATTTTCGAATTGATCATTTTTAGAATTGACGATGCTGCATTATTTAATTTCAAATAAACATGGAATAGGAAGTGAAATATAAATACATAAATATACGAGCAGTAATACTTTTTTTTTTACGAATGTCCTATGTCATGGTTAATATATAGTATATATATAATTTATAGTTGCTGTGGACAAGGTTTTTTTTTTTATTTTGTTTTTTTTACAGTTAATTTAAAAATGGCAATATTCTTACTGGGGAAAAAAGTTTTGTAAATAAGTAAATTCTAGCTTTGAACAAAAGGTGTATGAGGTTTTCAACAGATGACAGTTAGTGCCTATGAGCAGCGTTGTTGCATTATGCTGCTCAGGTCATTTGGTCTTGTGAATGCAAAGAGCCAAAGGAAAGAGCTGGGGGCCTATACTTGAGTGTTTACACAGGTGTGCATGGAGCAGAGCTTGTTGGGAGAACAGACCTTTATTTTGCCAGTCTCAGGCTTCGTTGTACAGCTGTCTGTGTGCATTGTGTGCATTGTGTGCATTGTGTTCATTGGCGTGTTCTCACCCAGTCTCGTCCAGAGCTGCATGTTCAGGGTGTCCTTTTGTGTGCCGTTTGAGCTCCTGGCCTGCCACCATTGTGTCATGCAACTGTGCTTATACAGCCAGCATCATCTGTGACCTCCATCTTTCTGTTCCCACATCCTACAGTCCCCTTCTGTGCTCCCTTGTCCTCATCCCGTCTTTGTGGATGTACTTTTTTTGTTATGTTTTTTCCTCCCGGTACCTAGATTGAGTCCGAAATCTAATCTTTTCTTCCTACTCAATTACTCACCACAAGACTTCTTCAGCATGCATGGGTTTTCATGTGCATTTGTTTTATTAACATGGCTTGTCTCTAGGTATACACCGCACTGGACCTTAGTTTATATCCAGCGCTGCCCTTTGTACCTTAAGTAGCTTCTTTTCTTTTTTTTTTTGCACATCTTTTTTGTTTGTTATTTTGTTTTATTGCAGTCCCCCACTGCACATAGAAATAGGCCAGTAATGTGCCTATAAATCACATTACTGTGGACCTGTTTCCACACCACCTCCCTGAGCCCTCTTGTTCAGAAAAAGGACCGGCCCTGAAGGCCTTCTCTGGATCTGTGTGCCGCGGAGCCTCATTTCTCTCGATTCTGTCCCCCTTGCTACAGATACGCGTTGTGAATGCATTCCGTAGCTCTCTCTACGAAGGCTTGGAAAAACCAGAATCGAGATCCTCCATTCACAACTTCATGACTCACCCGGAGTTTAGAATAGAAGACTCGCAACCCCACATTCCTCTCATTGACGACACTGACATCGAGGAAGACCCAGCCCTGAGGAAGAACTCCAGTCAGCCCTCATCCCCCAACAAGAACAACAACGCCATTGACAGCGGCATCAACTTAACCACTGACACCAGTAAGTCTGCTGCTTCCTCTAGTCCTGGCAGCCCCCTACATAGCTTGGAGACCTCCCTCTAACCCTAGACTCGGTGTTAAAAACTATACTCTCAAAGCGCAACAAAGTGAACGCACATGAGAAGTGTGTGTGAGCCGCTGGGTGAACACCCGTTCTGAACCTTACTGTTGTCGGCGACACGAGGAGGCAAGATGGCAAGATTACTGTGGAGGGACACGGAAAACAGTATAAATCAACCTCTCCCCCTTTCCTATGAGTACACTGACTATATTAATAATAATTTAAATTAAAAAAACATAACTGCTCCTGCATGAATGTACATTACCCAAGTTTTTATTTAATTTTGTTTGAATTATTTGATTTGATTGATTTTGGTGGGAAGTACCGTGGACTGCTATTTAAAGACAGCTTATCCGATTCACTGGTGTGTGAGTTTCTTGTGTGGCATGAACCTAATTGTATAGATTTATTTGATTAATAAAATGAAGTGTTTTAAGGTTGCAGGACTCAACTTGCACAGTAGATTTGCACCTGTTGGAAAAGAGGAACCCATAAATAATAGCATTTATTAAACATATTTTATATATTTATATATACTGTATATATATATATATATAAAATATATAGTGAGAGTTTATCTTCTTTGTTTGTTGGCATGTTGCCTTGTTTCTGCTTCTATGGCTCTTACTACTTTAACTTATTTATGTCCTAAAGAGAATGTAATTTGTTTACAAATCCCGTAGATACTTCCTGGTTTATTTGTAGGGTACAAAACCATACTGCAGACGTAGTTGGAACAGCTCAAGTTGTTGAGTACTTCTGTAACATTGGACTGTAGGTGTTTTATTACAAACTGTGTGCTGGATTTGCCTGCTATTTTGTTAAATATTGTAGATATTTTTAGAAGATTACAAAAGAAACCAAAATATAATGGGATATATAATTAATGTGGCATCTTAGTATTATATGATTGTTGGGATCAACGCTGAGCGGCTTCCTATGTTTCCAAACACAGATCATGAAGGGTTTTTCTTTTTTTAATTTCTTTTCATTCAATGCTTGAAATGAATTTGAGGTCAGTCTCAAAACTGAGAGGGCCGTTCAGGACTGATTTAATGAACTATCTACTATATAAACACTGCTTGTTTATTGGAAATATTTTAAATTATGTGTGACCATCAAAGGCTGCGATGGATTTATAATATTAGAAACAACTGCAACTAAGTTATATTTGGCTTATCTGTATGGAAATCAAAAGTTGTGTTGAAATCTTGTGATATATTGTGTTGATTATTTTTTCTTTTATTTTGAGATTTGTTTTCCTTAAAAGAAAGAACACACAGCTCCATTGCTGTTGGAATTTTAAACAACTGAAAAAAAACAAAATGGAATGTTGCTTTTTGACTCTTTTTATTTTTCAAATGATCCTTTTTCTGCACTATCTGGATATGAATGAAACTCTCTGTGGTGTATATTTAGATGTGCTTTTGTGTGTTTTTAACCAAGCTTGTCTTCCTGCAGTCACTAAATATACTCTAGCATCTCAACAGTATTCACTAGTTGTTAACTATTTATTGTGCTTTCCAAACTAAAGGTCACGCAAAAGGTCAATCGGAGAGGGCTGACATACAAATGCATCGAAACGTCAATGGCCCAAAAATATTGTATTATTGTTACTAATTGGGTATATGGGGAAGCATGATAGAATATGCTCAATATGCAAGTTAAACAAATCAATTTTTCTACTCAGAATCAAATATCTTGACCTGTCGTTTTCCCTGTGTGTATAGCAGCAGCTTGCTTTCATCAGGAGGGGGGTAAACAAGCTTTAACAGTTAGCTCAGGCATATGTAAAGCCTTCAGCAAAGGACCATCAAAACAATACCTTTACTTGTCACAGGAGTGGTCTGTCTTCTGCAGTGTCTGCTTATATGGGTTTTTTAGGTTCTTTTTAAATCATTTTATATGATCAAAACGGCTTCAGCCAACATTATGAAATGATTTGTACATTACGAACGAACAAACAAAAAAATAATCCAGCTTTAAAACAATAAATGGTGATAAGTAGGGTATTCTTATGTAAATAGCAAATTGCCTTCATTGGAAATGCACATCCATCCAGGCTTGTGTGGACAGGGACTGTGCAATGTACATGAGATGATGCTATTTCTGGTTAGATCATTACAACAGTCACTGCTACAAGTCAAGTGTTCTGTGTCCAGTGCTCAGGTTGTTGAGCAGAAGTACTGACGCAGATGAATTATACATGACTGACGGATCTAAACGATGACAGATCGACACCATTGAAATACAATAATATTAATAATATTTCTTGCAATACATCAAATGCTTCTATGTACTGTACTTAGCAGCATGCATTTTTGTGGAACAAAGAAAAAGAAGTTAATGCCAGTGGTAAATTTGGCATTCTAGCCATGTATGGGTAAATGATAAGTGTTCATCCATCTTGTTTTTATGAATTTTTTTATCTATACAATAATTGTAAATAAAGAACTCAATGTCTTTGTTCATTTAATACTATGCAAAAAGTCATGCTTTCTGATTGTTACCCACCTACCCTAGAGTGTGTTGCTGGAATGTCTGTGGTCTCAAAAGTCAGTAAACAATGTGATGTAAATGATTTTCTAGTTTGAAGGAAGTAATGAATTGTGACTCTTGCTGCTTTACTGCCCGTGATACAACTGCAGGCAGGAGCGCAAGTGGAAAAACAAATAAACAAAAAAAGAGGAAAAAAAAACAGCACTAAATAAATTCCCAGAGCAGCATGAACCAGAATGGTGTTCCCTGACCAGTGTGGCATCTGTGTGATGTTTGCTTTCCTTTGGCTTTGGTCCGCTGTGCTGAGGAACTGTGTGTGTGTTTGTGTGCGTGCGCATGTGTGTGTGTGTGTGTGTGCGAGCATGCATCATTATATTTAACACATGGGCAGTAGTATGCCACAGAGTTGTCATGGAAGCAGTAACCTACGGTTTAGCTTTCCTGACCTTTCCACAAGTTTTTTTTATCGTTTCCAGAGGCAAAATTAGGAGTTCATTAAAACGATCCTTGGACCCTGGTTGTTGGTTGTTTAATTATGATGGGTTTGATTGACTTATGCACATTTTACAGAAAAAAAGTAAATTCTTCTATTCTCCGCTATAGGGTTTCGACAAATCTGCAAAATCTATAAAAAAAAGATGCGTATGTTGATGTTCCTACATTCCTCCATGAATGTTTATCAGACTATGATTTGTCCAAAAGGTTTTTAAAGTGCTTATGAATCACATTGATCTGATGTTTATGAAATCTTATAATGCTAAAAATGGAATCCTTTAGAACAAGCATACAAAAAAACACCAAACAGAGCTTCCCTCAACAAAGCAAAATGTATAATTGTATCCATAATTTCCCTCATTTGAATCAAACAAGCATCCTACATACCTTTTTCTGTTTTCTTTAAAATGGCTGAATGTATAGCATAAAGCAATTCTAACTTTCCAACACGACACCTATTTAAAATCTTTGTACATTATCATAGTTTACACACCGGTGAAATATAAAGTCTGTATTTTAATATACTGGACAAGGGCTTTTCACACAGGAACATGTCTTTGTAAATATACCTGATCCCACTACATTATATCACTGTCCTAACAAAAGTTACTGCTTACTATACAGCTTATGCATAACTGGAATATCTATAGGAAACCATCCTTTGGAGTGGAATATAGGTTTTTCTGCATCAACAAAATCTCAAGATGTAAAAATATTTAAAGAACCTTCTCCACCATTTGAACTACGCTAGACTTTGTTTCTAGATTTCATTTTTGGCAGACGTGAGATTGAAATTAGTACTTTGATGGATGCCTTGAAAATTTCAGAAAGCTAATATCTTAAGCTAGCCTGTCAGGGTTGCAAGAAGCTTTCCCTGGTGGATGGGCCACATGTCAATAGCATCTCATGCCCCATAATGACCTCTGGCATGTGGACTTCCAGAAATAAACATTTTTAAGTACCCATCTTGGACAATATTTGTCCAAAACAGTCTTAGCACTCCCTGCCTGATCGTGGTTAGGAATATTACGCAGTAAAATAGTTTGGGAGTTTGAAACTGATAAAAAAATAAAGTCAATCATCAAACCACTGTTCAGGTTTTAAATACACTATTATAAAGTCAGTCAGTAAATCTTAAAATGACCTTTGTTGCATCCAGTAAACCTCAAAGTATGATGAAAGCATATCTGAATATTTTAGCAATAAATTATAAAGCTGCCTATAACCACATGGTGTTATCAGCTACAATGTTTTGTAAAATATATTAATATAATTTTGAATTGTCTAAGAGGTTTTAAGTATTGTAGCTTGCCAGTTGGTAAGCAATCCAATAATTTGTCAACTTTGTTTAGGAATTCCACAGTTGAAATATATTTGAGCCACACAAATAGTAATTTACAGCATGCAATATCTGTGCTACCAGCAATATTTCCTACACAAACTAGTGATGAACTCTGGAAAAACAATGTTGTGCATGGGAAATTATATTTTGTTAGAATACCACTATAGGCCAGAGATATTGTATGAAGAGAGAACAAGCTTTCCCCCTGTAGACCAGGGGGTTGTGAACACCATTGGGTACTGTGTTGTGATAAACCAGGTTCTTGTGATTTTACATTAACATGAATTCACCTCATGTTGAGAACTTTTTTTTTTTTTTGCTTTTTTAATCATGGTGCTGTTGTTTAAATCTTTGACATCTCATACAAATATAAAATACTCTATAATATTAACACTATACATTTAAACAAAGTTATAAATCCACAATGATACAGTAAGATGCCAAATCTTTTATGTATTATAGGCTATGGGAATGTGTATTTGAATGTGACTCCACAAACTGGTCTATTATTCTGATATCACTTCTACTCACTGTATTCCACATAAGCTGCAGTTGATAGAGCATATCAACACTTACTGCATATCAGAAAATAAATAACCCAGCATACATTTCAATCAGAAATGCAGCTCATAATACGGTGGGTCCCAAGGCTATTCCACACATAGTTTTGTGGTTTACGTGCATGCAATTTGTTCAAATTCTGTAAAGATGCAAATGCGCATGGTATTTCAAAAAGGGTTTTGCAGGTCTGCTGTATAAATGCAATAAAAGGTAAAGGTGTTTGGATAAAAGGTGTTTGCGTGCATGGCAGAAAGTTTGATAAATTTGTAAAATGATCAGGCTGGTCACTGCTGTGTGAGTGAGGGAAACTTATTCTCTAAAGAAATGACATGATGTTTGTAATTATGCCCACATACAAATGTATCTAATGTGATGATTTTCTAAAGTGTACAATTATAACTTTATAATGTGATTAGCCTACACGTGAATATGGCATGTGCAATAAAGTGAAGGGAATTATTGTATGTATTGATATTGTACATTTGTGTAATGTACATTTTTGTACATCTTCAGATTAGCACTCCAAATTAGCACTGGTGTTGTCAACTACAAAGGCTAAATGAATGGGCTTCATTCCAGTAAATGTGGTTGTGATACCAGAGTTGACATCTGACAGGAAGCCTGACAGCTGCAAAGAATCTCGCCAAAATCTCGCATTTCATATCATACAAACAAAGCAGAATAGTGTGGACCTTAAAGGCTATAGATATAACATTTTTACGTAAACGAAGAATGAGAAAATAATACATCCACAGAGCTGGCTGAAAGATGCAGAATAAAAGTATTGCTTTCCCTTAAAAAAAATGTTGATTATGAATTTATCATTACAAAAATATTTTTTACTGGCCGTAAGAGAGTGTGGTGTTTATCTCTGTCTAAGATGGTTGGTTCCCGCCTCTAACAAAGCTCCTGAACCAGTAGTATTTCAACGTTGGTACCACACCCATCTCTGTATCAGGAGTCTCAGTTGATTGCCAGATTTAGCTTGTCTGACAGTGATGGCTGAATTTTATGGTAAGCGCCCGGCTCCCTCAGCCAGCAGTAACGTTAGATCCAAGAAACCCCGGTACCTGTCCCAAGAACTGGAGTAAGACGAGGGTCAACATTGGTTCGGCATTTGGTCGTTGGCGGGAGCTGAAAGAATCGCAATGCTTCAGAAGTGTCATGGAGATGGCCACTTTTCTTCTCGACCGGTAAGCTAACGCATTAACTAGCAAGTAATCTATCAGATACATGATCAGAAGTGATGATATAACGTTAGCTATTTTCTTCCTTGTTAAGCTGGTGTTCGAACCATAATTTATTACAGCATGACCAAAAAGAGTATTTTAACGGCATTTTCTTTTCTCATCATCTCACACAGAGACATTAGCGTTAGTTAGCTTGCTAACATTAGCTAAGTTAGGTAACTAGCTAGTTTGCTAGAGAGAAACCTGACAGGCAAATGACAGCCAAGCAAGGCGATATTGGGACCGGTTGGTGGTGGGTCGAAAGGTCCGATAGCTCGTAGCGTAGTGGGAGAAACACAGCTGAAGATACTGGCATTTCAAGTTGACTGTTTACAACTCGGATAATGGGAAGGTCAAAACAGGCGAGAAAGTTAGCCTCCTTCCTCCTCATTATTTTATCATGACAACGTTAGGTATGAGTCAACCTGGCAAGTAGGTGAGGGGGCGTGTGCTTCGAGATACAGCAGTTAGGGATGTGTTGTTATGAAATGCAATCTCCATACGAGGCGCTAGATGGGGTAAAAAGCTATATCTATAGCCTTTAAGAAAAGAGATGACAATCCATGGAGGAAATATGCTAACGTATAGGAGGCACAAAGATATCAGAGAGACAGAGAGCTACTACACCCCTTGCCCTGACGAGTGTTTACTGCAATACTTAAAAATATATAATATTTAATATACATTTAATAAATATTTCTTCAATATGATATTTTTCCTTCCATCTTTCCCCATCCTCCCCGATTTGGAATGCCAACTAGCAGCCGTGCATCATCAGCACTGTGCAGCTGATGCAGGCCAGGGTCATGGGTGCCCCGTGTCACATGACATGACACATTTCCTGTTCTGCTTATATGTTATTTGAATGTATTTGTTTTATCCAGGTAAACGCAAATTAATAATACCAACATTTTGCCATGTATGTCATGGTTAAGCATGGTTGGGCCGAAAACCATATTCCCAGAGATACATTTTAACAGTGGGTTGCAGGGGTCCTGCTTATGCATGCTGCTCTAAGCCAGTTTGAAAGAAGAAAAATTTACCACGGCGTTGATCTGCTATATCTCTTTGTCCATATAGACACAGAGTAAAATATGTATTCCAATATATAGTGCATAAAAGCCTTTTGAATGACTTTCTAATTTAAATTCAGTGGAGAATGCAAAGAGTGGCCTTTAAACCAGGAAAAATTCCTTGCATATTCTCTGCTTTCTTTACTTATTCATTTCCTGTTCTTTTATCTGACCATGAAGAGACTCCAAGCAAGGTCTAGATCATGATCATGTGATATCCTAACAATCTTGCAAAACCCCTTAAAGGGATCCTGGTCACATGTGAAGTAGTCTAGTTACAAAACACACACACACACACACACACACACACACACACAACGACTATAAAAAGAGAACACAAAAAATACAGTGCCTTCTTTTTGTACATTCATTCTTTAAAATTATATTTTTTAATAAAGTTGTTGAAAATACATAATTATTGATCATTTGTATTTGGTTTTAATATTTTTTTAAGTGAAATTAAAATGCAAGTAACTCAATAGTTCTTAAAAACTTTTTGAATAATTTTGCTGAAGCATATTTACATTCAGGATCATATTTATAAAGACTGAACCTTACATACCATTTCAGTTGCTTTCATATCAAAATTCAATTGTGAAATAGATAACCTCATTCAAATAATTAAAGACATTATCAGAGTGGAGGTTTGGGGGGCTGACATCCTAAAAGAATACTTTGTGTCCCTAAAATCCCCAATATGAAGATCTATATGCAAACTTATAGCACAATTTCAAGAGTGAATCATGACATGATTTGTCTATAGTCTATTCTTGCGCAGTCTATACTGTGCAGGAATGCCCATAGAAGAATACAAGTGTGAATACAAGTTTCCATTTCCATGTGTGTACCATTTTGGATTTCTCGGTAAACTGTGAATGTTGTGTTATCCACTAGAGGGTGCCAGTGAACTGACAATATGACGTAAAAATGTTCAAGACTATTAAAACACCCTATTTTGAGGACATGTCTACAGATTCTACAAGTCAGCATTCAAATTATGGCTCTAATCTGCAACAGAAAAAGAAGTGGAGTGTATGAAATTAATCCTTTCTTGAAAGAGTCAAAAAATCTTGTGACCTTATTTTGTCTTCCATCGCTGACAATCTACAACGTCATAAATTGTACAGATCCAGGACACCTCATTGATGTAAGAACCAGGCTGACATATGTTATGTTTTGGGCAGGGGGGAAAGGTGGGATTGTAACCGGCTGTGTTTGTGTGAAATACAAAAGCTAATTATTTTAACCGTACCATCTCTTCTTATGAAGCCTCCATGTGGCAGCTGGTGGGATGTAAGCGGCTTGATGAGGGCCATTCTCCATTCCCGCCATCAGGCAGATGCGACTGTGCGGTATGCTCCCGCAGTGTTTACAGCCGCAATCACGGCACCTACAGCTGCCACGGACACTACCAAGCAAGCACACGCTACAAAGGAGGAATTACTGTACGTTCCATACTCGGTTGAAAGCTGATATTTTTTTAGGGTTTAGTTTGAGAGTTTGAGCTGCTGGTTACCTTCATTATGTCTCTGCTGAGTGCATAAGCCAGTAAGTTTTCTTCAATGCGGCCAATACAGATTCCATCAACACCAGGCCCGCGGGACTACAGAGAATATTGTAGCTTCCTTGCAGCGGTCATGTGGCTAGTGAACCCACGTTGGCACGCTCATGTTTTGGCATTATAAATGAACAAGGTTATACAAAGAAAACTGAAATGTCTACAAATGTGGACAAAAAGGTTCATTTTGGATATTGGATAACTGATAGACATTAAATTCCAAAGTTTTCGAAGGGATGCTAAGGCACCGTCGTAAAAGTGCAATAAGTTCTAATGAATATCCAAAATGTCCCTTCCCTACCACATGCAGATCTAAAACCAATTGGATTGTAAAACTCATACCTCCATATCTTCTAGCTCATGCCTTGGGAATTACATTTCGAAGAAAACTATTTGTTGAATTTTAATGATTTTTTTATGTAAAATGATTTGCAATATCACCCCAACAATATGACGTGCAGATCTAAAAACAAATACTATAGCTGTGTCTCATATTGCATACTTGCCTACCCATGTACTTGTAAGTATACTCCCAAGTGCACTAAGTAGTACACTGCCTTGCCAAAAAAAAAAAAGTCGCCGTTGCACCCGCCGTGCATAGTGGCCACTGTACAAGGGGTTGCTTCAATCAATCAGGTCTAGGCACAGCAACATTATGCAGCAAAAAAATGAAGTCAGCTGAGTACCTGAATGTACTGAATGACCAGGTTATCCCATCAATGGGCATATTCCAGGACGACAATGTCAAGATTCATCGGGCTCAAATTGTGAACGAATGGTTCAGGGAGCATGAGGAATAATTTTCACACATGAATTGGCCACCAGAGTCCTGACCTTAACCCCATTGAAAGTCTTTGGGATGTGCTGGAGAAGACTTTACGGAGTGGTTAAACTCTCCCGTCGTCAATACAAGATCCCGGCCAAAAATGAATGCAACTCTGGATGGAAATAAATGTTGTGACATTGCATAAGGTTGTCGAAACAATGCCACGACGAATGCACGCCGTAATCAAAGCTAAAGGCGGTCCAACGAAATATTAGTGTGCAACTTCTTTTTTTGGCCAGACAGTGTATGTAGTACTTAGTATGTAAGAATGGAGAGCGCTTAAAAACCCGTACTTGCACTACATCATAACTCTTCTGAAAAAAACTCTTCTGAGCAAGAAACAGATCCGGTGCAGGTTAGACTGCAACTGAAGTGACAGCAACGCTACAGCAGAAAAAAAATGTTCTTGTTATACAGATTTGTTGTTGGTACAGTTTCATTTTTCAAGTAACCCGAGGAAATGCTTAGCGGTATGTAGCCTATATTAAGGTTAAGATGAGTTAAAATGATGTTTGCGGCTAATCCCCAGTCAGTAATGTAACGTTAGCTAGCATGCCCCCATATTAGGTTTTATTCAACTGTAGTTATAGCTGACATTACAGTTTACATTTTGAAGTCTGTGCTTTCTTGATGCGACAGTAAATTTTACGTTGTAGCTTTTCCTTTATTTAGTGTAATCCTGTAGGGACAGGGATGGCAACGTTACTAACATTCACTTCAATTTTATTTGTATAACTGTTAACTTGGCGCTTTTTACATAGCGTTAGACTATTGTCACAAAGCAGCCTTCCAGAGATCCCGGGCCTGAATGGATTACTTTGTACCTTTTTTACTGTAACAAAGTCAATTGTATTTCCAGCATGTAGCCTACTGTTTTGTTTCCTTGGTAAGTCGGCTTATTTCCCGCTTGTAGATTGTGACACTGTTGTTGGCTTTCAGTTACCTGTCTTTGCGTTCTACATTTTCTTTGGCTGAATATAGAAAATTCCAAATCTTTGCTTTCAGCTCGGAAAACGCATAGGGAAAGTAAGCTCGGATGCATACTTGTTTTTCGGTCCTCCCAAGTACGCCAAGAAAGCTTCCGGTGGATTGAGTACACTTGCGTGTTTGCATACTTGAGTATGGGATGCACTTGATCACGTGACCGTTTACTAACTAGTACGGAAATATGCTAATTCAGACATAGCCATATACAGTATACAGTATACAACAGAAGTGAGTACACTCCTGTGCAATATCTCTTAAATGTCAAATGATTCAAAATTGTATCACCTCTCAATAATTGCATTATTTCTAAGTTGACAAGTAGAGTGTTTCCTCTTATGAACAATCAAAAACAAATACTTTAGCAAGACTATAGTGAAAATACAGGCCTCAAAGTAGAAACTCAATGCAACAAAAGTGAATACACCTGTGATCACTGACACACAGTGCCCTCCACAATTATTGGCACCCCTGGTAAAGATGAGCAAAAAGGGTTATAAAAAATTCACCGTTTGGTGAATTAGCTTAATCTCACACTGAAAAAATTGGAAAAATCCAACCCTTAATTGAAGTAAATTAATTATGAGAAAAAAACTCCCTCATCAAGAAATAATTATTTTTAACAAAACCATGTGTGCCACAATTAATGGCACCCCTGCATTTATATATAGAATAATCATTTTTAATATTTGGTAGCATATCCTTTGCATGCCGTGACTTCCTGATGTCTGTGACCGAACAATATCAAAAGACTCTTGATATCTTATTTTCTGGTACTCTTAAAATGGATCTCTATGGGAATTTGGGGGTGGGACTAGATTTAGCTGTAAATTACACTGGAACAGTATGGAACACATGGTTGGCTAAATGGGTATAAGTCATCAAGGGTCTGACGTATCAAACAAGCCTTAAACCATCACTCTGCTGCCAGAAATAGATATGGATGGATAACTTGAAGGGTTTCTTCTCATGACTTATTTTTCCATAGAGTTCAATAGGAAAATCTGTCAGCAGAAACAAACTGATCATTGGTCTCAACCTGTTTTCATAAATTTTCCTTGATTAACAAGTGTGCCAACTATCTGAATAATCACTTGGTGTGGAAACACACAGCGTCTTTAGTCACAACATGTTAGGGAGATTAAATAAAAAGTTTAGAAAAATCAATTTTAAGCACATTTCATGAAAAAAAGATACACCACTCTTAACTGCCACATTAGCTTTCAGCACAACCTGTAATAAAGGCTACCTAAGAAAACCGGCACTTCAATTTCATGTACGTTACAAAATCTGAGCATTGCAGATCTTTGCCATGAATATTCTCTGAGCGTGAGTATGGAAAATGAAGAGTCCATGTATCCACAATTTCAAATAAAGTCTGTAAAATGTGCTAACTTTACTTAAAAATAATTTTATTACTCGCCTAATAGCCTAATTGAGGAGAACTGGTTATATCTGATGGTATTGAGTATTTTGTGAATTAATTGCAGTATTATTAATCAAGGAAAATGACTGAAAACTAGTTCAAGACCAATAATCAGTTTAAGGGGAGGTTTTCCACCTTTTTTCCACTGAAACATATTTTTCATTATAAAGTCTTCAAACACATTTTCATTCATTTATTTCACTGTGGTTGTTGAATAAACATGATTTCCCATCCATTTGAAAAAAATTACATATTTAGAATTTTTTGTGCCTTTTTTCCACTTTTTCGACATAAGTTCATAGTCTTATGTATTTTGCAGAAAATTAACCATTAATGTGAAAATAATTTTTTATTCATTTATTTCACCATGGTTTCTGAATAAACATTATTTTCCATCCATGTGAATCAAATATTGACGTATTTAGAATGAGTGCTTTGTCACTTTGTGGACATAGGATAATAGTCTCATGTATTTTTCTGTTTCCACAGAAAAAAGATTTCATCTTAAATGTCTCCCAACATATTTAAATTATTTGTTCACTGTGGTTGTTGAATAAACATGATTTTGCATCCACCTGAATGAAAAATTACATATTTAGAACATTAGAATCATTTACTTTTTGGACATGAGACAAATAGGGCTCTATCGTGACGATCTTAGCACCTTGACTAAACGCATGGCAAAGTGCATTTAGGGCGTGTCCAAGTCCACTTTCGCTAGTTTGACGGTGTGTTTTTTGAGCGCTACGCATGGCGCAACGTGCAAATGGGCTGAACCTAGTCTCTTCATTAATTATAGGTATGTCTTGGGTGTGACATACAATAAACCAATCAAAATGTCATATCCCATTCCCTTTAAAAGCCTGCTTTTCCACCTTGGTGGATTGCTTGGCAAAACAGACATGCTCGTGTGTGTTTAGTGCAATCAAGGAATAGGCTAAATGGATCAGTAGTAGCTATGATCAATATTATTCGGACTAACCATTATGAGTTCCCGGTAATTCCGGACAGTGCTGTTATTTTACAAAATATATGCAGTTAAATTGCTTTAAAAGCACCTGTTGCAACAGCTGAGAATAAGCTACCAATGGCTTCCGTCTCACCTGAGAAAACACCAAATTAGCCTGCTTGTTTAACGAATTTCGTTTGATTATACAATGAAGCATTGTCAAACATCAATTCCATGAGGATGTTCTCATGGAGTTCTCGAAGTTCAAGCTTCATCCAAAGTTCATTACCTGCATTCTAATATTGATTAATAACACAAATACCGTTATTTTGCTTTAAAGGGATAGTTTGGAATTTTGGACATAATGTCTCAATTATGACTTACCCATGATGTAGTTGATTGATGGAAGCATTTTCAGCTAATTCCATGCTGTCCCTTATTTTGGGCATACACACGTTGCTAATGCTAGCGCAACCGGTAGCATCCACTACCAAACGCACTTAAACACTCCACAGTGCACCCAAAGCAAATAAAATGCGACGACAGTCTATCGGGGGAGCGATACTTTACGTTACCTAGGCACTGGTCGACTACAACAACAAAGAAGAGTAACAAGTTGCAATGGCCACGTTCGCTCCGCCGCCGTACTTCCACAGAGAATATTAGGTCAGCACAAAGTAAAGGATTCAACGATAGTTTGACTTAAAAAATGATGGTAAAAACACTCAAAATAACCCCGATAGACTGTCGTCGTATTTTATTTGCTTTGGGTGCACTGTGGAGTGTTTTGTGCGTTTGATAGTGGATGCTACTGTGCTAGCATTAGCAACGTGTGCATGTCCAGAAGAAGGGACAGCATGGAATTCGCTGAAAATGGTTTCCATCAATCAACTACATCATGGGTAAGTCGTAATTGAGACATTATGTCCAAAATTCCAAACTATCCCTTTAATGATGACACTAAATACAATAAAGCTGTCAGGTTGGCAACCCATAGGTTCACGCATATTTTCCCTTGTTTTATAATGTTGTGCTTATGGAAATGTGACCAACCTGTTTTACTGGTAGCATAATGCTTTAAAACAATCCACTTTCCCGCAAAGACCGTGAAAAGTGTTATTTACAGCATGGGAAACAGACCTGCTCCTGCATGAAGTTAAAGTGCACATGCAGAGAATGCATTAAAATTAATTGTGAATTCATTGTGTAATGTGCTGCTAATTTGTTTTTGTTTCTAATTAGACGCTTAGTTCTCTTTAAAATTATTTTGTTTAGTTATGGAATAACAGGTGAAATCAGTGGGGTTTTAATAAGCTGAGAGTATGGAAACCTCACTGTAATTAAAAAAATATAAAGGATGAAGAATAAGGTTCAAATTCAGCTAACATGGTGACATTTATCTATGTGTTTTAACTGTAGGCTATTGAAAAAACCTTATGCACAGTGAATCTGCTGTAGCCTAGGCTATTTGAAAAACAATAAATTAGGGATGTCCCGATCCGATCCACGGCATCGGTATCGGGCCGATACTGGTCCAGAACGCTGGGTCGGATATCGGAGGGGAGAAAAAAATATGATCCGATCAGGGGTCGCGTTAGGCCGGCATTTGCCGGTTTTGACCGTTTTTTTATGACAAAGGCCGGAAAATGTAATTTCCTCCGGACATTCGGGCCGGTAAAAAAACAAAAAAAATGTTTTACTTTGCAATATAGTAATTTCTCAAAACCACGGCAATTTTTCATTAGGCCTATTATCACCGCAAATCAGACACCGCTACTCTCAGAGACGCAAAACGCGACTATTCCAATGATGATCCGAGAATTTCCCGACATTTATCCTGACTGGGCGAAGGTGGCAAAGATGGCCTGTGTCATTCCCGATTTTAATGTAATTCATCCGCTTGTGCAAGGCGAAGCTGTTATATAAAATTTTTATATTATTCCTTTATTTTCAAATAGTTTTCAGATCAAAATATAATACTATGCTGTAACATATGTTGTTAGGCTACATCATTAAATGCACCTGCCTGTCGTACATGCAATGAAAATACATATGGCCGTTTTTTTTATCACATGTCCGACAAACTGTAATCATTCCGGACATTCTGGCTGGCAGTTTAAAATCCTAGCGCGACCTCTGGATCCGATACGCGCAGCATGTCACGTGATAACAACAGTAGTAACTGTTGCTATGTCCGTCAAGCTTTGTGTCCGTCAAAGCAAACATGGCATTCTCAACCATGAAAGTAGGCTACTGCCCTTTTGAAAAAATGGTAACTTTAGGAACTTTTGGAAAAATTGATCTTCTATTTCATATTTGTAGTGTAGTTTAAATGCTAGCTGAAATGATTCAATGTAGATTTTATGATGCTAGGCAGCATTATTTCCATCACAACGTGCTGTCTCATTTGCTAGATAGCTACCACAGTGACAGTGGAAACCTAACGTAACAGACAGCAAAGGGACTTAGCTGGCTTGGAATAAAATATCAAACCATATCTCATTCATGAAGACATTATTATCATCGGTTTGTTTACGAGATGGAGTCTGGTAACGTTAATGTTATTCGACGTAGCGGACGTTAACGTTTTAAAAATAGATCTGCAAACACTAACATATGGTCTTTAAGATACGGATAGCCAAAGCTAAGGATGCGATTAACATTGCATTGTTAGACCACGGAAACTGGTGAAATAGATTTTGATTTTAAGTCAATTGGCTAACATTGTGTAGCTAGTTTCTTTTTCAGTTATGGTAGCTATTAACACCAAAATAAGCGTAATGTTGATGTTAACTAACGATAGCTTTTTGCCTTGGAGCAAACATAATGTAAGATGTGCTACGTCATCTCCAAGGGGTTCAATTGTGAATGAGGTCGCCCACATAATTTTATCCACAGCGTACACCTTTCCTTGTTTGATTTGGGTTTTGGAAAAGGGAAAATGATGAAACTAAGTTATAGTTTTGTATTTGTTTTTTTTTTACAATGCTGAATGCTGCTGTTTAAATTGTTTTAACTTTAAACCTGTTGGTCGCTTTAAGTACTGCAGTACCTGTTTTTTTTGTAGTGTTTGAATAAAGGGTGGCAATCTTTCAAAACCAACTTGTGGACTTTATACTGGGGAAGTATTTGTCTGTTCTCCATTTGAGTGAGATGTTTTTAGGTGGCTAATTGGCCATCATGAGAAAAGTGCTTCCATATATTTTATTATTATTTGTTCAAGAGTAAAACAAAGTATCGGAGTGATATCGGTATCGGCAAAAGCTGTCGTATCGGGACATCTCTACAATAAATGCAATATTCACTGGACAAGGTTTTTAACTTTTTTTAAGTCAAAACCATTCTATTTACTTACAGGCTGTAGGCCTAGAGAACTGTATTGTAGCGACATCTGAAGCGCATTTTCAGAACTCAAATGTCCGTCTATTGCAGTGCGCGAGTGGATAGCAATTGTCCCGTAACAGAAGATTCTCCCCCCAGAAGATTGAATTATTGGCAAATATAGGCTAAGTCATAGCTTGATCCAGGATAATTGCGAATAGTCTATACATGTAACCTAACACGTACCATCGCACATCGCCTGGATGTTGATGGAGTGGGCTGAAAGCAATTTAATGCGGCATTCCCCTTCCCTTCGATGGAGGGACAGGTATGTGGTCTTTGACCTATGGACCCTTTTATTATTATGCATTTTTTGATATAGCCTACACAATAATAATAATTGTAATCTTGATATTTTTTGTCATGCTTGTGCGCGCACCTGTGTGCAACAGATAGAAGAGTGTTTGCGCGTTGTGCACACGCCTATGTTGACGCACTTACATGCACCGTTAAAATAACATGTAAACAACTGCGACATGACTATAGACCAGATTTTTGATAGTTTTAGCGCAAGCGCTTTCTGCTGGCTCACGATAGCAATACGCCAAAAATAATCCTGGCCACACCTCATCTTAAGACCAACACACCCAGTTCACTTGCTATAGGCGCAACATCACTTGGTATTTAACCAACGTAAGCGCCGGGGGCTATAATGAACCCTGCGCCGGGTGTAAGATAGCAAAGACACTTGCGTTTGGGTTAGCGCTGCTTAACGCCGGGTCTAAGATAGAGCCCATTGTCTTCTTTATGCTGTCGTTTTTCCATTGAAAATGGTCCTTCATAATAAAAGTATTTTAACTTCACATTTCACCAAAGCAAATTTCCCACACTTTACATGAAGAGCTTCTCATAAAGGCTTTATAGAGCATATATAAAGCCTTCATACATATGACATAATGGCTTCCTAAATCATACATAAGCAAACGTCATGCTTCATAAAGGGTGATATAACACCTTCTTATGCAATATGTTATGCCAAATGTGCAGTGGCATAGCCAGGAATTAATTTCAGGGGGGGTTGAGAAAATACCCAGATAGCAGTGATCTGTTGGGCCAATGTCGGGAACCGTTCAGGAAAGGTTGGCATGGTTGCAGTCAAATTAGTTGTATCTGAATGAGGAAACAATCTACTCTAAGAGAGAAAGAATACCACAAATCAGAGCCATGCTCAACCTAATCCCTGGAGCCAACAGTCCCAACATAGCAGCAGGTCAATCACCACAGACACAACATACTGATCCCCAAACATGATGCAGTGTGGTTTATCAAAATAATTCCTCTGGGGATAATGGACATCATGGCCAAATCCCAATTTTCACTCACATATGAACCTCTATTCGGGTGTACGTGGAAAAACATGGGATTTGTGCAAAACCAGATCAGCTCATTCATTCCAGATCAGCTCATTCATTTCCCACCCACAAACTTCCAAAATGTATAAAAAATTTAAAAACACCCCCCAAGTCGTGGGGTTTTGTCAGAGGAGAGAGATTTGATATTTTGTAGAGAGATATTGTTAAATATAGCTGCAAGCAGCAATTCCCGGGGACCGAGCGGCATGAGCAGCATTTGTCAAACGCAGAAATTGCAAAATGGTAGACAACTCAAGACAGGGTTGACCCATCAGGGTTTCTAATCAGGGCTTTTGCCATTGTTGATTGTATCTTAACCCGATCCAGTAAGCACTTGCGTATTACGTCTTTTAAGTACAAGTGAAACAGTTAATACTGTTAAATTTCTTAACCTTTGCAATAAAAAGGTGTTTCTTAATGTGAAAACAACATTAAAAGAAGCATAGCATTTGCACAATAGTTTTGCCAAACATTAACTTAGCCATTGGTACCAAGCTGGAATCGAACCACTGACCGCATACATGGAAAGCCAAGCTTGTATCCACTAGGCCAAAGCAGGTTAACAGAAACGTGGAGGCCAAATAAGACTTTTGTGTTGCGGTATCAGAGTGTTTTGGCTTATATAGGTCTTTCACCATGTAAGTCAATGGCAGCAATGACGTCAAAATACTAAGTCAATAAATTTTTCCACAAGAAAATGGAGTCGCAATAGGTGCTTTTCCTTCGTCTAATGCCTCTCCATGTGCCGATTTTTTTAATTATTGTGTCATTTGGACAGGGTATTAACATTTGTTCAGGACCAATCAGAGGGACAGGTTGAGTCACTGGGGTCACTGCCATAGATAGGTTCTATAGAGTTCTCACTGCACTCACTCGGAGGGGCGGGACCAGAAGGTGGAGACAACAATCACTGGTCTAAAACGCGTAAAGTCTTGGGACCTACTTTTATACAGTCTATTCTTGGGACAGGGAGACACGCTGTGTTTTTGAGTGGAAGTCCATGGAGAACATCCCTTAGTAACCTACCGTGAACAAGCTGTTGTTTTGTGGACGCAGTTCGTAACATAGGCTAATAAATTGACTGCCTTGTCGCTTATCTTCAACATGTTTGTCATCGCATATACATTTTGGAACGAGCTATGATGTGTCTACTACCAAAAAAATACTGTTTTGTGAGATGAGACAGCAGGGGATGTTGCAGCTACACTACAGGCCCAGCATCTCGGAGCAAGCAGCCAAACTGTGGGTTGAGTATCTGAAATGGATTGCTCCATACCTGTATAACCTTAATTTAGCTATTCCACCCTCTCCCGTACGCAATCGCCATGAACGTTACCATTGCTTAGCAATGCTGGGTTAGCTAGCTAGCAAGCTAACGATAGCTCACGGCAAGTCATTTTAACATTTAGCTAGTAAGCTAACGATAGCTACCGTGATTGCTTAGCTAACATTACTAGCCAGCTTCGCCAACTAGCTAGGTCCTAAGACCAGCTAACGTTAGTTTAACGTCAGCTTACAAAATAAAAAGTAGCCACAAACGACAGCTAGCCATAGACTGTAACTGGTGGGTATTCAAATTATTATTATTTTTTTAAATTTTGTTTCTGATTTTTCCCCATTTTCTCCCAATTTAGTAGCCAATTGAACCCCTATTCTAATTCAATTCCCCCCATGTAGCAACCGCTAGAGAATCACCGCTACACAACCCCGTCAGCCGGCGGTAGGACGGGAGGGCGCCATGTTCTCTTCAGGGTGCGACTCCTCCGAGCTCCTGACCGTGATTCCAGCTCGCCCAGGGCCGCTATGCGTGCAGCGATTCTCTCCGAGCATCCTCCCCCCACCCGGAAGCAGCCGCCAATTGCTGCTTCCACAGGGCGCCGGCCATGCTCGGATCTGGCAGGACCGGGGCGCGAACCCAGATCCTCGGAGCACAACCGCACCGAATGAAAGTCGGCGCTTTTACCGCTGTACTACCGCGACGCCCGGGGTATTCTAATTTTTTAATAAGAGGACAGGTTCGGGCGGGTACTATGAACAATAGCCTAACGTTATTAGGCTAAGTTATTTGGTTGTTTAGGCCTATATACGGTCTATGGAACGAGCGAAACCTAACCGGACATTTCTACGCCTGGATAATTTTTTTTCGGTTCCAAAAATTAAGAAAATGTGCGGGGAATAGAGCGGTGTTAGAAGTAGGTTTGTACTGACTTAATATGGGGATGTTTAAAATAAAACCAATAATTTATCGGAAAAGAATACAGAGTCTATATTTGTAAATGTTTGCAATGTTTGTGATTAGGTTACAGGATGCAGATGAAAGTTAATGCCAGCTACGATGTAATGTAGGCTACTATGCTTTAGCTAGTGTGTGAACCCACTAACCTACAATGGCGACTATCTGGACAGTTTTCAGAACGGGGTTTCATGCTGCGGAAAACCGTGACAGACTGCTCTGTCACAGTCGAGTTAATTAGCGGTTAGCCAAAAAGACAGTGGTGGTTTGCTCATTTAAGACTATGGGGACAGCTTGCTACCCTTTCTAGAGGCGCTAGGGACATTTATAATAAAAGTAGTCTTGTCAAAATAACATCTGTGATTGATTGACCGTCAATATAGTTCATGGCAATAGCATTACTCTATGTTCGTCCGTGTGTGGTGATGCAGTGCATCAAGCTTGGCTACCAAGCTATCTAGCTAATCAAATTAGCTGATGTTAGCTGAATATAAACTGAAGATAACTGAATGAACGTTAATTATGTGACGAATACCACACATTCAATGCGAATAAATGACACAGTAAAATCGAGGATTTAAATGTTATATTATAAAACATTAGCAACTTAAGGAAGTTTGCTGCATGTTAGTTTGGCAAAATGGTGGGTTTGGTCAGGTCATGGGCTTCTCCACCCCAAACTGTCAATCATACTGTGCCTGGACCATGAAGAACAGATCCGGTTCACCCTGCTCCCGACAACGTCACTTCGGCTCCATGGAGCAGACGCAGTTTGTACAAACAGGAGGCGAAAAAGTCTTCCGGAGACTCAAATCGGTTTTTACGAGGACGTGGGAAGGCAATGGGTGACGTCACAGTGACTTTGTCCATATTTTTATACTGTCTATGGTTTGCACGGAGAACAAATAATAGAATATTTGATTTTTGTTCCTTGATTGAACATCTGCTAATGAAACTTCAATTTCAGTGTCGGACTAGTTCTTTCTTTTGCTTTTTCTGGGCCGTTTTGACTTTGTATGCACCTTTAAATGGAAGTGACAACTTGACAACTTCCACATAAGTCAATTCATGGGCTTGGATTTATGCTAATCGCAAAATAAGGTCAACGCGATCGTCATTTAGGATTAATTTTCATGTATGATTCATTGCTTGACACTGCAGGAAAGCTTTGGGATTGAATATCTGTCGAGTATTCAATATACAAAATAAAACTCACTTTAACAGTCTCTCAGTATAGCTGCATAGGAAAGTAGGTCACAGCAGTTTCAAGACAGTGGGTTTGAGCTGATGAACCATATTGTATTGAACATCATATCACAACCAGTCTTCTTTTTTATTGTACCAATGACCTATTAACAGCAAAGAAGTCACAGTCAGTTTCAATTCAAGCATGTCACTTTGATTTGGAGCATGATCTTCTGATAATAATTAGTTGGTCTGCTGCCTGCTGCTAATATAATGGCATTTACGGCTTTGACTATGCAGCTAATGAATGCTGTTGATTAGGGGGAAAAATCCTCAGAAAATAGTATTAACGATACACAAGACAGGCTAATGACTGTCATGCTTTAAAGGATTTCTAATTCCCAACAAATGTATGCCTTAACAGTTATGTCGAATAATTGAGGTTGAAGGATGGCATGGTTTTGCCCTTTAGAAACAAGCGCAAAACCTGCCATATTTTTATATCAAGTGAAACGTCACCCTGTGACCTCACTGGGGTGAATCTATAGATCTATATAATTTTCTGTGCTGATAGGCTCAAAGGAAAATTGTAATGGCTCTGGCTTTCCATTCAATAAAGTGTGTGTGTGTGTGTGTGTGTGTGTGTGTGTGTGTGTGTGTGTGTGTGTGTGTGTGTGTGTGTGTGTGTGTGTGTGTGTGTGTGTGTGTGTGTGTGTGTGTGTGTGTGTGTGTGTGTGTGTGGGGTGGGGGCGGGGGGCAGATGAGTTGATGGCTTTGTACATAACAGGCTCATTTATTTGCCAATGACTCATTGCACAAAAAGCCATAATGCTGTGCATTAAATGGCCTTTGTTACGCGTGTGCTAAATTATTCAGGAACATATTTATTGTGATATGCATCGCAGGTTACATCTGGGATTCAACACCTTTCCCCAAAACTTTACAAAGCTCTATGTTCACTGCTAAGAACTAAGGACATTAAAAAAGTAAGACAGAAAACACTGTTTTATATCACCTTATATATGATGACACACATACACAGTACAGTATACATATCACCCATTCTTGGGAATTGGGAATTCAGGTCCTGTCAAAAAGTGTTAAAATGAAATTTTAAATCAAATTAAAACCAAATTTTTCTTGTGAAAATGTACATTTAAAATATTATTTTAATAAATATAATTTATTTCATTTTTTAGACTAATAGAATTTTTTTAAATAGCTTGAGGGCCAGGAAACACACTTGTCTCCAAGAAGAATTAACAATTTCAAACAATTACAAAATGTGTTAAAGACCTTCAAGACCTAAAACAAACAATTCCTACTGATAACATAGGTGTGAAGATTTACTCTTATAATCCTCTTTGTTTTAAAATATAATATTTATGAATGTTCACCCTTGAAAGTTGTGTCCCAGATTTTTGTCAACTCGATCAGATTTCTATGAAAATGGCTATGCCAGGAAATGAGAAAATATAACATTTTGTCAACTCTGTAAGGTCAACTCCATTATTTTATTTGACAGTGTAGAGGTCAATTATCTTTAGTAATTGAATCATGCTATTTAAATTAGCAATTTATTTCGATTAAGTTATTTAACCCTTTCTCTGGTACCACAGTTTTTGAACACAAGCTAGAAAATAAAATGGTTACTTTTCTTGAACCTCTGTGACTACATGCACAATCCTGGTCTCTTCTGTAAGGTAATCCTTAGAAGTTTGTCTTCCAAGAGTCAGAATTACTGAAACAAAGTAAAGGAAGCTCAAACACAGTGGAAGTGGTTGTTTCTTTCTTTTAATTAGTTTTTTGCCGGAATAAAGATAGAGACTATACAGTGATTTGTGTCATCTGGGGATTTCCAGAACGCACAGAATGTATGGATTCATCACTTTGATAGAGCCTGTTTTGCGTCATGTTATGAAATAAGCAACCGTTGTCGCTATAATTTTGGGATCGTAAAAGTTTTAAAGAGATACTGCAGAGCCTTTTCTAAGGCCTTTTTTACCGGTTCAATTTGAACTGGAACTCGTGTGTAGGTGTGGTCATATGACGATGATGCCACGTAGTCATATTATGAATATTCATATGGTCAAGGAGTGAAGGGTGTGTCTTGGTGAACTGACTCAGCCCCACTGAACTCAATATGCTCTCTCCTCACTAGCTACTAAACAAACAACAAAATGGCGAGCGACAAGAATCACAGCAGTACTGCAGGGAGTTTTGAGGTGGAGGAGCTTGAAAGGATTCCTTCGTGGTGGAAGACTCTCCTCGCGAAGATGTTGCTTGGGCAATACAGCCGTATTAATTCAAGCCACTGGCAGCAGCAGCAGCCGCCGCCCCGGCTGTATTGGTTGAGCAACGTCTTCGCGACGAGAGGACCGGGGATGTAACCGAATGGTAGAGCTAACGTTTCATAGCTAAGTTAGCTTGTTTGTCTGCCTAAAGTACCGTTACTATTAAATACATTCAAATACACAGCAAAACCCAGTCACACAGTAACGTTAGTATATTGAACATGGCTGGTTGTAGCGCCCTCATCCACTTGGTCCGGAGAGAATTGTTATTTATTAGCTAACATTATTCATAAATGATAGCTAAGATAACTAGCTAGCTAGCTAAGTTACCAGTTCTCTGGACCAAACGGGGCTAAACTCAAACACAATAGACTGCCTTGCATTACCTAACTTATCGATACATTCTGCCTCTCGGCAGATTATGAAAGTTAACAGAGCCGGTGGCGTTGCACCGAGGAACGATACATCTATGACTCCTTGGCATAATGCAGGCAAGTTAGCTGAAGATACCAAAGTTAGACGTTGTAGATGAATAACTCTCTATGGCTACGTTCACACTGCAGGTAAAAAGTGGCCCAGATCCGATTTTTTCCTCAAATGTGACAGATCAGATTTTTTGTGGAAAAAAATCACATTGAATCTGACATTTCCAATTCTCATTTGGGCCACTTTTGAATGTGGTATTAGATACATAACCGATTGTGTCGACCGCCGTCTGAACAGTCAGATCGGAATTAATGTGACTTTTTGATGACGTCATTTTTGATGTAGCTAGCAGGGCATTAGAACGTAGCGCACGGGCTAGTTAATTCACTATTGTACAGGGTAGGTTATCAACAGATTCACATTATATTATCATGTGTTGTCATTTTAGATAAGTGGTAAATGTGCAAAGCAGTGGATTTGTTTGGGCACAAACGATACACCATAATAAGTCGGAAGTAGACTACGTTTTTATATCATTCGCGGACAGCTGCGTTAACTGTGATATAAAATAATGTTAGAACTGTCCATATTATTGTCTTGGTTTGTTGCACGGTATTCATTATTCATGGTTTTCTCATGTAGCTGCTTACCGAACGTTAATGGTTGTCGGTCCAATAATGTGTCAATAGTTTAATCTAAGGGTGCGCAGTGATGTTAGGCTATAGCTAAGGTAACGTTGCACATGAAGTTGAACAGACGTGTCATGTGATAGCTTTTTATATTGTGTATTTTAACACGGCTGGAACACTGTATTGACCAATCTGCATCCCGGAACTATCCGTATTATAAATGTTATATCGACTGGTCTCACTAGCCAAACGGCCGAGCGCTCCATTTTCTTAACTCGCCCGTCCTCAGAATCACTAATTTCATGCCTTGCTTGAGTTTCACTGAAACCGCCCATGTCACAGTCCCCCAATTCCTGGCTCCGATCTCGCATTCACGAGTCCCTCTGCACAGAAGAAGCAGCCATGGCACCACAAAAAGCTAGTAAAAATCTTTTCCCCGTCTCCTCACCCTTATCATTAGCTCCACTGCACATCAACTTTAAAATTAACGCAGAAGCTGTGACTTTGATGACTTCCTTTTTGTTGTTGTTTATTTCTGCAGGCTGTGTAACAGGCCTTTGTTTTTGTTAATTTGCTCGGGTCATTTGAGGAGAGCAATCGGTTCACACTGGAATCAGATGTGGGCCACATTAAAACATTTATGTGAGCAGCCAAACAAAAAAAATCTGATCTGAGCAATAAATCGGAATTGAGCACTAAGGCCTGCAGTGTGAACGTATAGCCTTAGTAGCTCGATATAAGTCGTAATATTAACATTAGCAGTAATACAAAGCAATTCGCATTTGAACTTGAACTAGCTAGTTAGCAGTACAAAGGTCTCAGTCTCAAAGAGGAAAAAAAAAAAGTTGGTCTCTGCTTTTATACCACGTGCCCAGCCGAGACCACCCCTAGGACCACCTCACCTCAATATATAAGGTGATATAAACCCATTTTTATGTTAAGGATCTTGTGACGTCACAAATCCCCGGAAACCAGCGTATTGGTAAGCCTACACAAAAACTCAGATAAAACTATTTTGACTAAACATGAGATTTTCGGACATAAACAGTTGTGTATGATACAACCTTGTCTTATTTTTTTATTCTTGTTTGTGATGTGAGGGAAACTATGCACAAGCCTGTTGGGCTTCCTTTCCCCTCCTAGCACTGTTACTTTATGTGCTGAATAGATAAATGATCATGATCTAACCCAAAACATCGGTTTTCAACGGGAAAAGTCGGTTTTTGACTGCAGTATCACTTTCAAATATTGTGACGATTATTTAAATGTTATCATAAAAAACGCAATGAATGCAAATTAAATAAACCACTTCCGGGTTAAATACTATTAAAACATTAATAAATAGTTTTTTCGGGCAGAAACTTTATTTAGCAAAACTAGCTGGAGTCGTTTTGTAATTGGAGTTGTGTGTGTGAATATTAGGAATAGCAAAAAAAAATTTTAATAGAAAAAATGAAACCACTGGGACATTTGGTCCCCTTTACATGATTCAATAGCCAAGTCTTTGATCTATTACAATATATTTTCCCAGAAAAATTGAAGAGTATAAAACAAAAACCAAAAACATTTTTTGTCCCAATTCTCAAGATACAGGTATGTAAACAGGTGAATAAATTCTACCTGTGAGCTTATTTGTGTATGTAAAAGATTTAAATTGCATTTAATTTCTTTTACATACACAGAATCAAGCAATGCATACACCCAATTACACAATGCTGTCAGAAAATAAAATATAAGTGCACAACAGTGCATAAATATAACATCAGCTTAGTATATTACTGCTTTTTCTGTGGTTTTAGTCAACAGCCATGTACCTAATTTAGTCATACTGGCAATTTTCTATTTGCAGTCATGCTAATCTAAATCTGATTTTGTGGAGTTCTAATATTCTACAATAATTATATACCCTTGTTTTAGAGGAAGCTTTAAGTGGAGCCACACACACTGTTTGCTCTGTCCAGTTGATGTTCTACAACAGTTGCCATGGACGTGGATCATCCCATGATGCAAAGTGGCACTGAGCATGCTCAATGAATGGATAAATGAGGCCCATTTTTCTTCCTTTGTAGTGTGAGCCCTTTAAGACTTCCTGTTGTCACCCGCAGCTGTTGGGAACGCTTCATTTGCATCATATCTGAAAGCATGGCGGAGCAGACCGGCAGTGTTGTGTTAAGTGACTGCTAAAACCTAGATTCATGTAAAATGAAACAATTTGCACTTTGTTTGTGTGGGAAAGTTCAGCCTCTCAGCAAGAGGACATCTTTGAAAACCTTTCTCAGGGGATTTCATCGGTTTGGGGGGTGAAAATTAGCCAACAGCAAATACGACCGTCTGTGAACACAGATATTGTTTTTTGTGTGTTCACGTCTTACTTCAGGATCAGCGGTTTTTTTTTGTTGTTTGTTTTTGTTCTTAAGTAAACTGCTTTGATCTGCCGAGAATGTGGTGCTCTTTGCAACTGGTGGATCATACACAACACGCCAGTTATTTTATAAAATGTGTATTTAAACCTTTCCTGCCAGCGACGGAATGTTTTTTGTGTCAGTGACATGGAGTACTGTAATAGATAAAGGCTCTTTACCTCAGGAATTTGCCATTTGCATGCAGTGATGTGTCTGGCACTACCCATGAATATTTAGTGTGCTCCCACAGCCCAGTAGAGATTAATGCTGAATAAATTCAAGTCCATGCGCAGTCTGATTTCCCCAAAGAAAAGGCCTTTATTGGAGCGGACTTGAATCATGCTGTTTTCCCTTTTCTGAACTGAGGTAGAGGTAATTGACAGTCCTTTAGAAATGGCCAACACTGGTGCTTTTTTGGAAGGGACTGATTTTAAAATTACATTGCCCTGGGGTCTTTGAAGGCTGGGCTGGAAAATGCAGTCTTTAGTAATTGTTCTAATGAGATCAGCGTACCTACGGTTCCTGTTGGGGAAGCGCGGTTTGTGGGAATGACATGGGAAACTAAGTGGCGGCTCCCCCACCACCCAAAAAAGGAATCAGTTTCATTTAAGGAAAAGCTCGTCTTGTTCAGTCTGATTTGCTTTTTATTGTTTCGCGCCTCCAAATGGCGCTAGCATACGCTGAACAAAAGCATGTTGCGTGAACTGTTTTATAATCCTGTTAGGAGTCAAAGGGCTACTGCCTAAAACTCTCATTTGCATGGAGGCCTCCCCTGCACGTACGGCTAGGGCAGAAATCTTTGACTTGCAAACAGTTGTATGGGAGATAAAAACTTAAAGTAGCGTGCCATTAACGTAATTGCTGCATGGGATCACACAAAACCACCACACTTCCTGGTGCTCCTTCGAAAACCCCCTTGAAGTTAAAGGCACCCTGGAAAAAGATTGCTCAAATCCCACTTATTTTGAAACAGAGCAGCATTGTTTGTTAGCTTGACCCGTTAAACCTGCTCAGTACCACTGTGATGTGGGGAAACATGTATTTGGGCTGTTTATAGGTATTGTCTGTTTAAGTGGATATTTCACATTACTACTGAATGGGAAGTGCTGATCTCAGAGGCAACAGATTTCAGAAGAATACACTGCGACTCTTGGCTTTTCGTTACAATCAATGCCTCTTCATATGCATGCTACTAACTGTAATGAGGCCATCTATCCAGCAGGGGTCATCCACACCAGAAAGGAAGGGTGACTGAAAATATTTTAATTTTAAACCATAAACATGAAATGCAAATTAAAAGAGTTGCCTCCAGAACATCAAATTTTACTTTTCAATTTTTCACTGTGTGCCTTTTTTGCTGACATCAAAGTTATGTTAAGCCAGGTTGAGAAGCTCATGTAACACTGATTATACAAGTTGATGTAGCTCTTTACATCAACTTGTAGAATCAAAGAGTGAGATCAAATAGAACGAGTCAAGCTTGACCACAGATTTGAGGCTGTATCTGTTCATTTTGAAGGAGGATGCAGTGCTATTTGTTCTTATTTCTCATTTCCCTTTGCGCAGAGAAAATGGCTCGTTGGCACCGGCACCATGATAAATGCTGCTTTTCTTCCCATTTCTATCAACAAAGTGCTGAATAATGAGCCCCCCTGTCTGTGTGGCCTCTCTGCAATCTCTTTCCCAACAACACAACCTTCTCTAAACATTTACATCTTTACCCAACCTTCTCTAAACATTTACATCTTTACCCAACCTTCTCTAAACATTTACATCTTTACCCAACCTTCTCTAAACATTTACATCTTTACCCAACCTTCTCTAAACATCTACATCTTTACCCAACCTTCTCTAAACATTTACATCTTTACCCAACCTTCTCTAAACATTTACATCTTTACCCAACCTTCTCTAAACATTTACATCTTTACCCAACCTTCTCTAAACATTTACATCTTTACCCAACCTTCTCTAAACATTTACATCTTTACCCAACCTTCTCTAAACATCTACATCTTTACCCAACCTTCTCTAAACATCTACATCTTTACCCAACCTTCTCTAAACATCTACATCTTTACCCAACCTTCTCTAAACATTTACATCTTTACCCAACCTTCTCTAAACATTTACATCTTTACCCAACCTTCTCTAAACATTTACATCTTTACCCAACCTTCTCTAAACATTTACATCTTTACCCAACCTTCTCTAAACATTTACATCTTTACCCAACCTTCTCTAAACATTTACATCTTTACCCAACCTTCTCTAAACATTTACATCTTTACCCAACCTTCTCACATCAGCATTTAGCTTTCTGATCATTTATTCAGAGGGGACCTATGTTTGCTTTGCTTTTCACATTTTGGCTCCTTTTGACATTATTGAATGCAGTCGAAGTGTGTGCTTCTGATACGATTAAGAGCATAATAATATTTGATGGCAATCACAGACCATTCTGCCAATCTAGGCTTGTCATTTCATCATTAGCTACCATCGCTTCCTACTTTTGACCTCCTCTGTAATTAATGCTGATTCAATACTTACTGTTTTAATCATTTAAATCATCACCATGTCTAACAGGCACGGTCTTCTTCACTTAAATACGTCATCAAAATAAATGTTATAAATTTGATGCCCAACGTGGGGCTGGACATGTCTAATTCCCTCCCTAAATTGGATTGTCCAATTATCTGCAATCGCAGCCATGTTCAAACGCGAAACTCACTGCCAATTCGTGTGAGTGTAGACATCTGTGGTTCTCCTCCAAAACATGTGGTGTTGCCAGTCTGCTTCTTTTCACGCCGCACACTACAGCTAAGCTTGCATAGAGTCAGAGGAAGATCTTTCATATGCACTTTCATATGCAGTCCGCGGGCGTCCGCATCGCTAGATAGACTCCTTACTGACTGAACCCTCCCATACCATTGGCAACGCAATTGCCAATTGTGGATTTCCCTATAGTAGGGAGGTTGAACGTTCTGCCCGCAATGTAATCACAATGGGCATTCCACACACAAACGAAAAACAAAATTGACGTCTGGGCTCATTTCAACATGTAATTTAACAAGGAAATCTACTAAACGAGAGTAGATTAAGCTATTCATTTGTTTCAGAAGTGTACATACACTTCAACAATGTTATTTTTTTACTTTAGAAGCCAGAAATTATTATGCTAATTTGACTCTGTTTACGAGCATTTGTGCCTATACTTAACGCTGTACCGAAATCAATGGGGTCATTATAAAACATCCAACCACATTGAAGTCGTTAATACACATTTTATTACAAGAAAAACTCACTGTGAAATGTTTTAGGTGTTAATTGATCGGTATGTATCGATACTTTCGTCTATTTAGGTGTCCTGAAAACATTACATGTGCTGCGCGTCCTGCAGGAATTCTACAGCCACTTCAGAAGCAAAATGGCACCAAAAAAATAAGGCGCTCGCCACTAGGGTTGGGTATCAAGAACCGGTTCCAAGTTGGAACCGCTAACAAATTTCCAAGAACCGTGGATTCGTTAAGACACGTGCATTTCGATTCTGCTTCTCGGTTCCTAACTGTTGCATACATTTCTGTCTCGCGCTCCCGAGTGAACTGCAGTGAGCTTTTTACAGTCCATAAGTTTCACTTATCTGCCAGGACCTGCTACGTGGACCTAACGTCACATCATTTGTTACGCATTACGTCAGCGACTTAGCAAAGCACATTGCTACTGTTTACATTCTAGTGTTGCACGGTACATCGAAACTTCGGTACTTTTTCGATACTTAAAAAAACAAAACGGTTCGGTATTAGAATTTTCCGACGTTCGGTACTTTTAGGTCAAATGTGTGCTCTGCTGTTATGTGTCTGCATTACTGATTGAGAGGATGAAAGGTGAACGTTAGCTAACAATACTACGAGTCTGATTCTTTCACACGCGCGATATTGTTTTTGGCCGGCAGAGCTATAGGCTACTTCACGTTACCTACTAAACTAACGCCTTACTTCCACGGAGAATTTAGGTGAGCACAAAGTAAATGATTTAACGATAGTTTGACTTGAAAAATGATGGTATAATCACTGAAAATAACCCCGATAGACTGTCGTCGTATTTTATCATTCATGTCACGTATAGAAACAATAATATTTTTTAAAACGTTGTACAAATGAGTATTCGCCGTTTTCCCTTGCTTACTGTACTACTATATACAGTGATGCACTTTCGGTTTTGAAGACACCTCATTTTTTTCTCCAAAATCTCGTATAAATATGTTTAAGAAACCAAGTACTTACCAGTATATTCAGCTACAGCTGTTTTCTGATGAACCCTGAAGAGTTTATCTTGTTATATTTCGCCAAAGTCCCGTACAGTCGACATTTCCGCAGTGACCACCCCTCTCACTTAGGGCTGAAATACGTTGCTGTACTTGTGTGAATACACACGCGCTTTCGTACTTTCTTTTTTAAACGTATTTAAATACATTAAGCGACGTATGTTATGGTTATTATATATATACTGTATGTGACTATTCTGAAATAAATGTATTCTGTAGCAAATTTCTGAATGATACAGCTTCTTCTTCAGTTCAAACTTAAAACCATGGATGTGCAGGGAATATTTTTTTAGATATTGACATTTAAATAAAACTAGTAGAAACCAGGAGGAAATTGCCTCTGAAGGGCCAAAGTAAATAGGGTTAAGGTCATTTCAGTAGAGGTACCGAGTATCGAATCAGTATCGTTTCAGTTTCAAGTACCGTTTCAGTATCGAGTATCATGATACTAAACCTGGTATCGGTATCAAAGTCAAAATTTTGGTATCGTGACAACACTGGATCGACCGTCATGGCTGACCGCAGCAAACGTTCGAAAGTTTGGCTTAGCTTCACTAAAAAAGATAGCAACACGGCAAAATGCAACACCTGCAGTAAGGTTATTTCGTACAAGGGAGGAAGCACCTCCAACATGACGAAGCATTTGCTTCAACACGGCGTGAATCTGAAGGAATGCACCGTGTTTGATGTGTTGCGGTCTCCCAGCCACAATGCAGCTAACGTCGTTACAGCTAGCAGTAGCAACGTCTCACGCTCAGGTACAAAACACAGATGAGCTGACATTCGCCTTTTATATTAAACGAATGATGTCTACAAATTATTCTTCTAATATATATTTTTCTTAGATACGAGTTCAGAGAGCAGTCAGAGCACCCCTCCACCTCCGGTTAATCCCCAGAGACCCTCCTGTACAGAAACTCCTTTCACTTTAGCCATGAAGGGGAAGATGAGCAAGGAGAAAGTGGATGAATGTCACCGAGCGGTGACAAGATTTGTGGTGAAGGGGTTACATCCCTTTGCTACGGTTGAGTCTACTCCGTTTAGGTATGCAAAATGCATTATTGATATCTGGTTATTCACAGCAATATCCATATACACCTCCCCCTCGATAAGTCACGCGGACAACTCGCGGTTGTGCAGTTGGCTCCCAATTTATCAATGCATTGAATATCTGTACTGTGATATTACTGATGCTATTGAACAGAATAGACGCGACCGTAACGTTAACTAGTCTCTCACAAGCTTGGCATGCATGCAGCTTTGAGATCAATAGCACGCAGCGCACGCCGGAAGATTGGTCTCAATAGTAACAGTCACCTGTTTGCGTTGTCAATCGATAGTGGATACAGCGTGCTTTCTCGGAGAAGAGAACTTCGGACTTTCATTTGACTCATTTGATCAAGTCGGGTTGAGAGAAAAAAACAAAAAACTGCTCCATTAATTCTGTCAATTTGGTTTATAATACATAATTTGCAAAGAATAAAAAAAAATATTAATATACACACAGACAGTTGATTATAGCCTAAATGTTCCAAGAATAAAGGTGGCTAATTTTTGTTCTTGAAATGTGTTCTTCTTTTCTCTCCAAAAAATATTGGAATCGGAACCGAGATTCGATAAGAACCGGATTCGATAAGCAGAATCGGAATCGGAATCGATAAAATTGAAACGATACCCACCCCTACTCGCCACCTTATTCGAAATAACCCCAGAAGGGATTTTGTAATGGTGAAATGAACTGTTATTCAAATTGTGGCCAAGCCCTGTCTTGACATCATGCCGATTGTTCAAATCCAATTGGTCCAAGTTATACTGGCAAAGAGGCGCTCTGAAATGTTTTCTGAAGTGGCTAGGTCAGTAAACTCCAGATGAACGAGATTTTTACATGTAGATCTTCATCAATATCTCGTCTACAGTATGGTATAAATCATTTTAATATTGCGAATGGGTGTTTTTTTAAATTAACGTGAAAATGGAACATGCATCTTATTGATTCCGAGTCAAACGACTGCTAGAATGGCAGGTGGCATTGCTTGCGTTTGTGCTTTAAACACTGGTGTAACTTTAATATGCAAAATGGCATAATTTTTCATGTTAGATGACTACCTAGCTAACATTTTGAATATTAAGTTAGGATCTTAACTTTATTTATTTATTTTTTACCACAGTTCACCAGTTAGGTGCAAGCTTAAGCATGCTAAGCTGGTCTTTGTGTCATGAGGGGCCAAAACAAGGGATTTTGGGTCAATACAGTAACGTATAATAATAATGCCTGACATTTATATAGTGCCTTTCTCACACTCAAAGCGCTTTACAATGATGAGGAGGAACCTCGCCTCAACCAATATAGGCTAGAGGCTACATGCCATGGAAAAAATTGAGACCACCCAATATTTTTGAAGAAATATCGGGGTTACTCCCTGAAAGTACAGGCCTACAGTCTAAGTTAGCTAAGTGTACTGAGAGGCCCTGTCAGCATCACCCCAAGAATTTACAAAAAAAAGCTGAAGTGCAGGGGGGATAGGTTAGATAAAGTACAACAAGCGACTGAAGAGCTTAGACTTAGGAACAGGAGTATATCAGGCAATAGTGCAGGCAGAGAGCAGGGTTCAGGACCTCTGAGAATTTAGAAAAGATACATTTAGAGAAGGGACTCCCTCTGTAGTAATTACTCCCAAAGGAAGGCAGGCCAGGTTTTAAACCAGCAAGTTGAATTGTGGAGTGGGGAACATTTGGCAGTGAAGGACGATATGCTTGTACAAGGGGCATGCTGGAATATCTACATTTGAACACGGCAAATATTCTGATGATGTTAGGAAGGTGTACATGGATTTGGTGACAACTAGGGGGGTAAGTGCAAGTGAAGCCACAGAGGTGGCCAGAGTCATTTTAGAGAAGCTTTCTGGCACACAGCTAGAGAGGTTGCCAAATGGCACTTTTTGTAATTGCACTGTGTCTTGGAGGCACAACAGGTGGCACTGCAGCATGTGCATGATGCTTTTCTGACAGAAAACGACATCACCCTCTATACTGATGCTACTTGTAAGTATAGATAAATACGGAACTGCATGTGTATATTTAAAAGATGACACTAGGTGTAATGGTGGCGTGACGTGTGAGGTAGGAGGGGCCAAACGCAGCAAGGGGATTCATGAAGCACAAGGCCACTAGGACTGGAAACCCCGTAATTAAGGTAAGGAGACAAGACAGGGAACACACGTACCAAAGCTACTAACCGGCTCACTGTCACACGCCAATGAGTAGAAGCGCAAACGTCAGGTTCCTCAGTAAGAAAACCAAACAAGGCTAATGGAACAAAGCACTGGGCTCCCATATTTCTACGAGCAAAGTGACTAAAGAAAGAGCCAGAAATAATAAACGCCCTGCCTCGGTAACGAGACGCATAAGAACAGGCGAGTAGCATAATGGCACAAATAAAACACAGTCAACAAACACTGCAAAATAATACGAGATATTATACGAGGAGGCGAAAGGAACAGAGATCTAACGTTCCAAGGCTACTCTCAGACTCGCAGTCACACACAAACATGTCCACAACATCGCCCGGTCTCCCTATAGGAAGACATGTACCGAAGGACGAAACAGAACTACAGTTCCGAACAAAATCGCCAAAGCTCTATGTACGGAGACAGGTACCGAATAGGACGAACAGGACAGCTGTACCGGACATTTACCAGCTAAATGACTAACGCGAGATTAGTAGAAAATAAACGCCCTGCCTCTCTGTAAAGAGGAATGTAGCGAGGCGACAGGAACAGAGATCCAACGTTCCATGGCTACTTCCATAAGCTCATAGTCACACGCAGAAAACATAAAGGGGGGTAAACGCCCAATCTCCCAGGAGAGAGAAACATTTTACAGGTGAGCCGCCGGTAAACCGCCGTCCCATACCTTTACTAGCAAAATGACTAACACAAGCTTAGTAGAAAATACACGCCCTAGCCTCTCAGTAAAGGGGAATGTAACGAGGCGAAAGGAACAGAGAGCTAACGTTCCAAGGCTACTTTCAGAGACTCGCAGTCACACGCTAACATGTCCACAACATCGCCCAGTCTCCCTATAGGAAGACGTACTGAAGGACGAAACAGAACTACAGTTCCGAACAAAATCGCCAAAGCTCCATGTACAGAGACAGGTACCAAAGGACGAACATGACAGCTGCACCGGACATTTACCGGCTAAAAGACTAACGCGAGCTTAATAGAAAATACACGCCCTGCCTCTCAGAATAAATAAAGCCCTGCCTGTCAGTACGATAAAAACGCCCGGTCTCTTAGTAAGAAATTACTATACAAATACACCCACAAGCAAACAAAGACTCCTCTCGCTTTCATGGAAGAAAGCAGACAGAGAGAGGAGGAAGAGACAGAAAAGGCAAAAGGTCTAGGCAAAGGAAAAATGGAAAGACCAGGAAGCAGAGACAGAAAAGAGCCAGGGGGGAAGTCCTAATATATCCACAAAGGCAAGTCCCGCATTACTCCAATATAACCCACTGGAGCAAAAGGGTCTCCTTAAAAAAACCTAGACCTAATCGTACTGGCTAAGCAATCAAAAGCCAAAATAATACCACACACAAAACAACGCAAATAATGCCAGACAATACAAAACAATATCAAAGCCCAGAACGGAGGAAAACATGGGCTTAAATAGCTCAAAGGTAACCACGCACAGGGACCGCGTCGTCAATCTACCGTCGGATAGGATTAAGTATCGTCTTTTTCATTTGGTTCAGCTGTGCGTTAGCTGATTGAACCGTTTGTAGTGTAGTCACGGTTTAGTTAATGTAAATTGCAGCATTACCGACCACTTGTTTACTTGCTTTGTGTTCCTAGGTCTAGTAAATTGCTAGTGTTTTGTGTTGCTAATCGCAAATAGATTCACCTGAGTGAATAAATAGCGTGTTTTGCATTCCTAGCTCAGAGTGCAAGCAGACCCGCGTCGTCAATCTACCGTCGGATAGGATTAAGTATCGTCTTTTTCATTTGGTTCAGCTGTGCGTTAGCTGATTGAACCGTTTGTAGTGTAGTCACGGTTTAGTTAATGTAAATTGCAGCATTACCGACCACTTGTTTACTTGCTTTGTGTTCCTAGGTCTAGTAAATTGCTAGTGTTTTGTGTTGCTAATCGCAAATAGATTCACCTGAGTGAATAAATAGCGTGTTTTGCATTCCTAGCTCAGAGTGCAAGCAGACCCGCGTCGTCAATCTACCGTCGGATAGGATTAAGTATCGTCTTTTTCATTTGGTTCAGCTGTGCGTTAGCTGATTGAACCGTTTGTAGTGTAGTCACGGTTTAGTTAATGTAAATTGCAGCATTACCGACCACTTGTTTACTTGCTTTGTGTTCCTAGGTCTAGTAAATTGCTAGTGTTTTGTGTTGCTAATCGCAAATAGATTCACCTGAGTGAATAAATAGCGTGTTTTGCATTCCTAGCTCAGAGTGCAAGCAGACCCGCGTCGTCAATCTACCGTCGGATAGGATTAAGTATCGTCTTTTTCATTTGGTTCAGCTGTGCGTTAGCTGATTGAACCGTTTGTAGTGTAGTCACGGTTTAGTTAATGTAAATTGCAGCATTACCGACCACTTGTTTACTTGCTTTGTGTTCCTAGGTCTAGTAAATTGCTAGTGTTTTGTGTTGCTAATCGCAAATAGATTCACCTGAGTGAATAAATAGCGTGTTTTGCATTCCTAGCTCAGAGTGCAAGCAGACCCGCGTCGTCAATCTACCGTCGGATAGGATTAAGTATCGTCTTTTTCATTTGGTTCAGCTGTGCGTTAGCTGATTGAACCGTTTGTAGTGTAGTCACGGTTTAGTTAATGTAAATTGCAGCATTACCGACCACTTGTTTACTTGCTTTGTGTTCCTAGGTCTAGTAAATTGCTAGTGTTTTGTGTTGCTAATCGCAAATAGATTCACCTGAGTGAATAAATAGCGTGTTTTGCATTCCTAGCTCAGAGTGCAAGCAGACCCGCGTCGTCAATCTACCGTCGGATAGGATTAAGTATCGTCTTTTTCATTTGGTTCAGCTGTGCGTTAGCTGATTGAACCGTTTGTAGTGTAGTCACGGTTTAGTTAATGTAAATTGCAGCATTACCGACCACTTGTTTACTTGCTTTGTGTTCCTAGGTCTAGTAAATTGCTAGTGTTTTGTGTTGCTAATCGCAAATAGATTCACCTGAGTGAATAAATAGCGTGTTTTGCATTCCTAGCTCAGAGTGCAAGCAGACCCGCGTCGTCAATCTACCGTCGGATAGGATTAAGTATCGTCTTTTTCATTTGGTTCAGCTGTGCGTTAGCTGATTGAACCGTTTGTAGTGTAGTCACGGTTTAGTTAATGTAAATTGCAGCATTACCGACCACTTGTTTACTTGCTTTGTGTTCCTAGGTCTAGTAAATTGCTAGTGTTTTGTGTTGCTAATCGCAAATAGATTCACCTGAGTGAATAAATAGCGTGTTTTGCATTCCTAGCTCAGAGTGCAAGCAGACCCGCGTCGTCAATCTACCGTCGGATAGGATTAAGTATCGTCTTTTTCATTTGGTTCAGCTGTGCGTTAGCTGATTGAACCGTTTGTAGTGTAGTCACGGTTTAGTTAATGTAAATTGCAGCATTACCGACCACTTGTTTACTTGCTTTGTGTTCCTAGGTCTAGTAAATTGCTAGTGTTTTGTGTTGCTAATCGCAAATAGATTCACCTGAGTGAATAAATAGCGTGTTTTGCATTCCTAGCTCAGAGTGCAAGCAGACCCGCGTCGTCAATCTACCGTCGGATAGGATTAAGTATCGTCTTTTTCATTTGGTTCAGCTGTGCGTTAGCTGATTGAACCGTTTGTAGTGTAGTCACGGTTTAGTTAATGTAAATTGCAGCATTACCGACCACTTGTTTACTTGCTTTGTGTTCCTAGGTCTAGTAAATTGCTAGTGTTTTGTGTTGCTAATCGCAAATAGATTCACCTGAGTGAATTAGCCCTGCAAGCAGCTGAGTGCAATCGAGAAATTAGCCAACTCTATAAGTTAAAGTAGAGGCTGCCGTGAAGACGGCAGCCTCGTCGGTAATTTGAACAGTTTGTAATGATCCTCCCCCACCTAACCTGTCTTCTCACCCCCTGCCATGTGTCTAACCCCCATTCCTCTGTGCTCCATGCCTCGCTCCTGGAGGCCCAACCACCGCAGACGCTGTCCGGCTAACCTGGTCTACCCACCGCTGTCCTCTCATAAGGAACTCTCAGTGGTGGGTGGACTATGGAACTGCCGGTCAGCCGTCCAGAAAGCTGACTTCATCACTGCATATGCCAAGTTGAAGTCCCTCCAAGGAACCTGGGGGTGGTCCTGGACGACCGGCTGGACTTCAAAGAGCACATCAGGGCGACGGCACGGTCCTGCAGGTTCCTCCTGTACAACATCAGGAGGATTCGACCGTACCTGACAACCTACTCCACCCAGCTTCTTGTCCAGACCATGGTCACCTCACGCCTGGACTACTGCAACTCCCTGCTCGCAAGCCTACCGGCCTGCGCCATTCTGCCTCTTCAACTCATCCAGAATGCAGCTGCCCGGCTTGTGTTCAACCTCCCGAAATTTTCCCACGTAACCCCCCTGCTGAGGTCTCTCCACTGGCTGCCAGTTGCAGCCAGGATCAGGTTCAAAGTTCTGACCCTGGCCTACACTGCAGCAAATAGGACAGGCCCCGCCTACCTGCAGGACTTAATCCAGAACTATGTTCCTGCTCGACCACTTCGCTCTTCTACAGCAGGGCGACTGGCACTTCCCCCCCTCCGTGTCAAAGGCTCTCGCTTGTCCCGACTGCGGAGTTTTTCCACATTAACACCTCAGTGGTGGAATGAACTTCCCATTCCCCTACGTTCTACTCCAACCCTGCCTGCATTCCGTCGAGGCCTGAAGACACACCTCTTCAGACTCCACCTTGACTGATATCCTCACCTAGGAATATCAGTTCCCTGTTCCCTGTGTTTTCCTGTCTGTTTATTATAGTTTATAATAGTATTTGGAATGGTTTATAATAGCAGTTTATAATGGTATTTGGAATGGTTTATAATAGCAGTTTATAATGGTATTTGGAATGATTTATAATAGTATAGTTTATAATAGTATTTGGAATGGTTTATAATAGCATAGTTTATAATAGTATTTGGAATGGTTTATAATAGTATAGTTTATAATAGTATTTGGAATGAAAGTGTGGTGTTGCTGATTTGCCCACAGCTTACTGTGAACTACAGTCAACGTTCATTGCTAGGGATAGCTGCTACATTATGCAAAGGATGTGCCTTGCCTTGTCTGTTCTGTAATGATGATGATGTCTCTGTACGCACTTACTGTACGTCGCTTTGGATAAAAGCGTCTGCTAAATAAATGTAATGTAATGTAATGTAATGTAATGGACCGCAAGGGAAAAAGGGTCAAAAACCATGACACTAGGCTACATTTAGGTTTGAGAGGGCAGCAATCCAGCTTAGCCCTTCTAACACAGACAAATGATTCAGGATATAGTTAGCAGCGGTAGCGGAGGGTTGAATGCCGAGTTCTGCGAGAAAAACATTCTAGTTTCAGCCAGTGCAGAAAAGTTTAATGAAATACAGGATGCAGAGCCAACCTTTTGCCAGATATAGTAGAGGGGTTTACTGAGTGTAGTGATATAGCAGTGTTTCCCCTACCATTATCTTGGCCGGGCGGCCCGCCCGGCCAAACTCACGTGCCGCCCGGCTTGGACAAGAGGGAAAATAAATAATTTTAATGAAAAAAAAAAAACATTTATATTATTTATTTTTTTAAAATATATAATCTTTTATTTTTTATTTTTATGTAGCTGCAATATTTCCCTTACCGCAGAATGCGGGAATGATCAAAATAGCATCTGGAAAAACCCTTGCCAAAACAGCTTCGGTTTCCCGTTAGGCCTAATTAAAATTTTCAATGGCAGCGCTGATATTATGAGGGTGTAATTATAGTTTCCGCCTCTACGCAAAATGGCGCACTTTCACCGCCCGGCCTGAAAAAAAATCTAGGGGAAACACTGTATAGGATGCATCAAATTAGTTATTTGTGACTTTCATCTTTGTCTGTTACACCAAGCCAATAACAGTAGGTAAATGGGAAAATTGTGTGTTTGGCACTGACAGGTAGCAAAGCATGGTACCCAGACAACAAATAGTGAGGGTGGAGATAGTGTATTTTAATGAGTTAACGTCAGCAAGGATAAGGAAATAATGTAACGCTATTTTCCTACCTAGTACAATGCTTAATAAAAGACATGAACAGTTAGATGGAGAATATAGGCCTACAGAATAACTACCATATTCTAACTGAAATACACAATTAGCTAAAACGATTACTTTTGTAAAAAATAAATTAAATTTACAGACATTTTACATGTTAACGTTATGTTGGCTCCACAAATAATTGGTTAACAAGCTACATAAGTACCATCACTAAACGGGAGCTAGCAACACATCTCAACATCACAAGCAAACGTCAAAATAGATGAGCAATAGGCTACAAAAAGGTTGTGAATACAATGGAATTCTGAAGCCGCAGGACCCAAGTTTGAAATTGAGACGTTTGGCACGTATGGCGTTTTGGGAGTACACATTTCATTAAATGTCGCATCCCATGACAATATATACGAATAAATGTGTAGAGTATATTCGTTTTCCTGTAGCAATACCACAAAATATCGGTTCTTCTTGTTGACAAAATAAGGATAACCGTATCCTAAAAGCAGCACAGATGATGCTGTGGTTCCGTCCAACGAGAGTGATTACACGGAAGTGCATGGGCTAATTTTAAAAATCATTTTAAAGCAAGCAAACGTCCTTTTTCTGGCAAGCTTGCGGTTTGTATATTGTTATTTGATCATATTGTAGCATTTAGGACAATATACATGAAAAATAAGCTGGCTAAATATGTTTTCTGAAAAATCCCGAAAACGGGTTTGACCTCCCTACCTATAGTGCTATCGAGCACAGTCAGCACTGCCATGGTCTGGATTCCATCCGAGACCGTGGGGTTCATCCTTGCACCACATATGGTCCCTTAACCAAATGAGCCATCCAGTAGCCCTACTAAAACCTGTGGATTTCCAAGGATGATGTATTGCAAAATCAAAGAGAAAGATGTTTATCACATGCTTGTTCATCTCTAAAAATAAAAATATCAAGTCAGCTTCTTTCTACAGCAAAAATCTTATTTACCCCCATCCATACCTTTTAAAAACCATTTCTTAACCTTTACAAGATGTTGACAGTCTATTACTGTTCATCATATGTGAGCTTGTGTGTTTACCCCCCTCTTTATCATGACCTCTATAAGCTCTAACGAAACTTAACTACCCTGCTCACCTTTACCATACGGTATATCAATTGATAATAGGCTTTTAGAAATAACAGTAAATTAAACCTTGCTATGCAGCCTGCCATTCCATACCCAACAAAAAACTCTAAAGGCTAAATAGAGAATTGATATTTGTGGAAAAACCACGTTACCTGCAGTGTGCCTTTCTGCAGTGAGCCTTTGTTCCATCAAAGTCCAACCTTTGAATGTGTTATTAGGGAATCACTGGCAGAACCAATAATAATAATAATAATAATAATAATAATAATAATAATCTATTAACTACTAAAAAATCATCCCTGCAATTCTTTACTTATCCTATGAACCCTTAGAACACAAGCCCTTTTATGTGTACCATATTGAACAATGCTTTATTAACTCAACCCCTATAGTATTTGCCTATATATCTTCTTTTTTCCAGGTAATTACCTTTTCTACTAAATGTCTAATGTGAAGTGCTGTGTGAAACTTTTTCTAAATGACTACACAATAAAGATCTACTAATAGATTAACAGATTTTTTCCAGTGTAATATAAACCGATGTATCATGCAGTACCATACTCAGAAAAATGTGAACTTGCCAAATTTTCACGTTCTGTTGTCTGAAAGTACATTCACATACAAATATTTTTAATGCTGAAGTTAAGGATATTTTCAAAACTGTGGGGCCCCCTACTGATATGCTGTTATGGCTTCAAAGAGAGGGTCACATACAGTATTTGCTATAAGGCCCAGAACTGCCTCCTGAATAAGAAGTCAAAGTTTAAGATTTTCAAACCCACCTCCCCATTTAAAGTGCAGTTTCCATATTGATTGTGCTTACATTCTCTGCAGGATCATAAAAATTATCTTCAGAAGAACTTGTTCTAATTTATAAGAGGCACCCCATGACCAAAGGATATTTCATCACATTTTTTCAGGAAGAGATACGGTTCAGACACTATTTATATTAAACCCTACTGTGCACGAACAAATTAAATATGAGGTTAGCAGGCATTTCAGTTCAGAAACTTTACATGTCCTATTGAACTCTATAGAAAAATAAGTCAGGAGAAACAACCCTTCAAGTGATCCATCCATATCTACTGCATATCTGGCAGCAGAGTGATGGTTTGAAGCTCGTTTGATGAAGCACACCCTTGATGACTTACAGCCATTTAGCCAACCATGGTCATACTATTCCCGTGTAATTTACAGCTTAATCTAGTCCCACCCCCCAATTCTCACAGAGATTCATTCAAATGCAGAGGTTATGATTAAGTCATGATAGCATCAAGGACTTTCCCTTTTCAATGTCACATTTTACAATAAACGGCAATGTTTCGTTTAATTTTGTAAACTAAAAATGACCAGTTTGTCAGATAGCACAAGGTAGGATAGAGCTAACATAACTGTTAGTCAAAAGTATGCTTAGTTCTTCATTTTAAATGTCTTTTCAAAATGTATTGGCTGGCTAGCTGATTGGTTTGTTAAATTTGTTAATGGTTATATGGACATGTTATGGTTTTAAAAAAAAGTTATGTTAAATATTAATAAAAATAACAGTAACTCACGTTAGCTAATGGTGGAACAACTCTGTAGAATCCAAACTCTAGTGTCATCCGCCATTAGCAGAGGAACTATATTTAGCTAAGTGGCGGATGTGTACATAATGGTTTGATTCAAAGTTTTTTAAAATACCGTTTAAAACCTTTCATGCATTTCAGTTGTAGCCATGGTGTAAGAGATATAAACCACTCACCACCCCTGTCGCGCCATATATTCTTGTATATGCACGGCATGTCGTGGTTTATATCTTACATATTGCATCTACAGGTGAATCCATCACTTACATCAACTGTACAACTTAACCCCTTTGCGCAGATGCCTAGTGACCTTGGCGGTGGCAAGATTTTTCTCAACTTAGACATTCGTTTCTCCTGCAGCCAAACTATTAGTAGAAATCACAAACTCTGTGTTTTAACTTTATTGGTAGACGATTTGTGACAACTAAGTTTCTAATAGGGGTGTCACGATACCGATTCGAAATCGAAAATCGATCGAAATGAGCGTTCGATTTCGAACTTCGAAATCACAAGCTGGTTCGCGATTTTCCAAGTTTTTTTTTTCTCTCCACCCCCGCCCCCCGCGCGCTCTTCTTAGCCCTTTCATGTGATGGGTAAAATGTAAAAAAAAAAAAAAGTAGCCTACTTGGCCATCTCTAATGTAAGCGTTTCCGACAAAACGAAACTTGACGCCTTCCACTGCATTTTGTTCGTCCACGCAGGCGTGGCGTCCGAAGAAAAAAAAAACAACGATATTTCAAAGAAGACACAGCTGCTAGTTAACGTTAGCTTACCGGTAGCCTGCATTACTTTTCGACACACCATGGCCACTGCCGGAGTCGGAGATGGAGAAACAGAACTGGAAAATCCCTCCTGCTTCCCTCAAGTCACCGGTTGTGGCAACATTTTGCCTTCCCCGTAAGTTATATAAAACAACGAACGCGTCATTGACAAAAAAACGTCAGTTTGTCGGCTATGCTACTACGCGAGTACCATACGCCACCTCAGGCAACACGTCAAATATGGCAGGACACATTCGCAGGCATCACAAAGAAATAGATTTGACTGGGAAAAAAACATTGACACAGGCAAGTCAAATGACAACCCAAATGACAGTTGTCAGGGCATGAAAAAAACGTTGTAAATAGTTAATAGCGTGGTACATGTTCAACAGTTTATTATTTCAGATATTAGTTTGTTAAAGCTCTTAACTGTTCAAAGAATGTGAACATGCTCATCTTTTTAAAGAAGAATTTGAAAATGTAAATGACCGTTGTCAGGGCATAAAACCAATGTGTAAATTGTTAATAGCGTGGTAAATTGTTCAACTGTTTACTCTAGAGTCTAGTTTTGATAAAGCTCTTAACTGTTTAGGTGTGTTTAAATATTCTCATATTTTTGTTTATTATTTATAATTGTTATTATTCAAATAAAAGTTACTTATTGAGAAACAAGTATTTTTCTTTACAAATCAAGACTCGATAGTCTAACAATGGCATAGCCATTAGGTAGACTATAGTGCTGGAAAAAAAATCGTGCTGAAAAAAAATCGAAAATCGAATCGAATCGTGACCTTAAAATCGAAAGTCAAATCGAATCGCGGATTTGGAGAATCGTGACACCCCTAGTTTCTAAGTGTCACTATTGTCCCGTAGCAAGTCAATTTAACAAGCAACCCCCCACCCAGTCTATACAAACCCATACGTGACATAGTGGACAATAGAGTCTATGTGTGAGCGCATAAATATATTTATTCATCATATAAAATTTGAATTCCGTCATAGCAATAAGATAAACCCAACAATAGCCTGATTGTATGCCAAAAACGCTATGAAAAAGCCCTGCTCACTCAAATGCAAAATAAACGTGAAATTATTGTCTCATTATACCACATATTCTACTATGAATATCAGCCAATGAATATGAAATAAATATACAATACTACTAGGGCTGAGCCGAATGCTTCGGAGCTCCGAAGCTTCGTTCGTTGGATTGGGATTCGGATCCTAAATTCAGATTCAAATTTAGATTTTAAAAAAAACTAAACATTTTTTTCCCCTCAAAAAAGAAGAAAATAATTGATGGTTTATTGGATGTTTGTGAACATATAAGTGTTTATTCTATACTGATTGTGCGAACATATAAGTGTTTATTCTATACTGATTGTGCTTTGAATCGCCTGGAAGTTTATCGAACATACAAGGATGCGTGGTTCAGCCCTTCCACGTGACTTGTCTCGACATTCGCTACGCTGTTGCGCTGTTGCCCAAAGCCTGAGGTGAAGTTACAAGATGTCAAAGAAGTCAGCTGTGTGGAAGCATTTTAATATTACCACTGACAATCCAAAAAAGGTCAAATGCCAAATATGCCAGCAGAAATTGCCATACCATGGTGGAACTACGAATTTGACAAATCATTTAAAAACATTTAAGTAAGCCTAAATTTATATATCTTCGTCAGAGTAATAGCCTAGCAACATTAGCCAGCTAGCCGATCTGACTAGGCTACATTTCATGATATAGCCTAGGCTAGCATAGCATGACAACCTATTACATTTTGGAAAGAAAACAATATAGCCTACACTCGGCTTTATATAGCCTACACTCGGGAATTAGCCTACACTCGGCTTTAGACTTTTTCCCCCCCATACCATACGCCAGTATGTAGGCTACGTGAAGTCTGAGAGTTTATAGGCCTGCAAATAACTGTGAAGACTGCGGCTTTATATTTATCTTTTAAATTTATTTAGGCCTATGTTTCATGTCCTGAACTTCTGTTCCATTTTCAATTTAATACATTGTTGTTTCAATAAAAAAAAAAACTGCCTTTCTTCATGCACATATTACTGAAATAGATGTGAGCTCGCCCTCTACTGGACGTATCGTAACACTGTTTGCAAAAACTCCAAAAATATATATATTTTTAATAGATTATTATTAAAACGAAGCTTCGGAGCTTCAGGGAAAATTGCCAATGAAGCTTCGAAGTGTAGCATTCGGCTCAACCCTAAATCCTACCATTGGTTTTACTCAGAGATGTTCCTTTCAAAATTCAATAGTCATTTATTGTCTGTTACAATCCGTTTCAGAAATATACAACACTTTATACCGATTATTACACTATCTGAAACGTCGACTGGTAATATCCCCCATGCCCTGCACGCCTGTCTCATTCATTACAGTTAATTCTGGTTTAATTTTCGGCTCTTTTATCCAATAGTATACATTATAACCTTAGCAACAGTATATGCAATGTCGCATTGGGTGCTTTGAACAATTAATTAGAGCACAGCATAACAACAGTTTTCGTTTTAACTGTCAAGTATTACGCATTCCTTGACTGGAGTTCTCCCTTACCATGTGTAAGTAGTACTGCTTCTGAAATGCAGTTGGTCTCGCTGGCTACATACGTAAAGTACAGGTAAAAGTGATGTTTT